>CACRXP010000170.1:492148-518527 GCA_902702965.1 Spirometra erinaceieuropaei
GTCCATAATCGATAATTACCATGGCAGTGCCAGGTTTATCACATGGTCCAGCTGCTTACAGAGTTCTGGTTTCCTCCTCCGTATTGCAGCGGCCTCTGCAAAGCGCAAGAGACGCCCGGTCGTCGCCCGAAACAGGACCTTCGATGCAACCATTTGGTCCACCGTATGGCCCGTGTCCATATGACGTCATTAAATTCTGCATGCTTTGTCGCCTTCGCCTTGTTCAAATTTATCCCGGGAAAACACTGCTTCAATCTATTTAATATTCATTAGTTTGCCTGTTGTTATCGACAATAGCCAACTTCACCGCAGACAGATTGCTGATTTCGTCATGCTTGATGCTTTTATTGCCTAGTGCACTCATGCGTCGGAAGAATCCTGTGCCCCTCCTGAATGCACGTGAACAGGTGATGCAGTTTAGTTGACTAGACGCGTTTAAGTCGAGCTCCCCAGCAGCGGTTCTCCATTTACTCCACGATGAACGAACAAAGCTACGGTATGGCGGGAAACTGCAGCCACAGCGTGGACAGACTGCCACTGTGTCGATAATGCAGACAGTCGTTCCCTGCCTCCTGACGACGTCGGGATTGCGACGACTACAGAGGCATTCGACAAGGGCTGAGTGGCCGCATGGCTTCGCTGAACCTGAGGGCATGTTGCAGCAAGTAGTACACAGATAGTAGTGTTCCAAAGTGCAGTGGTCTGGTTGAGTGTGATTCAATCCCAGTGGATGCACAGGGTTCTCACGAAGTCACTTCAGGACGCCGATGTGCGTTCATTGCGTGGACAGCTAAGTAGGGGTTAAGAATCGGGAACCTTACATAACTTTTGCATAATTCTGCATAAATTGGCAGTCAGTATAATTTGTCTCACTGTCATTTCGTCTTAATACAATACCAATTAATTGCTTATGAACGAGTTGGGATATTCAAGAGGAGACTGTCAGCAAAGACAACTAAAACGACACGGCGATTTCTGCACTTGATGTCATTGCTCGATTTCGTAGCGTGGAAGACGAACGGTCCGTCACTCAGCTATGCGGCAAGTCTCAGTTTGCGGAAATCTTGATTACCTACCGTCGAGAAGGCGCTGAACTTGTTGCTCTCGCTAACCTGGCCGGGCGGAGACAATAAGTAGGCCAGAATTTGAGCTTCTTACTTGACTGCATTTGAAAGGTAAACCCTCCTGATAACAAATCGTCCGTCGCCTCTGTGGGGACCATGACGGCGGGCTCCATAGTCAAACTGAGGGCCTACGCTCAGAACTATAGGTAAACTCAAATTATGCGCACAAATTTCTACGTAAATATGCACTGCACTTTAATAATGCGTGACTATAATATGTGGTTTACTTTGCTTGAGAATCCTTCAGTCAGCGTTTGCAGGCGAATGTTTTATTCTAATAGCAGCACTTGTACAATCTGACGAGTGCCAACAGAAGGTAGGTGGAAACCCAGTGACCGTGGAGAGGATGGGAATAAGTGAAGAAAAAGCGCTTTGACGATCTTGGTGATGATTATGACGCTGTTGGCGATGCTAGACCTGCTGCTGCCGCCGCCGCCGCCGCCGATGATGATGATGATTATTGTTATTATTATTATTATTATTATTATTATTATTATTATTATTATTATTATTATTGGGAAGATTGGGAATTTTGTTATAAAGGCTGTGTCTTTAAGGAGCTTTGATCGCCTAACAATCCTCTCGTTTGTCAACTTCCGTTGAGACATACACAGGTCCTAGTCTCGCCTCTGCTTCTGTCTGTAAAACCTGAGCGAATACATTTTGACAAGTTCTAAAATGATTGCAGTTTCTTACACTTAGGATATCCTCAGACGGCGAGAAATCCACAGAACAAACTTTGGCATCACCGGTTGCGCCGGAATGCTCAAGCAAAATATAGAGTAAGTTTACATGCATGCAGCTATGATCTTCGTCCATGTGTTCATTTGAAGGTCAAGGATAAAGCCATAAGAAGAATCTCTTAAAAGCAATCCAGAAATATACTATTCTCAATGATAGATGTGCATGCACCGGTCGCGTTACGGAACTCACTCGTTCCGCCGTGTCTTTGGACTCTCTGTTGAACCACTCCAGCAGCTGCTTAAAAGCGAGTAACATAGGCAGAATGCCATTACCAACAAAGACAAGTGACTTACTTTAACTGAGCTGCAAAAAACTCAGTGCCTCGGTGGGATTCGAACCCCCGACAGTAAGGGGAACGCTCTAGCCACCTGAGCTACTAAATCCCACCGGAAGACGTGAGGTTAATCACATTTGGGTGAAGCTTACCCCCCCTCCTCCGACAACTGCAACGTCTGGAATACACAAAATCTGATAAAGTAAACGGTTTACTCAAGCAGGATTACCTAAGTAATCAACCTAGAATCCACCAGATGACTACCAGGCTTGCGTAAATCATAAGTGTAATGGCAGACCTCAAACAATTCATTTGCGTAGTCCGGTGGGGCCTCGCAGCTCAGGCGGCTATACTAAAGCCTCCCCTCGCTGTCATGGGTTCGAATGCCTACCGAGGTACCGAGATTTTCACACTTGGATCAAAGTGAATTATTCGAAATCTGCCATGACACCTATGGAAGACGAGGGAGACTGGAATGACCATTTCTGGCTTTTAATCCGTTTTCCCGTCACGCGCCACCATGCGGTTTCTGGCGAGGGTTGGGAGAGACAGAACTCCAAGGAGTAAGGGAAGGAGTGAGTTCCATAACAAGATTGGTGCGCGTCCCTCCGCCATTGTTACTATACCCGATCAGAACCGACAAGACAACGAGCTCGTGACTCAATGACTAGAGCGCTATACTTCTAACCAACAGATTGCGAGTCCGAGCCTCGAGGTTCGATAAGACTAGCTAGTGAAAGCCTGAGTCAGAAATGACCATTCCCATCTCACTTGTTTTTCCGTTTAGTGTCATTTTGTCCATAAATCATTCGCAAGAGCCTTTGTTGCATAATTTGTACCAATCCGGAGTACATCCAGTTGTCACGTTGCATTTTCCAAAAGACTTACATAAAAAAAGACAAAGCTTGTCATTCGATCGATTGCAAAAAATGAAGCGTTCACGAAACATCATTTACCAAATACTCTTTTTAGATTTCCTTTGCACTGGATGTCCGCTGCACGGGATACCGTTCCTCACACAGCAATCCTTAATGGTCTTAGTCTTCGCGAATACCTCTCGGGAGAATTGCTCTACTCGTACGTCTAATTTGTCGTCTACTATCTATTTGCGGGTTGAGCCAAGCTTCTCTACCTGAATCCACATCATTCTGGCCGCTGAGTGACATCATCTTGTTGTGGTCAGCTCTAGTCTCTATCATCTCGTCCTGGGACTTTTGTATGCCGATTAGAACATCACTCATCCGAGTGCCTGCCCTCGGGGAACTCTTGACATTTCTTAGAGAGGCGACCGTCCTCACGGAAACATTTCATCCTAAACGAGGATGTACCAGTTACTTAGTCTTGCCTCGTTTCTGTACCACTAGTTGTCAGTTTTTCAGCCTGGCCACAGTATACGGTATCACAGGCATCACAATTACCCAATCCTATTCTTGGAAAGTACAAGACGAATACACAACGTCTTCATTCGCCTTTCCAGTTACATTTGGTGTTTCTTTTAGACTCTTTCAACGAATTCGGAAGCATTCTTAATGTAAGAAGAGGTTCGCCGGTAATTTAATCTAGACTGGCGGATGACAGCTAATAAGGGAGAAAAGGACATTCGAGTTGTCTTTTAGTTTGTAGGAAATCTCATTCTCCAATGCAGAACGTGACAAACGGATCACGTAACGCGATCAATGAATGCACTTCGTACATAAAACTGCAAACAGGGCACGTGGGGCGCGGACAGTTGTCGTCCGGTTAGATAGCGTACGTAAACAATTCAGAGCAGGATTTGATGGAATCACTTATTTTACCTTGCGGTCAGAAAATTGTTTATCTACTGCCTAAAGTACTTGTATGGGCACCGCGCTACTTGTCAATAGCCTTCATATGGGGAGAGAAGCCTAATTTGTTCAGACAACTAAAATTTATGGCCAACCATGACTTGCTCTAATAGCTCCCAGTTACTTGATTCATACTCTCCTGTGACGCGACAGAGTAGCCTTTTCTTTGCTCTTTTATGTTTTCAACTCGCCGTTTTTATCCAATTGACAGTGTGTGCTGAACTCTGATCATATTGTCTTTGCATTGATTTCCTGAGAAAATTTAGCTTACTGCTCGTCATGATTGTTGCTAAGTGACTGGTAGCAGTTGACGAGCTGTCACGAAACTAACTTTTATCATTGACCTCTGATGTCAGCGTGAGCTCTAAGTTCATACCAGGGACAAAATGCTTGCCAAAAATGAGAGATTGTTCAGAGAGGATTGACTAGCATTCCTGTGAGTAACTGCAGTGGTCTCGGCGGTGATGATCAATCACGCGAGCCTCTGCTTTCGTATGCTTTTTCGCCCTTTGGCTCATAGCTGGTTGGAAGGCGCTGACAGTTAGTGTACTGATAGTGACAGTAACGGACAGGTTTTGAATGCTCGCCGACATGGCACGTGCCTCCCTACGCTATCGCAGCTTCATCAGAACGGTACTTGGGCTCAGTGCTTGGATAGTGCTATGCCACCGTCTCTGATGGTCTACACCACAGTTACTGCCATCTGGGCATGCCGGTAGAGGTAATTGCCGTATTAAATTGTGCAATTTCAGTTTTCGCACTCATCTCCCGTCCAAACGTCATCACATGGCCTGTTTAACGCCTACTGGGTGTTTTTGCTATCGCCTGCATTGCGCACATACTTGCGTGGGTGGGCCATTGAGGCGGGCGTATGCGGGTGATGAAAGTGTACAAACTGTCTGTGGGTGTTTAAGGACCGGAAGGTGCGTTCTGGGTGTGAGAAAGCAGACTATGAACAGGACGGGAGGACGAAGTGTCAGGTAAATCATGAATCAAAGCCCTCTTATTACTGAAACATGGAACTAGTGTAGAGGCAGGGAGAGAGGGTGTCGGGACATCTGATACTACTTAGTTCCACTCATTCGTAAGTCCCCACTGCACTCCAGACCATGCCTTTCCTGTCAGAATTCCGTATTTTACCATCAAATTGGTGACGTTGGCGCGTTGAATTGTGTTCCAGTCGTAACGTTTAGCTGGTGACCTGGTTTACAACTCTCCGCAATTAAACCCCCCTAAAGGAAACTCGACAGCAAGGATTTCTGAGCTCCTAAAAACACAATCTGATGACAAAGGGTAGATACAGATGTCCAAGGACGGCCTGCAATTGAGCCAATCAGGTCATGCCCTTAACCTGTTGTCTGGTCTGCCAACTCGTCTGAGCGGCTGGGCGCCCCTCTAATCCTGCCGGTGACTGGCGCGATCTCAACACGCTCACGCCGTGTGGGCGGATCGATAGGATTGCATTTGCGTGCGTCATTAGAGCGGCGTGCGAATGAGTCGATTAGAACGACCTCCTCTAACAAGTTAAACTCCGGAGGACGCTTAAATTCGTTGGGCGAAATCAACTCCCACAGTATGCCAAACCTAACAAAGTTCAGTCGCATATGTAAGTCGGGGGAGACTTGTAAGAATCGCTATGCTCTCAGTCTTAGTATTATCCCGGAAGCAGAGTGTTATACAAAAAGGGTCGTGAATTTGAATCTGTTCGAAAACTTTGTTCAGCTCACCCTCGGCCAATCAGTATTCTAACTACCGCATAAAGTCAGTGATCATGGTTTAGAAGGCTGCAACTAGTGGGAGCGTACTTTGGTCTCCCAGAATGAGAAAGGGGCATTCTACCCCCTTGATGCCTGTTGTTATGTTTGTTTTAGTTGTACCTTTTTGTTATCTTCCGAATATGGGTGCAACTCCTACCAGTCGTATTATATCGGTGTATCCTAAATGGAGTTTGTGTGAACATTCTTCTAATTCCTCTTTGCCTGTAGGAAAGAACACATCAAGCGGGAGAGAGCCCTGGTAAGTTGCAGTGAGCAGTTACCCCTGAAAGTAACCAAGCACCCACAGATTAACTGATCATTCACAGCATCCGTTTAAACAATCAAAATATGAAATGCGGAAAGACCCACTTGGTTTAGTGTATGATGGCGAGCGGAGACTTTTCGCAGCCTACTGGAAATCTATCACTGGCAATAAATGCAGTTTCTACGAATATTACCATTACATTTGGATGTACAAGGCACTGAAAAACGGTTGAACAAAAGTTATCACTCTGATCCAGTTTTTATATCTTCTTGACTCATGGGGGTGCACATTAAGAACACTGTAAACCAGAACATACTGATGCAATTTGCCGTGTTTTCCATCTGCGATTAAGATCGCTCTTCGGTGGAAAGTGAGGTACCGAAGATTAAAATATCTTTTCAGTCAAAAGACTCTCGGCTTCGCACCAGTCAATAGAATTAAGACTTTGAACTTCCAATTAAGTTACTTTTAAACAGTCTTTCTGTATAATTCTTTTTATTTTCAAATGACAGGCGGAAGTACGATCCAAATATCCACCCTGGATTGAACCGTGTGGGGTAAGTCCTGTGTGGAAGCAAGTAATTTGGAAAAACCTCTCTACTCAGTGATTGCCGCTAACGCGGTCCGACAACCGTTCGCACTACATGCCCACTTTTCTGCGGTTTCACAATGCACTTGGGAGTGGGTGGGGCTCCTTGCTTGTTTTGGTTCTTCCATCCCCGACCTCATCAGAATAACCATACAGTACTAACAGCTCACAAAGTTTAACATTGGAAACTTAGAATGCTTTCAGCGTTTGACCAGGAAGATAGCAGACCTAGCGCCTTGCTTGTCTCATAGAATGTGGAAAGAGAAACTTTAAGTTCACAAATTACACCGTGGGCACGCGCAGTAAACTGTAAGTTTGGTGAACTTAACAGTCATTAGGCCCAAATACACCTGTGAAAACTCAAGTCAAATCTAAGCTTCACCGTCACAAAAAATCTCGTCCCAAATGTCATTGATCGCTTCTTATAAAATTATATAATTATAATTATATAATTATATAAAATGATATAATTATAACTTTAGATCTCCCATCCGCTCACTTCTCAGAGGATTTGCTATGAAATGGCTTGTGTTAACTGCGCCTTTGTGCGTTAATGTACAGGCGGTAAACTTCACTATCGACTATCCGTACTGTAGGCCTTCATTTTCGAATCGAAAAGTGTTAACCCTCCGGAATCAGATCTTCAGAGTCTGCCTTCTATGTCTTCAATTGTTGATTTAAACGGCAAGAATATGACGCCATTACTTTTAGGAATTGTGCGCAAAGGAAAGAACGGGTCGTAATTTTTCTGTGCAACAATACAAATAAGTCTCGTCTGAGTGTAGGGTCTATACTTTTAAACGAGACTTCACGATTTTACTAAGGTTTAAACTAATGGGTATGCCTGCACAACACAGCTGTCCACTGTCCAAAATGTTTCGAAGGAGGCACACCGGTATGTCAGCAGAGAGGCACCTAGTCTGTGCAGTCCTAGTGGGAGGCGTGCAAAGCTAGACAAAGTACAGTAGGTGGGCCAACTCATGAAATGTCAACCGAAATTCCGAAATGCATTTTTGTTTCGAAAAGATTAATTAAGTAGTGTTGTTAAACTAATTATCGTTCAGCATAATTCTATAATAATTCTGTTACCTCAGAATGTCGGCTTTTGAAAGAACTTCTTTTCGGCTGCAGGCAGAAACTACACTTTGTAAAAAATGACTTATTAAGTAGCATGCATTTTTCTCATTGATATTCGACACCCTTAAAAATGTTACTATATTTCATAGAAAGCATGCATAAAAATATTCATTCTTTTGCGCGTTCGGCAGAAATTTCGTCTTCTTTCAAGTTTATGCTCGAAATAGGAATATAATTCAGTTTTCAAAAAATCTTCTAATTCCTGTGTAATTTTGAGCCCGACCTGCCGTTACATCTGCATTCGGGGTTTCCAGATCACACACCGTATATTTTCCGTGTGCGCCAAACCATACGGTTCTCTACGGCATCAAGAAGAGAGAAGAGAGAAGAGAAGAGAGAAGGGAGTGATAAAATTCAGCGGTGGATTTGAGCCATATTGTTAACTTTACAAACCTCATTGCTAAATGCAGAGACATGACGTTTCATGAACGACCCTTGCACGGTATTAAAAATCTCACAATTGTAAACTATTTCAAAATCGAATTATATCCTTTCTTCGAGCATAAGATTGGAACAAGACGTAATGTACTACCAAATGAGCAAACGAATGAATATTTTTCTGCATATGTTCTACGAAATATAATTGAAGTTTTAAGGACATCAAAAATTAATGGGAAAGATACATGCTCCACAAGTAGTCATTTTTTACAAAGTTTAGTTTCCGCATGCATTCGAAAAAAGGTTCATTCGAAAGCCGACATTCTGAGGTAACAGAATTATGAGCGAATTATGCTGATTGATGATAAGTTGTAGAACCCTACTTAATCAATCTTTTCGAAAGGAAAACGCATTTCTAAATTTTGGTTGACATTTCACGAGTTACCCAACCTACTGTAGTTCATTTAAGAAAGCTTGCCTGTGGCACGTCCGTCAGAGCGCCCGAGGATATTGGCTTCTACCATCTCTAATCTGACATGTCATTGGATCACAACGGATGGGAATGAGAGAATGGAGCCCAGTAAGCTCGGATCCAAGGCTTGATTCTTTCCCTATAAGCCATGAAACGCGAATTTGCGCAATCGAAATGTGCCAAGAATCGCAGCTTAGAATGTTGATAAACAGTGGGCGAGAGTGCAGTAACCCCTTCGTAGCCTTTAGGTGAGCTCTTCTCACTTAGAGATCAAGTGCGCTTTACGTGCGTGGGGGAAAACGGTACTCGTGAGGCACACGTAGGTGTGAATTCACCCACGTGAACCACTGCGTACACACTAACCTGAACCTCCCCCGACTTGACCTCCCATTGGCTGTGGCGTGGTCAAAGAAACAGTGAGTTAGCTAATACAGATGACCTCTTCATTGTAAACCTATTCTCATGCCAGCAGTCGGTGCTTTCTTTCGAAGCTGGTGATCTTTATTATGAACTCCGAACTGACTACTGACGCCATTTGGAGTGTAGCACTAATGGGTGCTGATACGTCGAACTTGAAACTGTGACCATATTTTGTTAACAAACGACATCAAGGGAACGTGTGACATGCATCGACCAGGGGGGAAAGTAAGGAATGGTGGAGAGCGCCAAGTCAATTGTCGTACTTTGGACCATCACCAGCGAAAATGAATCCGTCTTGAAAGGGGAAAAAAAGAAATCATACTGACAAATACCCTCTCTGATCCAACTAGTGATCATTTAAACCATCATTGCGCCCCCAAAGTAATTACACGGTCGGTCATTAAACTAAAAAAATAGCTTGATTCTAAAGGCAAAGTTATCGGTTCATGATATTCACTTCTTTATTTGTATTTCTAATAGTAACCTACCGATACTATGTTCGATATCATTGTCGCTCTGATGCGTATCAACTTATAGTACGCTTGTTGGCTGATTCTCATGGCGCTCACACCCACACATTCGACTAGACCAACTTGAATCGAAAGTGAACGACTGTAACATACATTACGGAGTGTGTTTTCGTCCATGACTCCTACTTTGACATACAGTGCGTGACCGATTTCATGAAATGTTGACCGAAAGTCTGAAATGTTTTTTCGATTTGGAAGGATTACTTAGGTGGGGTTGTAATATTGATTATCTCGCGGCCTATCGCTGTCATATTTCGGACTCGCCAGGTTGTCGACGTTTGAATACACTTCTTTTCGACCTCCTGCAGAAACCACACTCTGTAAAAAACTACCATTTATGTAGCATGCATTTTTTTCGCCTATTTTCGATGGTCACATAAGTTCAAATATATTTTGTAGAAAACATGCACAAAAATATGCTTTCTTATACTCATTCTGTAGCAAATCACGCCGGCGTTACATTTTATGCTTGAAAACGGGGTATATTTAGGTTTTTGAAAATTTTTAATTACGTGATTTTTAAAATTGTCTAATGTCCTTTCTTACAGCATCGTACCTGTCCGTTTACCAATGCTCCTCGTGAAATGCATAGCACAGTCCTTTCCCATTGCAAAAGTTCGTGAACTCTAAATTGTATCTTCTTAAAGGCATCGAAGAATAAAATTATTTTACTTACGCGGAAAGCATGCGCCTTGTAGACCGAAATCGCTAAACGCTAATGCAACGGCTGATCTGGCTCAAAATTATTCGGGAATAGGAAAACTTTTAAAAACCTTATTAGACCCCCATCCGCAAGCCTACAATTTAAAGTCGTCGTGACTTGCTACCGAATGAGTAGAAGAAAGCATATTTTTGTACATGTTTTCTATATATTTGAATTTATGTGACCGTCGAAAATTGGCGAAAAAATGCATTCTGCGTAAGTGGCAGTTTGTTGCGGAGTGTGCTTTCTGCAGGACGTCGAAAAGAAGTGTATTCAAAAGCCGACATTCTGGCGAGTCCGAAATATGATAGCATTAGGCCGCAAAATAATCAGTATTACAACCCCACCTAAGTAATCCTTCCAAATCGAAAACGCATTTCACAATGTCGGCCAACAGTTCATGAGATCGGTCGCGCACTCTAGTCGCCGTCCTAGGCCTACTATAAAAGTTGACTGAATCGTGCATTCGCAGCGGACAAATGGCTGAAGCGCACCAGTAAATAGAGTACTTTCCTGTGGCCGATGAGAGAATGCATGCCTATGGAAGAGTCATCAGAGTAATATATATCAGTATATAAAATTGTATAAAAAAGGATTCAGTCGACTGTGCCCGGAATTTTTTTGTCCCAAAATTATTTCAACGTCTTACACTTTCCCACTCCAAATACAACGAGTGCCTTTCAAAAGGACTTTTACTATATTGTAGTTACCAGTGACTCCTACGGCCTCCAGACCCGTCAGTTCAACTACAACCGGACGAAAACCTGGTCGTCAAAAGTAAGTTTGCTATGCAAGAGGAGTGTGTGCTGCGAGGGTCTGGTTCTGTAAGTCGATCGCTTTAATTGCGAAGCAGGAAGATCTTGGTCTCCAGTCTGTTTTTATTGTTCGGTTTAGTGCGTGTACCCTTGAGGGCATGCAGTGCGCCAGTTGCAAGTTCTCCTATACTGGTCCGCTTGGAGAAAGCTGATGCGTCGGGATACCTCCGACTGCAAGTTTAGGGTGCATGCCGAATAAGGTGAAGCCGTTCACTTAGGGTGCACTTTGAGCGCCGCAATCATGAGAACAGTTCCAAGCTGCTGGATCAGAGGGAAAATATCAGAATAAGGGCTTTGGCCTGCACCAAACACAGAGTTCTCCTCGCAGACAACAGCTGCCGCAGACCAGACCAGGTGCTAAGTCCTGTTCGAACGACAAAATGTCTAACATATTATCTGCCCTATATGGACCAGGTCACCCGGCAAGGAATACTTATATTCAAATTGAGCGGATCGCATTGCCTGAGAAGTGGTCCGCTGTGCATGTCTGAATTCAGGTGTATCCATGCCGAAGTTATCCTAACACCTACCGTCAGTTTGTGCGGAGAATGGATGTAGATGGTTCGCAGCAGGAGCATTCGTGTTGAGTCTTTGGAACTCCAGCAAATTACTGGGCGGTGGTCAATAGGGGCAATGAACCCGTTTTAGATATCGAGTTTGGTTGTTATGGTGGAATATTCCTTAAAAAAATTTTTATGAATGTCAAAAAATTCTTATAATTCCCTTTATGAGCACATTGGCAACGATCGGATGTAGGACCGCCAAATAACTTGAGCTAGCCTGCGGACCGTGTCATACGTTGAATGGTGGTAGAGTGGGTTTTACGGATGGGGTAACATACAGGACGGAGAGAAAGAAGACGCATAAAGTGGATAAATGTCTGCCAAAAGCCTTATCTTAGGCCATTATTTGGCAAAGTATGTGACCGCGTTAATTAAAAAATAGAGAAAAGAAATTTTTCAAAAATACCGGACTTTGCATAAAACGCCGCTGGTAAGTTTACATTTAGTCGGGAAGGGGAGGAAATCTCAAACAATGGAAACGGTAAATAATAAGTGATGATTACAGTCCCACTGAATTTTTGGGTATATTTTTGGAGATGCCATTTACTTGGGGGTCCTACACCCTATCGTTTTTACCTCCTATATACACGACCTTTTGACGCTCAATATTGGTTTCGTTTTGGTTACTGTTTCTTAATTTATTACAAAAGGAACGCCTCCAACAGCGCCCGGGACGGACCATCGCTCAGTGAAAGTGGAATGTCTCAGGGACAGGGTGGGTTAATTGGTCGTTTGTTCTAATTTTTATCATAAGTATAAAGCTAGGCCTCTGGCGTGTTCTGTTCTCTGTGTCTATAGTGTTCGTTTTAAAAATTGGCAACCAATGCGTCGCAATGGATACTGAAGTAGGCTATGCTTTTTTCTCATTAATATAGGATTCCATCAAGAAGCCCATCAAGGACTGAATCTCAACGTGTATGTCTCAACGCTTCTACTTGACATCCCCATCTCAATTACTGATGTAGAAAATATTTAGCACAACTAGTTAAAAACCTTTAAAATACTCATAAGGGTTGATTTCCACTCCTATCCTTCCTTCCCATCTCCGGAGGGAGGCGAGTACGGCCTCTATGGATTGCCAGATAATGGCAGATGCCATGACCAGACCTTCAGATGGTACTTATAGTGATGATTCCTCAGGCGGCTGATGGCGAGCTTTCACCTGGCCAGATTGACGTCCATGCCCTAAATGCATGAAGAAAGCATCGGACGGCGTTTGGGCTGTCCACATGGATGTAGAGCCGTTGACGAGTGTGGCCAATTACGCTTGTAGACCCAAATGCCGGTGTGATGATTGCTATCTCAAAGTATTAGCCTAAACCAATTCCCAGTTATGGATTATACAGTTGCTTACCTCAGTAGGCAAATTGTAAGTTGATGCTTGTATCAACCGAAAGGCGGGTACGTTTCTCGAAAAATGGGGTTAAATCAACTGAGGATTGCAGGATTATAGATTCGCCATACGAAACTCCTGCGTCAGCACCTCAAACAAAAGGAATACAAATCTGTCCAAGGGTTTGTTTTCAAATGCCTTAGAAGAAAACATTTTTGGGTAATCATCTATGTGCTAAGATACTAAGAAAGTCTTACGTTTTCCAATACTTTCCCGCAGCAACCAGATGTCTATCACGAGTTTAGTTTAAGTGCTAGCCATTTTTAGGGCATTGTGAATGAAAGCTAACGCCCACACTCGAGCAATTTTTTCTGTACGATCGAAGGTGGGATAAGTGATGTCGATAAAGCATAATCGGGTAGCTTCTCTTAAATTAACATAATACCGAACGGCCGGTCCAAGGTCTTATCAGAACTCACGGATTTTTTTCGGTGGAAGGGGTGCTTACTACTGAAAAGCGTGTCAGCATTTAGTAAAATGTGGACAAATTGATGTTTCCGAAGATTATCAGCAGGGCGGCACAAAGCGTTCCTGGACCTTGGCGGTGGAGCACCAGTCATTATTTGTTACTCTAAATCCAGTAGTTTTGGGTGTTTAAAAGACTTCCACTTTATTGCTGTCTGTCCCGCACCACGTAATTTTGCTGACAAGTGCTACATGTATTTGTTGAGGCACACTGCTTGAAAACTTGAGCTTCCCGTGCAAGGAGGCTGAGAAGACAGTTAGGTGGGCTGTCCTTTACTGGGGCCGAGAGTGCATTCGCAGTCCAAATGTCAGCCAAAGTGTATGCGCCTGAACTTCGCCCAGCTGCGGCCAATAGGCGAAGAAAGAAATGTCGACGGGCGTCATGACGTCGCACGCCGAAGTTTCAGCCACGCGTGTAGGCGGCCGTAAACGGTGAGAGTGGGCGGCTACACGTACCAAAACAGAGAGATGAAGCACTTTAGATGTCAACATAAATTTTTAGACAATGCCAGTATTATGGACTGTGCCACAGACGCTTTTGACTAGAATTGGCGTCATTTTCACTCCAGGCGAGTGTTCTGAATCCGCGGAGGTCTTAACGGATGTCGATCATGTTTGTGTGTATATGCGTATGCGTATGTGGAAAGTGTGTCCCAAAGCCGACCACGCCGTAGACGCGCTAGACCAACACGAGGACCATATCAGATTATGACAGGCGCTATCTAATGCATACCATACAAAGTGCTAACATTTTGGCGTGCGGCATCAGACCCAGTTGCTGGCAGACGTCGCGTCCATTGGGACCCTGGCGCCCGCCACTTTGCTGTTGGTTAAAATCCTAGCCAGGTGGTACGCGGACCAGAGGGTGTGGAGTGCAAACCCAAGGTGCGGGCTCGACTGTGCCATCCACCTGCACCCTCCACCCCTTCGGTCTTCTTAACACTGTCTTGATACCAGGCCCAGGTGGGGGGGGGAGAGAGTTTGGTAGATACTGTGCAAGTCCTCTATCATCATAAACTAATTCATTCCCAAGTCACTGTGCCTGTGCCACCTTGTTGTGGTGCACATGACTGACATCATCGGATGCGACGGTCGGATTGTCGTCGTGTGGCAAGTCGTGCGGGATCTCAATTTCAGTCGGCTGACAGACCCAGACAGTCGACTAGAGCTTCGGAGAGGGAAGGGAGCTGAACTTGAAACTGAGAAGAAATCCGTCCACATAGCAATTCAGCTATATTTCTCTCTCCCTAACAATTAAACTTATGCATATTAACCCACAAGACGATTCCAAAAGGCGTGGTATTACCGTCCTAATAAAAAGCAAAGTTCAGGCTGCGACGGCTCCCTTATTCTCAGATCCGAGACCTCACCATCCAGAATGAAGCCCCGGCAATCTTGAATTTAGGGACCAGGTTGGGTGCGGCATTTTCAAAAAGATAAACTCTGTTTTCTCGCAAAGAGACACATAAGCTGTATAAGTTAATGCAAAATTCATATTGGAACCCTCAATACAAAATGAGAGACATCTCAGTGGCAATTCAAGAAAAAATGCGAGTCCTATGAAACAGCTGAGGGGAGACAGGTGAGTTGGTCTGAACAAGAATTATATGTGCCTGGCGTTTGGATTCACGCTCAAACCAATCATCACAGACGGCAACAGATAATAGGTTGGAGTTTGAATCGTCGATCGCGTCCCATTTTTCCCACGACGCTCAATCGTCAGTTAAAGTGTCGTCGTGTAATAAGGGGCTAAGTTTGGCGTTCGATCTGCCGACATAATCTAAGCAATCTTTTCCACTTAAAAGAGCATGAGAATTAATACACTTTCACTCAGGTCATAACTGATCTCCTATATCTATACACAGCTAATTAAAAGACACTGCATAAAAGTCCGCTTATTTTTCGAGAAACTGTGTATGCATTCAATACGCACCTGTCAGCGTGGCATATTTGTAATGAATGGTTGAATATCCCTAGGTAGCATTGCATTAAATTCTCTCAATGCATTTTTGGGTTCCTATTAAATATTTGCTATTTTACCTCTAATTTGTTAAACATGCAAATCCTTCCGTCTCTTTACTGAAATCAGTAATATCAATATAATTTCGAATCACACTAGTTCCATGAAGCAGTTGAGATGAAGCAGATGGGCACGTCTGTGCAAAAATAATATGTGCCTAGTGCTCGGATTCTCGTTCGAAATAATCATTAGAAACAGCAACGAATAATAGGTTCGAATTTGAATATGAAACATTAGGCTAATAAAATTCTTTTTTATTAATCGTGCCTCATTCTTAGTACAACGCTCAGTCGTCACTTAAAGCATCGTCGTTTAATGAGAGATTCAGTTCTGCATTTGTTTTTTCATAGACTTGACAACATCACCTTAGTCCTTTTTTCAGTTTAGAAGCGCATTTGAATTGTCGTACACTCTTCAGCGTGTTTTAAGGCATCATGCATGTCTCATTGGATTTTTTATATCAATACACAGTTAATTACAAGATACTGATCATAAGCTCGCTTGCTTTACTTATTTTTCGAGAAACTGTGTTTGTATTAAATATACGCCTGCGAAAGTGGTAAACTTGTAATTCAGAAAATCATCATCCAGGGAATTCACATTTTCGTCACATGCAAATCCTCTCGGCTTTTCTGTCTGCCAGGATCTCCACTCTAGCCGAAAGTAAAAGATATTGAATTCCTCCTCCAGATTAGGCATTCGAACAACCTAATGAACAACGTGTTCCCGCAGAACATCGTTTGCGTTTCCGATCATAAATGCTTTACTGAATTTATAACCCGAATTCAATATGATTTTGCATTATTGCATAATCAGATACTTACTAAGGGGAATTTCACTAAAAAACTTCCTTCTGAATAACTCTAATAATTTGTTTTTTTTTATTTGCATTCATACCAACATGCAAACTCATTATCCACCTTCCCAAGTTAGTTTAAATATTGCCTTTAATGTCCTCAAATGAAAACCAAATAAAAACGCAGTATGTAACCCCACTCGGGAAAAAAACCAGGCGGTCCTAGTATATTTTATCGTCGCCTTTTTTATAAGTGAAGCTTTCGCGCTCCCATAATTAGATGGGATGTAAACTACATCTTCTGTGAAAACAAACCGGAAGAATTGCTAAAGATGTTCGACTTTTGCTTACATCGTCAGATGTCTTGGCACCCTAATTATTCCTCGGAGATCGAGTTCCTAGTAGGCGTGCTGTTTTGCAAGTAGCTATAGAGAAATATACCACGAGGACACCTCAAATTTTATCCAAATATTTGCCTGTTATCGCGCTCTCCTTTTCGCCGTCCAGGCCCAACCGGAAAAGGCTTATTACACAATGACCTGATTTTTATTCACTGAGTGGAGTTGCATACTGCGTCCTGCCCAAAAATCAAAACATAGATTTTAACTGCCCAACTTCACACCACTGAAGTACTCACTGCGTGTTTCGCCGATTATCTCCAGCAGTTACAGTCTCATGGAACGTTACCCCAAATTCTGGAATGCGTTTTCGATCAGGAAGAATTACTTGGGTAGGATGGTAACATAGATTATCATGCGATATAATCCTCCGATATTTTGTACTCGCCGTTATGAGGACTTTGAACACACCTCTATTCGGTCGCCTGTAAACACCTTGCTCCGTGGAAGGTGACTACTTAAGCAGTACGCATTTTTCACATCGGTTTTCAACGGCTTTATAAATACAAATATATTTTCTCGGTTACGCATGTAAAATGGGTTTTCTTTCACTCATTTGATAGAAAATAACGCCATCTGCACATTTTATACTCGAAGAAAGGGTATATTTAGGTCTATAAAAAGGTCTCTATTCTCCGAATAATATTGGGCTAGACCAGTCGCTGCACTAGCCTTTAGCGATTTCAGTCAACAAGGTGTATAATTCGGCGTATGGAAAGGATACTCTGAAGGCTTCATTAAACTGTACAATGGATGCGGACTACGTTGCGCACTTCATAAGTGGCATTAGCAAACGGGCAGCTATGGTTCTGCATGAATGAGCATTTCATGGTCTTAAAAATATCATAATTAGGAACTTTATAAAACCGATGGGTACTGTTCTTTCGGGTATAAAGGGTGCAGACAACGTATTTGCAACCGAACGAGGAAAAAGCATATCTCTGTGCATATTTTCTGTAAAATTTATCCAAATTTTTAAGGTCATCGAAAATTAATGTGGAAAATCCACTCTACTTAAGCAGTCACATTTTGCTGAGCGCAGTCTTTGCAGGCGGCCGAAAAAAGTACTTTAAAAAGTCGACATCCTCTCAAGTTCGAAATATTATCAGATTATGCAGCATAATAACAGAAAACGCATTTCATAATTTCGACCAACATTTCACGAGGTCGTTCGGTGACTGCACACAATGTTATTCACTGCCTGGATATTTGCTATAAATCCCAAGGTCAGTAACTAAGAGCATATCGGGTAACTTGATTTCTCATACTTATACCAGCCACAGTAAAGTAGCGAAGCAAGCATTCGAGCCTCTAGCTAACGCCCGCTAGGGGGGGGACGTAATGAAGTGATTTCCAGTCTCGAACGCAGATCTAACCCTGTCGCATTGGCATTCTTTACAGGAACGCCTCGGGCCTTAATATGAATCATCATGAGCGTTTGGAACCGCGTACACCGCGATCACAATGTAAGTTCGATATGCATTCATTGAACTTTTAGCGTCTTGTTGGTGGAAAGAATGATGCTTCAAGAAATTCTTGCTGTGACTATATTTAAGAAAGTGTAGGCAAAGCATCGAGATTTCACTCATTGTAATTCATCGGACACTCTAAGCAGGATTTATTCCAAGGTTCATGGCCCCTCCTCAGCATTCATAGACACGTAAGGCCGCTTGTCAAATAAAGGGACTTCTGCGACCTCTAATAATCGACATTTCCTCGCCACAGGCAGCTAGGACCAACTGTACTCGAGGGGTCATAGTTGTTACTTGAAGAGAAATTCGTTTATGGTATGACAGCATGGTCCACTAGCATAACAAAACCAGATCGTCTAGAAACTGATGGACATACAGTGGCTGACACGGCGGAACTGCCAGAGCATTACAGACGAAGACAATGAAGACAGGAATATCCATTTCTAGCTTATTAGTCGTCGTCAGCCAGCCATACCCAATCCTAGGGTGTGGAACACCTGGCGTTCGATTCCGCAGCCTGTTGTTTAGAAGTTCAACTCCCCTAACCTCTGAGACAAAGGCTCGTTACCCTGTCGGTTGCGATCGGATATACACAATGGTAGAGAGGCGCTCACTGATCGTGCTAAGGAACTCACTCGTCGCGGCGGGAATCGACAGAGAGCTCGTAAGGCGCAACGAAACGAGTGAGTTCCGTAGCACAATCGGTTGGCGCCCTTCTACCATAAACGGCCATCTACGCATGCCAAATATTGCCTGGTCCTAACTGTATGCAACTTACACTTTCACGTATCAGGAGCCTCAAATCCCAAAAATAAGAGCGCCATGAAGGTCCAACTAAGGCGGCAACACCGTCGTCTCAAGATTCAGAGGAGAATTGAATTAACTCATCAACAATAATTAAAAAAGTGATTCAAATTCAGCGCAGTGAGGAATCCGCTGATCTGATCTTCTATACCTTCTCTCCCCCCGCCTATTTACTATTATCCCATTCGGACCCTGCGAATCGACTGCTTATAAAAGAGGGGACAGTAGTTGGCGTGATGTGAGTCTCAATCTAGCGCGCGCCTCACATAGGTGTGACAACAGGTAAAGACTAATGCAGATTCAGTCAAAAGTTGGACGCGAGGAACCAGTTGTTCGTCCACCGTTTTGGCTTGGCGCTAGAAGAACGCAGCCCGTTCGCGAGAAAAGCCTTTTTTCAACACAAGCTGTTAGCACCCATCATACCATTTGAAATCGCCCTTCCGAACGGCGGATCAGGTTGATCTGGTTAAGCGATGTCTACTATGTTCCTGCTACTTGTGCCGTTGAGAAACTAGGCTTGATTTGAATGTCAGCATCTTCGTGTATGGCAGGGTACACTTGCAGCACGACCGTCAACAATGTCCATCTTGTGTCAGGTGCCAAGACAGAGTCAGAAGGACCAGAGACGACATCTGGCGCAGTGAGTGACCGATCTCACGAAATGTTGACCGAAATTCGAAATGCCTTTTCGATTAGCAAGGATTACTTACAGTGCGTAACCTATCTCATGAAATGTTGGCTGAAATTCTGAAATGCGTTTTCGATTAGGAAGGATTACTTGGTCGCGGCTGTGGTACTGATTATCTTAAGGCATACTGTTATAACATTTTAGACTCGGCAGGATGTCGGCTTTACAATGCACTTCATTTCAATCTCCTGTAGAAAGCGTACTCGGTAAAAAATGGCTACTTAAGTAGCATGTAATTTTCCCATTGATGTTTGATGGTCTTGCAAATTCAAATATATTTCATGGAAACCATAAACAAAAGTATGCCTTCTTTTAGTCAATCAATAGAAAATCACGTCTTCTATATATTTTATACTTAAGGAAGGAGTATAATTAGGTTTTAAAAAAGTTTTCTGATTGCCGAAAAATTTGAGGCCTGATCATTCGTTGCATTAGCGCTTAGTGATTTCACTCTACAAGGTGCATGCGTTCCGCGTAAAGAAAATCCCATATTTCTCCACTTTATTAAATAGATATCATACAGTGTTTATAAAATTTTGCAATGGATGCGGACCATGTTGTACATTTCATGAGGAGCAGTGGTAAAAGGCCAGGTACGATGCTATGTGAATGGACATTTCACGGTCTTAAAAAGTCTCATAATTAGAAACTTTTTAAAACCTAATTATACTCCTTCTTTAAGTATAAAATATAAAGATGAGGTGCTTCTCTATTGATTGACTAAAAGAAAGCACATTTTTGTTTGTGCTTTCTATAAGATATATTCGAATTTTCAAAACCATCGAAAATCAATGAGAAAAATGCATGCTACATAAGTAGTCATTTTTTACCGAGCAAGCTTTCTACAGAAGATTAAAAAGAAGTGCATTTTAAAGCTGACATCCTGCCGAGTCCAAAATGTTATAAAAGTATGCCTTAGGATAATCAGTATCACAGCCGCGACCAAATAATACTTCCTAATCGAAAACGCATTTCAGAATTTCAGCCAACATTTCATGAGATAGGTCACGCACTGTAGGTACCGTAACAATATTGATTATCAAGCACATAATCCTATAATGTTTCGGACTCGCCAGGATGTCAACTTTTGAATGCATTTCTTTTTAACCTCCTACAGCAACCGTAATTGGTAAGAAATAACTACTTAAGTAGCATGCAGTTTTAACATTGATTGTTGATGGTCTGATAAGTTTAAATATATTTTATAGGAAACGTGTATAAAAATATGCTTTCCTCTGCTCGCTCGATAGAGAATCACGTTATCTTTAGACTGTATACCTGAAGAAATGGTGTATTTGGCTTTTGGAAAAGGTTCTAATTATGAGATTTTTAAGACCGTGCAGTGTCCATTCATACAGCATCGCACATATACGTTTGCCAATACTTCTCATGAAATGTAGAACATAGTCCGCATCCACCGTAATATTTTGTGTACACTACATGGTATCCTTTTAAAGGCATAAAGGAATATATGATTTTCCTTACCCTGAAAGCATGCACCCTGTAGACTGGAACTGCTAAAAGCTAATGCAACCGCTGATCAGACTCAAAATTTGAAGCATTTTGTCCCCGGTGCGAAGCTGAAGTAGGCAAGAACGGCAGGATTTATCGGTACCAAAAAATTTCGCGACTGCTCTTCAGCTGCTTCCTGTCGCTTCATAAGAGAGTTAACGAGTGCGAACAATGCAACAGATTTGAATTCGTGCAGAAAATCGATGCAGAAACAGCAAGGTCAGGGTTTTGGGCAAAGTTGGCTAATCGATAAATCCTGCCGTTCTTGCCTACTTCAGACTCAAAATTATTCGGAAAACTTTTTCAAAACCTTAATATGCCCTTTCTTTAGGTATACAGTGTAAAGAAAACGTTATTCTCTACCGAACAAGCAAGAGAAAGCATAATTTTACGCATGTTTCCTATAAAATATATTTAAACTTAGCAGACCTTCAAAAATCAATGTTAAAAAAGCATGCTAAGTAAGCAGTCATTTCTTGCCAAGCACGGTTGCTGTAGGAGGTTAAAAGGAAATGCATTCAAAAGCCGGCATCCTGGCGAGTCTTAAACATTATAGGATTATGTTGTAACGGTACCTAAGTAATTCTTCCTAATCGAAAAGGCATTTCCGAATTTCGGTCAACATTTCATGAGATCGGTCACTCACTGTTGCTGACAGCGACAAGCCGCCACTACGTAAGCCATCGCACCCCCTGGTCCGCAAACAAAGGACCAGAATTTGGCAGAACAAGAAAGAAGGACGGCGCGGATCGCATCTGAGAGGGAGTACCATAAGGGCCGCCTTAGGAGGGAGGCAGTTTGGTCGGAGTCTCCGCCCTGGGATGAGGGCAGAGTTACGCCATCAGTCTGTAGCCTCGCGGGTCACGGTATTTAACGTACTAAGGTAGATTTAAGCGCGTTGGATTGTTCACAGTGAGGACGATGCTCTGGGAGAGTCGACCTGACTCTCTCTCTTCCCCCTCCCAGACACAGTCCGCTGTCCAAGCCGGTCTGTAAATAAATAAATAATAATAATCAAAAATAAATAAAAAAATAAAAAGTCCGACTTTGCGGGCCACACGCATGACTCGGCCTCTAAAACGGTGCACCATGATTTCACGCAAAGTGGGTAGGCGACTCGAATACCCCTTTCAGCTTTTATAAATCCTGTATAGCCGATGGCGGGACATCTTCTAATTAACTCTGTAACCTTATATCCAAGAGCGTATTCTACATAAGCCAAATTTGTAATTCTTATATGGCATGTTTATTTTTAAGACCTGCGACCGCACACAACGGGCGGGCGTTACAAAAGTGGGTAAGTTATTCAACAGATTAAAAACTATACGGTTGCTTTCAGGAGAAAGAAAATGGTGTTAACTGTTTACCACACATTATTATCTTCTTATAGTTCGGTATTCCTATAGTCTTGCGTAACGAGTACCCTCCCGCCCACATATACTCCAAATGGCTCAATGTTCACTAGCCATATTTAGTTTTATGAAATTTACTGGACGATGCTTCAGAGAAGCTAACACTACAAAACTGTCTTACTAGAAGTTGACCCAACGACGGAATTATTTTTCAATTTGATGAAACGTACACAGTTAATGTAGTCAATCAGAAATTTCGGATGGATAAGGTTATTGAGCTGGAGGAAAAGTAAATCACGTATTATTAAAACCATGCCGGAATAGCAAACGAAAAAAGAGTGAACGAAAGGCAGGACTCATTTTTTACAACTGCAATCTTCAGATGACAGTTTAAACCGCCATGAAGCAATTACTTCATCAAACACACTAACGAAACTGCGAAGGATCATTTTGGGCCATCTAGAACGCTGTGATTTTTACTCATTCTCTTAACCCGTCCTGTGAGTCCTTTTTTGTGCGAAATATGCTTCTACGAAATCGTATTAGTGTGGACGTCTTCGTTAGCTTTCATTCTGACAATTTCCTGCGGTTATGTGTTCCTCAATGAGGAGGAAGTAATCCAAACTAGAGGGTTTTACTAAATGAATCACGCGCCTTCGCAGCGTGCTAAATTGTGTTAATTGTAAATTGGCGAGTCTTCTGACAAGTTCTCAGAAGTCTCTGATTACATGCAGAGACGCCGTCTAAAGGAACAAAGACTGTTTCTATCCTCTTAAAGCTCTGTGTTTCGATGCGGTGACTTTTTCCGATGTGGCTTGCTGAGTAGTCAGAAAGGTTACATTTGAAGTTAACTTGTCTTTATAGTGTTTATACAAATTCCCCGAGCTCTATATTACGCAACGGGTGTGTTTTTGGTCACATATCGCAGACAGCCTAAGCCAAATTTGAGGCCCTAGCTATCACGACCCTCAGGACCCAGTGCCGAATAAAAAAAGAAGCTGGAAGCCAATTGGGAGGATGGTGTATTCTGTGCAGAACAGCTGGGGAAGAAGTTGGAGACAGTTGACATCCGGACGAGGATACGTCCAGTGCCGGGTGAGCAGCATTCCCAGTGTCCGTCAGGGGGGGAGGGGCGTCAATGCGCCTGAAGACAGGCCACGTCTGACTCGACCTTGAATCTGATTGGCCAGTTGAATCGCCGAGTAGGCGAATGCCACACAGCTCTGGTGCGCACGTGCAGTGATGCCTGAGAGGACCAGCGTTGCGATAGGCTCTCGGATCAGGGCCTCTACACATGTTGACTACTCAATCGTTCATCCTGCCTACCTACTCTCTCTAACTGAGAGGATCTGCCGACAAAAGCAAAACAAACCCAACTTAATATTTTGACTTTCAAAGGACTGTAAGTCAAACAAGCACTAACACAGCACTCGGCCGTAAATCATTTGTCGCAGCGGATTTCCCTACTTGATTTCAGTGAAATAGTGACTGCTAATACTCTTAATACTGACGACACCTCGCCGTCATGCGATTACCTACAAGGGGTTTGACTGCTGCTTCGAGGCGCAGCTGAATTGTCGCATCAGCATTGCATCTATAATAAATCAGTGAGCGTTGCACGTGTGTGCACTGAGAAAACTGCGCGTAGGAGCAGTCAAGGTTTTTAAACAAACAGCTTATTTTTTTCACTGTGTCACCGTTAGTCAAAATTTCTATTTTTGTTATTGTCAGGTTGAACCGCCTTGTCCGAAGTGTATATGGTGGGAGAAAAACTCTTGCACCGTTGAGTTTGAAGAAACCTCGACGTGAGTTGATACACAGCTTTACATACTGGCACCAGTACCTTGGCATGCGACAGTCTTAAGCGACTGAACAATGTCCACCTAAAAAAGGTTATTATGTGCTGAGTTTTGTGCGAAACAAATACCCGTATACCTTAATATCTACATATATATATATATGACAAGTGTATTATACCCTAATCCCGACATAGGGACTAACCAAAAGCCAAGACACATGCTTCGCCGATAGTCTCCCGTTGCGTGACACAACTGCGTGGACTTCGGCTCCTCAGCGGGTCCCCCAACGTTCCTCATGCGTTTTGTGGTATATGAATTCCAGAGAATAATCAAGCTAACAATTTCAGAAATTATTCAGTGAAGGACATGGATTTAAGTCTCCGGGACATGATTTTTAGGGTCGGACCCGACTTCCCCTGGTCTTTTATATATATAAAAATAAAACCGCTCGTTTGTGTGTTATCGGTAATCTCCGAAATTGCTGCACCGATTGTTCTGGAATTTTGACACAACCTTGCCTGCGCATAGATCCGGGTTTTTCATGTCTTCCTTCATAATTATGCAGATGACACGACTATGACTGGTAAAAAAACATGACCGGCATCCACTCGAACACACATACACCCCCGAGCCACTTGACAGACATCCGCTCAAACATAGGTGCGCCCCCTAGGTCAATGCAATATGGACCGCTAGGTAAATCATCCTTGGGGCAAAAAACACGCAAATCTTGGACGCGACTTGAACTTGCCCCACTGATTTCAACTGATATGCCAGTTCAATTTAGGAGACTGCAAATTCCGATTCGATTGGCGTTTGCAATCACCACCGACAAGACTCATGGCCAATCTTTAGAATTGTGCCGTTTGGATATGCAAACGGATTGTTTCTCACGTGGCCAATCATATGTTGCGTGCTCCAGAGTCGGCAAACCAGACGATCTCTATATCTGCACAGACAATTTAACGATAAAAACATTGTATAAGCACAAGCATTATGACATTAAACATATTAGAAACGCGTCCCTTCCATTTCATCGGATTGAGCCACAGCAACGCGTGGCGGGGTACAACCAGTTTATTAAAAGAAATGCTTGGCTTTTTGAAATGACAAACTATGTCAAATACCTCTCGCATCTTGCTTGCTATTTCCGAGTCATTTTGTTAGTAATTTTGGCCCATGTTTCGTTTGGTCAAAATGATTGATTACTTAATGCATTCACTGTATCCACCAGTGGAGAAATCGTTATGGGGGCATTTTACCAACCGTGCAACTGTAAGAAATATATTTCGAAGTGCGCGGATTTTTTAAGCAGAGAGGACAAGGTTCAGAGCTCAAAATGACACTTATTTTCTAAATACGTGTTTTTCACGTGTTTTTTTCTTTTTGAGGTACTCGTTAGATATGAACTTTTTCTTTCATTCTGTTTCTTTACCGTCCGATACCCTGCTCCAAGACTACACTTAGGTTGACCAAGCGCGTCTCACAACAGAAATGCCTATAACTTCCGATTTTTCACATTTGCTGAACGCGGTTTTCTTCACACAATATGATTTTTTCCAATCCTTAATAATGATACTTTCTTAAATGTCCACTTTGTTATCAAATGACAGAATAAATGAGTTTTATTTGAAGAGTGCTGGAATTGCTACAAGAATGCTAAATACAATGAATTTAATAAAATTGCAGGCTATAAAATCTTGAAAAAAATTAACAAACGGAACGATGTAGTCAGGATTTTACTAATTCTACAGGCCCTCACAGGTAAAGCCTATCCCAGCGCTACTGAAGAACTGAACATTCAGCTAACTTTACAATATTTCCAAAATGGCTCTTACAGCGTCGCATCTTCATCATCTTTTATCCCATTGGCAACCGTACTACATTTGAAGTATTTTAATGTTTTTTGTTCTTTCTTCCCTTCCCTAAGTGTATGAAGGAGTATTGGCCACTTTTCATCCGCATTGTTCTTACTCCAAAAGCGAACATATAGAGCCGTTTTGATTGACCCAGAGCGGAATTGGATTTCCGCTCTCACAGCAAAGGTCTTTCAGGGTAAACCGGGGAGCAGGCGCATATGCTA
>CACRXP010000170.1:523235-534189 GCA_902702965.1 Spirometra erinaceieuropaei
TCTTGAATCGGGATTTAACGGGGTTTCCTTTTCTTTAAAATCCAGTATTGTCCTATCAGGAGGGGTCGCTGGTGGGAAGCTATCCGACCAATGACGTCCGCCCGAGGCGGGCTGGCTCCCCAGCCTCCTCGTCCTCCAGGTCCTCCTCCTCCCTGTGTCGTCGGGGTCGTCGACTGGTCTCCTCCTGTTCTGACACCAACAGCTTCGACAATAAAGGTTCCGCCCTTTCTGGGGAGGTCTTCGGCCCACTCAATGGCCCAGAAGCAGAGGTACTGCTGAGTGGCAGTTCTGAAACGGTTGTTTTACGGACACCGCGTGGCGAAGAGGACTTCGGGTGAGTATTCTCGGCTAGACTGACTTATCTTAACATCGACATAAAATCATCCGCTTGATTACTGCTAAAAGTAAGCAAATGAATCCTAAGGTAGTTCATGTGTAAACAGTTGAAGTTTTAACAATAATCTAGGAAGTGCTCACTAACATATATATTTCATGAAACGATCGGTGTTTGTTTGAGGGCATTGAACGCTAACGGACCTGAGTTATGCTTTATGTAGGGTACCAACAAGAATACTGAAATAGGCCTGCGTGCAGTGGTCGACTGGCACTGACGGTATCCGTACAGGCTCAAGCAGACCACGTACTTTTTTAAAATTGAATTATGTCCCTCCCTCGAGTATAAGATTAGAAAAAGACGTAATGTTCTGCCGAATGCGCGGAAGAATGAATATTTTTATTCATGTCTTCCGTGCAATATAACTGGACTTTTAGGGGCACCGAAAATCAAAGACAAAAATGCATGCTGCTTAAGTAGTCATTTTTTACAGAGTGCAACTTCTTGCATGCAGCCAGCAGGAAGTTCGTTCGAAAGCCGGCATCCTGAGATAACTGAATTGTTATAGAATTGTACTGCACACAAATTAGTTTTACAACCCTATTCAGTTAAACTTTTCGAAACAAAAACGCATTTCGGAATTTCAGTTGACATTTCATGAGTTAACCTACCTTCTTTACTGATTAAACGGTAAAAGGCCTTCCCGAATATTCATCTTAGCATGCACAATTTATTTTGTGAAGGTACCGAGGAATATGAAATTGTTCGTTAACCTGTAGTTGGTAGCACACACTGCCACATCAAGTGCACAAAGCATCTATCTGCATCCGTATCAGAAAACAGGGCGACGAACTACGGGTTAAGAATTAAGGTTAACAGTTCGGCAATACAAACCTCCACTTACTCCAGGTCCCTACTGATAATTCGTATCGTCAATAAACCCCGTTACTTCAATTAGCGAAGAGAAGTTATTATTCTCGCCCAAACGGTGTGACAATTAATCGGTGGTTCACCTGTACGTGCATTAATACTTCTGCATGAAAAGCCCTAGGTCAGATGATGTTGTAGTAAAAAAAAGGCCTTGGCTGTCCCCGAGGCAATCTGACAAGTTCGGCATGCCTTGGAACACAGAACGATCCTCGTTGTCAACAGCGGTTCAGTACGACTACTAGGCTACTAACTTTACCTTATCAACAGGTAATCATCGGATATCTGGCTGATCTCGCCAAGTTTGGGCATCGTAAGCAATTTATCTTGTTTAATTTCCAGGGAAATTAATGCACGAACTTGGAGTAAGTCTCTTAGAGCAGACCTTTTCAGTCACGGTCCGTAAGCAATCCCGACTTATTTCTGTTTTACTGACAATGGCATTCGCGTGAAGTCCGTTTTAGATAAATTACCCATACGTTCTACTATCGTACGCATGTGCCTAGACGCCAAGTTGGGATCCATTTTCTCAATTTCTGCGATTCTTCGCTCTGCAGGTAAGGATAGGCTGTCCATCCAGACTTCGGCAATGTGTATCTATTGCACAGGCGTGAGGATGATTGGCCAAGAACGTATGTTTGTCGAACTTGACTTCTCCTAACTCAGACAAGCTGCCAGTTTGATAATTGCGCACATTACCGTTTTCACTACTATTGCTTTACTCTGAAATCGATATTGTCCCCGACTCAACGCAGGTAACGTTTGCTAGTATGGTATTACCGACAAAGACAAGGGAGATTGGAATGGCCATTTCTGGCTTATTAGCCGTCGCATTCAGTCATGCCCGACACCGAAATGTGAAACATCTGTCTTTGTCGGTAACACCATTCTACCTATATATCATGCGCGGCTGTGGGCTGTTGGTTGGTCTCGAGAGAGAGCCCGTAAGGCACAACGGGACGGGTGAGTTCTGTAGAAACGATCGGTGAGCGTCCCCTACCACATAAATGTGTAAATGAGAGAGAAAGATAGATAGATAGATAGAGAGAGAGAGAGAGAGAGAGAGAGAGAGAATAACGGAGGTGGTGTGGATTCCGAGACGCTTTAGTGAAAAGAAAAGGCCCACAAGAGGTGTAGATTTGTTCGTGAATTTTTTAGCTGGTTACATCAACCGCAGAATTGGCAGACGGTACTTCTTGTGTCTTGTGCCTGCGCATGCTGTGGCTGGTGATTACCTCTGATAAATCAGAAGTGACCATTACAGTCTCTCTTGTCTTTGTCCGTAATACCATTCTACCTAAATCATGCGCCGCTGTGTGGCTGCTGGTTGGGTTCGTGAGAGAGAGAGAGAGAGAGAGAGAGAGAGAGAGAGAGAGAGACAGAGAGAGCCCGTAAGGCACAACGGAACGAGCGAGTTCCGTAAGAGCGATCGGTGAGCGTCCCCTACCATTGTATATTCCCGATTGAAAGCCGACAGTGCAACGGGCTCGTGGCCCAGTGGTTAGAGGCGTGAACTTCTAACTAACAGGTCGCGAGTTAGAGCCTTGGGTGTTCCATACTTCGGGGTTGGGTATGACTGGCTGACGACGGCTAATAAGTCAGAAATGGTCATTCCAGTCTCCCTTGTCTTTGTCGGTAATGCCATTCTGCCTATGTCATGCGCCGCTGTGCGGCTGCTGGTTGGTCTCCAGTGAGAGCCCGTAAGGCACAACGGAACGAGCGAGTTCCGTAGGAGCGATCGGTGAGCGTCCACTACCACCTTATGCTGGCATCTTGGCAGCTCGGTCATCGCGAACAATGTCCACTGTGTCCCTCACGGAGAAGAGGAAGCAGGACGGTCGATTTCGCGTTCATTAGATCTCTTTGAGGTAGACTTGCTCAGCATCTGTCACACCCTCTGCTCCCTCTCATCTCCTAGTCCAGGTGGCAAGACAGAGTCGGAATGCCTGGAGGCGGTCTCGGAGCGCAGTAGCTTAACGGCATTTCAGGTGGCACATGCGAAAGAATGTCCTCAAGGCCGCGTTCAGTAGGGTCCATTGGGTCTGACACTCTGACCATCCAGCCAGACACCCCTTGAACACACACACACACACCGCGAGGGTCCCGTTAGCCTGTCAGTTGACAGCCACGAATTTTAGCACACTGGGATAGATTCGGACACGTCAGGTCTATTACAGCATGGAATGCGCTGATGTGCCATGAAGGGGTATTCCCTTCTCTCCCTCTCTTCCTTCGCCCATGTCCTAGTCGACTTCCTAAGCCTGTCAGTTAGTGGAGCAGGACGCTCTAGCTGACGGATCTGAGACAGGCCGTGTACGCGTGCCACGCACTGGCTGGCCGCTGATTCACCCACCAAGATGCACCAAAGAACATGCTTCCATCTTACATGAAAGATGCTTGGTCTACAATGTACTGATCTCAGACGCTCGTGATCACAAAAAAGGGTTGCATCAAGGAGGACGAGCCATTGGACCCGACTCTCAGTCCACTTTCTTAAAACCCGTGGACCGCAGGATGGTCAGTGTATGGAATAATTTGATTCCAGGGGTCGAGGCCTCAGTCGCAGCTGCTGGCTTTTCGTATTAAATTGAAGAATACCATATGTGGGAATGGTTAGCCGAGTCTGCGAAATCTATCACGCCTGATCCAAACTAGCAATATGCTGTTATGTACACTGATCTTGATTGGGTGTCCGGAACGTCATTGGACTTCGTTTTGCCTTTCAAAACTGAGCACATACATGACTAACTGCAACGACTTGAATGGATTTCACTGTAACGTAGGAATTTTAAATGTCTCCAGACGCTGAATGAACCTTGCATCCACCGCAGCGCCCAGTGAAGTGGATTTTTATGAGAAGAGCCTACAAGATCCCTGAATCGTAAATGTTTTTGGGCAATTCCATCATCACGCACGTCAAAAGCGGTACCAATCACGCAAGCGGCTTTGACATCAATCGTAAACACATACCTATAAGACAGTGTATCAGCCAGGATTCCTTACTTTCGCACACGGGGCCTTTGATCTCAAACACTTATGTTTCTTTAAAGTACTTGCCCGGCTTCTTAACTCAGTTTGGCGGGAGTAAATGTTTAGTTGACAGGTTAAAGTGAATCAGGAAAATAATCCAATCAACCCGAATAAGTAACACTGATGTTCAGAAATGGACACTTCTTATCATTTGCTTCTCTAGCCCGACTTTTATTGTAGTGTTTAGGTTTTCCTCGAAACTTCCCTATATTGCTTTTGGTCGGCTGCACTTGCAACAATGCCAGCGACGTCTGTTACGAAATGCTAGCAGTTTTCGGTGCGTTGGCCATCACCTGTACACACTGCATCTTCAGGGGGTGGGTGGTACGTTGCAAATATGCTAAGAATTTAGGTAGGAGGATATCGCACTTGTCTGCCAGATATGCTAACTTATGAAATGATAACTGAAATTCCGAAATGAGGTTTCAACTCTAAAAGAATAGGGTTGTAGTAGATATTCACATGCAACATAAAATCATTATAATTCTGCTTTTACAAGATGCCGGCTTCCAAACGAGCTTCCTTAAGCCCACTTTTAAAAACTACACTCCGTCAAAAATGCCCACTTACATATTATGAATTTTTCCAGTTGATTTTTGATGCCATTATAAATTCAAATATATTTCACAGAAAATATACATTAAAATATCCATTGTTTTACTCATCTGGTAGAAAATTACGTCTTTTTTTAAATTTGTTTGCTTGAAAGATGGCTATAATTCGGTTTTCGAAAACTTACTCAATTTCGGAATAATTTTGAACTTTACTCGACGTTACACTTGCGTTCAGGGTTTCGAAACTGAAGAGTGTATATTTGCCGTGTACGGGAAATCATGCCCTTTATACGGCATTAAGAGGAGACTTTATGGGGTTCATGAAATCTAGCAGTAGATTTGAGCGATATTTCGTACTTCACAAACATCAGTCAATGCAGAGTCGCAATGTTCTATGAACGGGCATTTTTAAGACCGAATTATACCATTCCTTCAAGTAAAAGAATTAAGTAAAGCCTACGTTTCTACCAAATGAGTAAATGAGCGAAAAATTTTACACGTGTCTGCTACGAAATGCATCGAAAATTAATGAGAAACATCCATGCTATCTAGGTAGTCATTTTTACAGAGTGATGTTTTTGCAGACAGCCGGAAAGAAGTTCTTTCGACAGCCGGCATCCTGCGGTAACTGAATTACTACGTGATCATGCTGCACTTAGGTTTTCATTACAACCCTACTCAGGTAGTCCTTTCAAAGACGCATTTCAGAATCTCGGTTAACATCTAATGAGTTAGCGCATCTACTACATGTGTAAGACATCATAGCGACCTCTCGAGAACAGTTGTGGCTCTTGTCGCTTGCGGTGAAGTAAATGGCGTTTTCAGCCTAATGGACCTCCAAAACCAACAATACAGCTGTTTCAGACCTACAAAATGGCCAAAGGGATAGGTAACACGCCTTATAAGAAGATCACGACCCGTTTCATTCATTACGCCCAACGTAGTCTTCAATTAGCCTGTTCCGAACCCGCTGTTACTCTATATAAGACGGGCTAAAGCAGGATGAGCCCGATCTGACGCAGACCAACTGTACAGTATCTTCACCATTGACAATCTGACGAACTTTAAAGTATCCAAAACCCTTAACTGTTTGATTTGGTATGTTGCCAACTGGACAGATAAGTCGGTTCTCCTCCGGTTTGAGAAACATTCAGCAAAAGTTCCTTTTGATTGTGTACTTTTTGACCGAACATTTCGATGAAGATCTGCGGGATGTTTCTTCTGAAATCTGATTAGCATGCACGTAAGGACCAGTGCGTCTGTGCTACGCGTAATCTTTGACTTACTCACGGCAGACCCTGCTTTAGTCGTTAAAATAGCTGACCAATCACGATGCCCTACAATTCACTAAATAAAAGGTTCCGCAATGATGACAGAGAATTGCGACAGAGGATAAAGCTGTAATTACTCTTATTTGGTCACTTCGGAACTCACACTCAAATGCCACAACATGTAATTGTCCATTGCCCTTTGATTTGCCTGTCACTTGGGTGGGTCTAGGAATGAATCCAAAACGCCAGGCGAATAAATTTCTTGCCCCAAATATCAAGACACTGCTTCTGATTCCCAACGTTTGTCTAAGCCGCGGCTGGCCGATTATGGCAGGAACTGTTGCCGCTTCTTACTTTTTTCTTAAATGTTATCGCGTAACCCTTGGACAAGTCAGAAATCAACTATTTTCAGGGCTGAGACGAGGTTTTCGAGAAAGGCGTATACAGTCGCGGACAGCCAAATTCCATCAAACATGCAGAACAGTGTGATAAAATCAATATGTATTTCGTCAACGGGGTAGAACTGTTAGCACTTAAACTACGCTAAGGACTGAAGACCGTCTAAAAGCTCAGACAACTTTAATCGTTTGTTGATCATTCAAAACTTGTGGCATGACCGCCAGATAATAACAAGGAACAGGCTCATTAAATGGATGGCTTAGTAACCATAACAGTCATCCTTGTAATCCCCGACTCGGAGCGGCCACCGACAGCTCTTAACCGTCTATACTCACTCACTCCTTTCGTCAGCCAGTCATTTAAATGAGGTGGTGGTGGTGGTGGTGGTGGTGGTGGTGGTGGTGGTGGTGGTAGTAGTAGTACGATAAGAAGGACGGCAAGGCGCTCATTTTAATTCTTAATAGCTATCCGTCTTTCTTCGAATCCAGAGGTATTTCGACGGAAAATTCTGGCGATCCGCAAGATCAGCCCTATTATCAGCAGGCCAATGACAATGCCGCAGTCTGTTCCTTCGCTTCAAGTCCATTTGAAGTGACGCAACGCCCACGATCTGTGGAGAGTTTCGTCTCCTTCTCGCCTCACCAATGCAATTACAATGCAGCGGAGGCCTCAGCTCTGACCAGCGTCGCGGAGCAGATGATAGCACAGAGCTCCTCTGTCCTCGAGAACCAATCCACGCCACGTCCGGTGAGACCTACCCCACCGACTACGTCACAGGTTACTCCGACCACGAGAAGGTCCTCGCAACGCACTCCGAAGCATAGTGGACACGAGTCCCTGCCCTGCGAGACTCCCTCCAGGACCACTCCCACACGTGGTGAGTTGTTTTGTCCGCGTCAAAAGAAAGAACCGGCATGCGAGATGACACTCTGCTGTTGCAGTATAAAAGGTTAATGAAAACTATCCCCCAATACTCTCACACACCATAAGCAAAAGGCAAATTTTGCCACTGATGAAACGGACAGCTATATTATGAACCACGCTTTTGCAGTAGAGTGGTTTGCGCAGCCAATTGGCGAGGCTTTAGTGTTCGTATCACGTCGGGGTCACCAATTACCAGATGAACGGTATTAGACGACTCGAAGACTGTCCAAATCAAAGGACAGTGGAGACAGGACTATAAGTCGATATTTACTGAGACGAGAGAGCCTGCGTGCAGCTCAGAAACGACATCAGCAACTGCTCCCTCCAGCCGGGTGCCCGTCGTCCATGTTGTTAGCGTCGATGCAAGGTGCCAGCATACCCCTGAGTTTCGTCTCTCGGTAGCCAATCAGCGATGGATTCAGCATCAATTGTTGTCAATCTTTCGTCATGCCGATGCCATGTCACAAGAGGATTCAGCGGACACTTAACAAGAAGTGTGGGCAGGAGTAGACGGTCGCACCAGCGACAACGGGGCGGACTGCCACACCTTAAATCGACGCTAATGGACAGAGAGGTACGCGGTCATTTTCCGTTTCCGCTGAAGGTGCAAACCGCAATTCAGTTCCATAAGCACTTGGTGGAACTGTACCGCGACAAAACGTAACATTAGGCGAGATGGTTGAGGCAACATGAATGTGGCTGGATTACGAGGCCCCAATTTTTTACTGGAATTTGCTGCAGCTGAGACAGTCCCCTGACTTAGCAAACGTCTTCTTCCTCCACTGTAATCGGTTATTTGTGTGACGTGAGATTGTCTGGAAGAGTCGGGTCGGTCCTAGACTGTTTAACGAAGCTTATATGAAGAGAGTAGGAGTGTCTTGCGAAAACCAACAATCCAAGCAAGATGCAACGTATCGAACCTCAAGCATTTCAGTTCCACGAATCCCGTCTGAGGCACGAGGAGGGAAGATGAGCACATAGCCCTCACCCGTTAACTCCAACGAGGTTCTGACGAAGCGAGCTTTAAGCTCTAAAAGTAACTTTACTCCATAAGATCAGATAACACGGATACAAATGCATTGTTGCAGATTTTTGGCCTCCGGGGACAACACAACCCCAAAATAACTGGGATTTTGCTGTGAGAAGGAGAAATAATCAAATCGACTGAATTCATGTTTTAGGTCTTCGCGATATAGCGATGAACTAGGCAGGTAGATGAGACTATACATGATCGTTTCAGTCTTCGTACATGTTACTCCATCCTCGCCGGCGTATAGCGTCGCTGAGCGATCCTTGGCGGCGATTCCAAACTGGGATTACAAGACCTAACGCAAACGCTGTCGTAAAAATTAGGATGGGTTGCAGGACACCTTTCTCATGTAACGTTTAATATTCCGACATCATCTGTGGTTTGAGTGACCTCCTGACTTAGATGCAACGTTCCATTTATCGCAGCCTGCGGTAGAAGTGCAGTAAGTGCTTCATCTCATTAAAATTAATGAAAATTCTGAAATGCATTTTCGATCGGAAAAAATTAATTATGTGGGGATTTGTTACATTGATTAGCAGACAGCAGAATTCTAAGAGTCTTCAGACACGTCAGTTCCGTTTGCCCGTGAAAATTGCAATAAATAAAAATTTTCCTGTTAACTAGTTTGTATTTTTCTCATCAAATGTCGATGCATTTATAAAATTAATTATGTTTTACAGAAGCATGTCCATTTAAGGGCAAATTGCGTCTTCTTCAAACTTGATACTGGAAGAAAGGGTACCCTTTTAGCTTTGAAAACCTTGTAAGGATGGGGTTTCTTATACTGCGAAATGGCTGTTCAAAAAGCTTTTTATTAGTCTATTTATTAGTGTTCCTTATTAGAAATGCAACATAATCCACCTCCATTGCAAAATGTTATCGGTCCATTGTGGCATCTTTTTAATAGTATGGCGGAATATGTGATTGTGTTTACATGGAAAGTACAGAGCTTGCAATTTCGTATCCCTAACTGTAGGTGCTAAGGCAGGTTGGGTAGGAAAATATTTGGGAATTGAGAACTTTTTTACAGACAAAAGAGATCCTAACTTTGCTTAAAAACCTTTAAACATTATTGTCTACAAAATGAGTATTAGAAAAGATATCTTGAGCATGTTTTCTATAAAGCACATTTAAATTTATAAATACATCTAAATCCAGCGCGAGAAACTCTTATTCTTAGGTGAGCATTTTTTGCCAATTGTCGTTTTTACTAACGGCTGGAAGGGGATGCGCTTCAAAGTCGGTATCCAGGCGTGAGTGAAATATCTTTGGATTGTGCTGCATCACAGTCGGTGTTACAGCCCCACTGCAGTACTCTATTCTAGTCGAAAACGCACCTCAAAATTCTTTTTAACACCTCATGAGATAGGTCACTTGCTATGTGGTTGGTCGGAGGACAGCGTCTAAACCAGAAACATCAATTTCACTTTCTCGATAGACATTATTCATAACCAGCGCGTGGAGTCTGCGTAGTTCTTTGAACGACTAACATTGAAAACGCCTACCACATCTTTTTCAACACAAACGGTAAATGGAAGCGCGAAATTTGCAGGTCTCCCCGTGGGTAAATTCACCAGATAAAATCATCCTGGAGACAGTCATGGGAATAATACCTTTACACCCTACTCCGTTATGCTCACAGGTTTTTGTTTTCTTTTTAGCCACCAATATACCCGACCAGATCAGTAATACGGTAAACTTACAACTCTGCTTTTCAGTTCATAATGTTCTGATCTTGTCCGAATGGCGTGATGCACATGCTTTCTAAGGAAATGTTTTGTTTTGTTATAGATTGCCGCAAGAATTCAAGCATTATCGCCCGCCCGTAGGCGCAGACAAAAGGTAACAACTCTTGTCCTATTCCGATCCAGCTAAAATCTCTGATCGCCAGCAAACTAGCCCTCATGGTCCTTAAAACACTTCCGTCCTCCTGTTGCCATACCGCCCACATCGGTTTATTCTAAAAAAGCACGCCTACTCAATTTTACTCAGTAGTGCCAGTTGGCGGGCTGAACGCACAGTTTCGAGCAAAGCGGCCGGTAGGACGTTATTCGAGGAAGGTCTTTCGAAGTTCAACCCTATCAGAGACATGACCGTCGTAGAGAAACTGCATTTGGCGTTCTCCTTCTAGTTGTAACCCGCTGTGGTCTGTTCGACATGTTCAACAAGGTCGCGGCCTGTACGAATTGGATAGTGGTTGGGATGGTGTACACAGAAGAATCTGGTCTATATTCCTGCTGCAAAGAAAGCTCAGTTCAAATATGTTGATCACTCAAGAATCTTTCCTCCACCTAGGAGTGTCATGCGGAATTGTTGATTCCCCTCACCCCAAACCAAAATCCCAATTCTAGCTAAACCTATTTGAATGAATTTATCGGCCCCTAGGCATATCCAACTCTAACGCACACTTGGGCACCGTTGTCCACACAACAGGGAATGCAATGAATAAAGGAAGCCGTAGAGAAGTAACTGTGGCCACTTACTG
>CACRXP010000170.1:542962-554984 GCA_902702965.1 Spirometra erinaceieuropaei
TAACTTGGGTTCCGTGGTGTTTATTTGCGGAAAAACGACAGCCCGGACGAGGTTTACGAGAGGACAAAATATCTAATGAATCCACGATACCATTCAGTCAATGCGATCTGTTTCCAAGGCAGTAGCAGACAGCCAGAAATGGTCTACCCTAGAGAGAACAGAAATTGAGAGATTCCCACAGAAAGAGTTAACTAACCGCCACTGTCGAGAATCTGTGTATATTTCATGCTGCGTGCAAGAAATGAAGACCAGGCGTCTGGACGAAACAGTCGCCTAGACTCGTCTCGACTGAGCGTATATGGGACATGAAATAGGTGCAGGAAGGGGACAACAACGGAAAACTCCACAAGTGACTAAAAGACGTCCAGCCATGGGTTAAAGTCTTTCCCGAACTTATGCACTAACTGGGCTGTATCCTGTCCGCTCATCTGGACTGTGTCAACCTCGGCATACAAGGCTTGCTGTGGAAACTGGTTCGGGAATATATTCAACACATTGGCATGTTAGTGTTGAACAGAAAATGCCCCCCCCTGAACGCAAGCGAAGCCCTGCAGATCTAAACAACGAGCACGGATTACAATTCTCCGGTCGTTCCAAACCATAGTAATCCTCGGCTAACCGAACAGACGCCTGACGGCGAGTCTCGGACATGTGAATCCGTAGGTTGTGCAATGATTTACCGTACTAACAACACAGGTATCAGCTAAAAGCCCAGACAGGCGTGTTTCGTCGATCTTCTGCCGCTGCCTGACGCAGCTGCGAGGGGTTCGGCTAACCAGTGGGTGCCCCAGCTTTCCCCGTATGCTTTCTGGTATATGAACTCCAGTTTCAACTTGACTTGTTTAATTTCCTCGGAAATTAAACACAGAAAACTTACGGACTCCAGAAGCTTCAGAAAAACATACAAGGCTGCCTATACGAGGAATGATATTTCGCGGGCATAATTTCACCGGTTTCAAAAGCATTCGCCTTTTAACACAGATCCAATAGTATGGGTTTGCGTGGAATGAAGCATGTGCCAATATAGTTATTTCTAGTAGCGTGTCTGGTCTTCAAGTGGTCTGAAGAATGGCTAAATGCAACGATAACATTTAAGGGACTAAAATATGGACTATGTGAAGTCGAAAAGGTAAGCGTGTTGGCAAATGTGAAGGGAGTTTTATTAAATGAAGGAGGACAGAGCAGGGACAATGCGGCACAGCTCAGCATCACTTCACTCATAGCCCGCCACAGCCTCGGCAATTTGCCAGTCCGTCTCCAACTTCTGGTCTTCGGACACCTCCACGCCATCCTTGGTCACATGGGCAAGCTTGTAGACACCGTATGCCCTAAGGGGAAATAGAAAGGGTCGGAATGAACCGCGGAAGGCAAATGCATGTGTGAAAGTGCGGCAAACATTGAGGGCGAGATAATTAGGACACTCGATTGTCGCAAAGTCCCACAGGCTCTGTAATCAATACAGGAACAGTTAAATGACTTGTGCAACCAAAATAATATCTAGGAGGAATAGACAGTAATTCCTCCAACCGATGGGCCTGAAGCTTTCGGACACAGTGAGCAAAAGTAGCCTAGTGGATTCTCCTCTGTAATGCACGGCATTTTTTACCCTGGTGAACAGTGCTTTGTAAGTAGTTGTCAGACTCCTGTGTGTTATTTTTTACAAACCTCTTCTGCATCCAGGTAGGCTCTGGGTGGAATTTACGAGAAGCAGACCGACTGAAGTCGTAAAACATGCTGACAATGAGAAGCTTAAAGTCCTCATCGTTCGGCAAGCATGGCGAATTTGGCGCCACAAGAAAAAACGTCCCCGCTCGCAGTCATTCCAAAAACTGGCGTCAACTAATATCTCTCATTCTTTCTCGATGAACGGTTGTCTAGGAAAAAAATTGCTAAGGCTCTGTTTATGCCTACTATGCGGACCCATGAGCCAGGTCTACTCCCGTTTGTCAGGAACTAGTACAGCAACAAGCATCCTGATCCCCTGAACAGCACGGCCCGGAGGCTTGTCTGTACCTCCGGACGACTGCAAGGTAGTACTAATACAAAGCAGTGTCCTTGCTGACATTTCGATCGTATCAAACCACCGACCCAAGAACACGAGATCTACGCAGATGGTTAGGACTGCTCTTCCCCCATCCTCCTTAAGCTTACTCGGAAAGCTTTAAGCGACTCAAACCTCTCCTAAATGGTAGTTGCTAAAAGCATCACATGGTGTTGCAGTGGGAAGGGGGAGTGGGGTAACCGTTATTCAGTAGTTTTTTCAAGCTGCAACTTCGTACGAATCAGGTGGCCAGGGAGGTGGGACTAGAACACGAAAATCAGAAGGATCAAGGGCGCTTTATTGCGGCGGTTTGTGCGTAGTGAAATCGATGTACCAACATTTTGCTGCTGAGCAATAGCAACAAATTTCTCTGACAAAGGCAGTGCATCTAGGGGGTCATTTCCGGCTTGTTTACCATCATCAACTAACGATGATCAAACTCCAGGCTGCAAACGAGCCAAACGATTACTGGAAAACGTTCTTATCGTGTCACGACAAGCTCATGGTGTGCTGGATGAGATCATGAATATGCAACCACGCATAAGGGGGGGTTTACCGATCGATCTTGATAACAGGATGGGAGTAGATATTTTTGTGTTGCCAATTATTACCAGGGCGCCAGGTTAGCATTGTTTCGTTAATTCATGACAAGCAACATGCATGCACAGATCCTTCATACCTTACGGTGAGCGATTAGTCCTGCCCTTCTCAGAAGGGTAATATCGACTACCTTCTTCTAATTGAATGCAAAAACAAAGGCGTAACTGGACAGTCTGACTTTGCCAACTCAATAAAGTAGTATACACCAAAGTTTTCTCGTGTACGTAAACAGAGGGTAGGCTCGGTCAAAAGCGCGAACTGGGTCCGGGTGTCGGCTATTTTGCAGTTCTCGAATCGGGTGTCAGATGGCAAGACGGTGCCAATCTACGGGCTTTGTCCAACAAAATGGTGCTAGCCTAACGAAAATGCGTCGCGGGTCATGCGGGACCAATACTCTGAGGTGTGACTGGACGCGATCTGGTAGGTCAGTCGCCTGAAAAACGTCAGAAGTAACAGTGGCATTATGGCATGGTGAATGTTTCCGTCATCCTGTAGGGCTTTCTCAACAACCGCACCATACGGAATACGGTCCAAACCATCGGTTCTCAGAACGATATTTCTGCGAATCCTCATGATCGTTCGTAACTTGTTAACTCTAAGGTCGACTTAACTAATACTGATGCTGGACGAAATAAGTGCGCGCACTTAAAAGTGATGTTGACATTCTAGCTCAGGTTTAGACTACAGGGAGATGCGGAACAGTAGAGGGTAAATTATGATTTTTTTGGCTGAGCTGCTTTGGTGCACCGAGTTGGTCCCGAAAGCTGATGTTCGGTTTTTAAATGCGCCTAGCTTTTATGAATATTATTCATCCTAGCTCAGGCAACAGTGCGTGGGTGGAGTCCCGAAAAGGTTGTCTTTCCCATCCGTCTTCTTTTGCTGTGCGATGTACGCGGCTCCTGGGAACATTAGACCACTATAATGGCATTCAGGGAGGGTAAAGCCCCTTCGGTTATACTGCAGCATTGTTTTGCTCGGAAAACCCTCTGCGAAACGCAATTCGTCCTTTATTGGTGACATCCAAACCAAAAAATCTGGCTGCATGCGCTGCACCTATTCAGCAGGGGACGGCTGAAGTTTCATCAAGAAAGGAAGCAAAGTCACAAAAGGCTATTTCTGAAAAAAATGAAGTTGGTTTGCATATTCAAAATGTAGCCTAGAACTGGCATGGTGACAGTTAATAAGAAAAAAAAGGTGCGAGAGATGCAGACAGCACGATCAAGACCCGACACGTGAGTAATTAAAACAGCCGTAAGACATAAGGGGAAACCTTAAAGCCTCTTTATAAAAAAAGCCAGTCGTGCGTCGACTGCACCGGTAACTGACCTGCAATCACGATAGTAAAGCATCATTAGGCTCTCTTTGATTGCCATCAAAGCATCTTCGTAGGACAGCTGATCTGGGTCGCCATTTGCCTTGGTATCAAGGAATCTTCGTAGAGTCGGAGCCACGAGATAAGCGCCAAATCCGGTTGCCACACAGTTTTCAGTAAACGCTTGATGAAACGATTGAGGCTTTAGAACGTTTTTGATGATAAAATCAAGTCAAAAACTGTGATGTTTTCCTGGCCCACAAGTCTAAGATCAGTCGTCCGTGAAGGGAGTGGGAAGGGCTCCTGCCGTTCACTTCAGGTGACTCTTGCAACAGCCCGACATTTTCTAGAACTTATGACTAGTATCTCAGGTGGTATAAAGCATATTCTTAATTCGTAAGTCTAGAATGGCTAGCTAGATAACGCGGACCAAGAAAACATTTGCAAATGCTTTCGATTTGGCAGGAAGTATCATGATGCACAAGTTACTTAAAAGGGCCTAGACGACCACATTAAGACTAGTCCCCCTTTAGTCTTTCCCAGCCAGTATCTCGACCTGTGCAAACTGCGCTGATGAAGACAAGCATCAAATAAATCGACTTGGTTACTATGCGAAAGATCAAAGCTAGAAGGCTAAAACCGTCAAGTAAAGTACCGATTGCCAAAGGATTTAAAATAATCACCGCAAGAGAATTTGCTCGCTGAATAGAAAACAAAAAGCTCTTCAGAAGGAATCACACCCATTAAGAATGAACCTACAAACGCCGAGCATGTTGCTGTAGCCGAGGAACGGTTTGTTATCGCTAGAAACGCCCCCAACGAGATAAGTATTCCATAGAGGGTTAAACTGTGAACGGCGATTGTACATAACACGTGTAATCCACGAATGAAGAGCTTGGGGACTAAAAGAAGAAATAAGGACAGAAATCCGTGCGAACCTGGTCGTGAATCCATCGTTAAGTAAATTGTCCAGAAGTGTTTGCTGCTGAATGTGCCGAAGTAAGAGCTGGAAATCAGCTATGTCGCCAGAACAACCTAAAATGGTTTTATCATTAACCTTTCTCGGGCTTTAGTATTATAACAGTTTACCTTTGCGACACGGTCGAAATTGGTGTACCGGGCAAGCGAGCCATACGACACGAGTACGTCTGCGGCAATTATAACCCCGTCTTTGTACTTTATACCAATGACCGACGCCCCGCTAGCAGATGGTGACAACGTATGTTTCTTAGAATCAGCCGAAGGCTTGAATTCAATGTTATTCGTCAAAAGCTGATTCATGTTGACGAAGCGACTTCAAATGGCCGCGCTGACAATCTGCCAATCACGTTGGACTTAATAGTTAGTCAGTTAACATTCTGAGTCACATTATCCCATAAAGGTCGATTAAGAATTAGCACATGTCGCTGAGGGGAACTGTGGTCTTAAGCTAAGCCCTCTATTCATCAAGAACCAAATGGCCAGGGTATAACCTATTAGGTGGAATTGACGACAAAATAAATGGCGACGAAGCGCAAACGGGGTGACGTATTCGGATGACTAGTTCGGAGTCCCCTGGAGGGAATCGGGTGTTCGTGGTCTCCTGAATCATCTACCATAGTCGCAAAAAGTCAAAGGCAAGCTCGAAACTTGTTAGCCGCAATCCGCAACGGGAGGATCCAGGATTCTAGCCACTAATTTCCCGTCTTTTTCGGAGTTACGAAAAAAGGATGCAAACAGTTAGAAAAAACGTATGCCGCGACAGTGGACCAACAGTTTAAGCGGCAGATAGCTTTAGGAAGGTACACACTAAGTAAAATGGCAGCGCGGAGAAAGATTGCAGGGTTAAGTGTTTAAAGCGGGCACAGTAAGTGGGTCGCAGTCCTTCGAAGTCGTAAATATCTACCTACCACCATGGACGGACCCCGACGCAGATAATTGTCTGCTTGAAAGCATTAAAAAGATCGGCAGTCGACCGGAGTTGTACTCAAGGGGAACTTTTATACACCCTGCATTTAATGGAGCGACGTGCATGCGAAGTGCTCGAAGTATACCTTCGATTACCGTCTCCTAAATGCAACACTAGAAGCTCTCCTCACACATCATGTTCCATTTCCAAACAGAAGGCTTGGAAGGCAACAGATTAGTTGCTTGTATGTCGTCTTTTCCAAAGACACTGACAGTATAGACGGGGTGAACTGCTTGCCTACGCTCGGTCGATGTGGTCATGCAGTGCTTCTAAGGGTTTACGAACTATATTCTGCACAGTGCCCATTAACTCAGACTAAGATAACTATATGGCAAGGGGACTGTTGTTAAATAAGAGCTGAGGCATCACGAATAAAGTGGTATGTCCTCTTCTCAGGGAGCGTCAATGAGAACGGCAATTTATTAAAGGACCAGTTATTTCATCCGATGAAGAACCACTGTCCCTTATCAAAGCCTGGAACACCCAGCCGACAATAATAATAATAATAATAATTTTTATTAAAGACCTGTCGGGGTCCTATCAAAGCAAGTAAAAATAGATTTACATGCGAATTTTAGACGAGGTAGGCAAAATCTGTACAAAATGCAATTCATAGTTTCTGAATTAGTAGCCCGTTAAGAAAAATGATTAGCGAGAGGTGAAAAAAAACTACTTAAAAATTTAGAAATGATCGGATTAATTTTACAGTGGTTAATACAAAATCTCAAAATGGAGATCACCAAGAGACGAAGGCTTTGGAGGAAGTTTCGCAAAGGCAACAATAACGCGGCCTTTACAAAGAAACGATGTGAAAGGGTTAATTTTCAAGAGACGACGAGTCATTTGCTCAACCGACTCGTTTAAAATCCAAACTGATCTTCAGCCATTTGCGTATAAGCACCCGTAACAAGAATCCGATTCCTGTTTTGAGAAATGATGACGGTTTCGACATATCAGACAATAAAAACAAAGTCAAGCATTCTTCTTAGTTCCTTCAATCTGTTTTCACAAGGGAATCATTTTTCATTCTGCCCACTTCTGCGAGCATGATAGATCCGATTATCGAAAATACTGCATTTCTAGGAAAACGATTTTCAAAAAACTAAAAAGCTTGAAGGAATGTTAATCTCTCGGCTCGGACGAGATCACCGCAAAAGTGCCTCTGAACTTGCCCGAGGGTTGGACAAAGCACTATGGTTTCTCTGCCAGTCATCGTTTAATGCTGTAATCCATCCCGCAGACTGGAAGTAAAACCACGTTGCTCTGCTTTACAAAAGTGATAGTCATGCTCTTGCGACGAACGACAGACCCTTCAGTCTGACGTCCATCTGCTGCAAAGTCATGAGGAATATCACCAAAATAGAGTTGATGGCTTATTTGGGAACCCACAACTTTTTGTCTAGTGCACAATAGGATTTCGTATGGGAAAATCGTGTGAAACGAACTTGCTTTATGCAACGCCAACCTAGACAAGGGCACTCGATCCAGAACAAACTGTCAATGTAGCATACATCGATTTCCAGAAAGTGTTCGATAGTGTTCTGCACCAGCTTCTCCTTTACTAGTTGAGAGTGATGGGCTTCGGCGGGAAAATTCTTAAATGGATCGAAAAATTTCCTCGCCGGCCGTTTCCAAATTGTCGGAGAGGAGCAACAACGATCAAGGCGCACAGTTATAGAGAGTAAAGTCCCACAAGGCCCAGCTTTCGGAGAAACTCACCTTCTCTTGTTTATGAAGGACTGTGTACAGGAGCTAGACTGTGATAGTGCCAGGTTCAAAGATGATATAAGAACCTAGAAAGTCATCCACTATGCTGCCGACGAGACCAACTTTCGAGACAATCTTTGTCGATTGGACGAGTGGTCTCGCGGATGGCTCCCATCCTTCAATTTTGACAAAGGCACAATGCTGCTGCTCAGGAATCGAAATCATATCTATAATACACGGCAATATCGTCTAAGCAGGATGCCTCTCCGAGAAACAGAAACCCAGAATGACTTCCGAATCCGGTTTGCAGGCATTCTAAAGCCTTCTACGCAATGTTGTAAGGCAGCTTAATCCGCAACATCAATGCTGTATGCTATCAGACGGACATTCCGTCTTCGATGAAGAATGCTTCTCCAAATTATTTGGCACATTTGCAAGGCCGCAGCTTGAATATGCGATGCAGGCCTGGAGGCTATGAACGCGGCGGGATTATAAGCTAATTGAAAGAGCGCAGATGTGAGCCACAAAACTAGTAAGATGTCGAAGTGCACTGCCTTACGGTACCCGCCTGACTAATCTTAATATCCGTCCTCTAAGTTATAGGCAGCTGATCGGAGACTTGATAAAACTTTCTGTACCGTGTGTGGCTTGGATCGCGCCCTCCGGTGTGACGACTTTTGCCAACTCGCAACTGTAAATAACCTCCGTGGACATCCCTTCAAAGGTCAAGGCGCGCAGCTCAACTTCGAAGATAAATGAAGCTTCGCCTTTACTTTGATATTCCTAGGCAAATACTGCCTATGTTTATTCTGATCCTTTTTAGGAGTTGCTTCTAATTTCCGGGTATAATTTCTTCCAGTCTTGTTAGACAATCTGGTAAAGTATCCGTATTTTGTGAAGCGCCTTTTAGTGACTCCGTGTGAGATCGTCTCTGTTTGGTTTTTGTAGTAAATTAACATTAGCATTTGTTAGTCCATGCGTTTTGTTGTACGTCGGCAACGTTTTGATCCTTGTACAGCAACAAAAACCTATCTAGTACCTTGTGAGGTCTCGAAGAAGGCGTGCAGGAAGACGAAAGCTCGCGGCTTCCACACCGTTTCTAGTGCTTAAATCGTGGCCGGAGACATAGCGGGTGGCACCATGTGTTAGCTACCTTCTCTGGATATGGTTAGCTCAAAAATCCCTAAAGTCCAAAGAGAACCTGTTGACCCCTAATCGTCGAAAACTACGCCTCTGCTAGTCAAGGTCAAGCCGCTGGTTTTAAATTTGAAGATAAGTGGAGGATATTATTTAAGTGGTTTTTCTGTGAAACCTAACGATTTTAGCCCCTGTTTTTTGGTTGAATTTCCTTAAATACAGGCCTCTTCTCTCAGAACTGCCTACTGCCATCTCCTTTTGAGTTGTGCTAGTCTATGCCCGTTGTTCACTAATCGCACTCTGCAATTCTCATTTTCTGCATCCGATTTCTCTCTAAATGTTATAATTTATTTTTACATAGTTAGCCTCTAGCTAAAATTCAGACAACTTGTCTGCCAGAAGTTTTCTTAATTACAACTTGCCTCGAGACAAGATGAGACCAAAAGTCACTGGTCGGCGTAAGCACTCGGCATCTGTAAGTAAGCATGGCCTAACTAAACGTAAGTCAGACGCTTTACCTAAATCTAAGTCAGATGATATTACTAGTCAGTCGTCACCCGTTGTAATTGTTCGGTAGCTTAGTCTGTCTGCACTTGACCACTGCAATGGCTTTATGCTAAAGTTTGGAACTTTGCTGACAATTCTTGGAAATTTATTCGACGGGAACATCTCCGATATTCCCTCTGAAGAATGTAGGAGTCTCGACTCACTTGTTCATCTGATCGCCAGTGAATCTAATGATAGACAGAAGCGTTCTTACAACTTTCTGCTAGAAAATGTTCCTCGATCTGCTCGGCCAATTGATGTTGCGACCAATTTCCTGTATTCATGTGGTTTCAACTTAAAAAATAGCCGATGCCAAAAGCTTGTCCTCCCGTAGTACAAATCCACCCATCTTAGTCAAATTGTTTTCATCAATCGAGGTTGACACAATCTTTACTCATCGAGAGCGTGTCACTGCGTACCTAGAGAAGGCAAAATTTTTCCTTTGTCATGATCTTACTCCTATGGAGCGTAGAATCGGGGCTCAATTCTCACGTAAACCCACTGCTTCTCAGTCTAATAGATAGATAGATAATTTTTATTAAAGACCCGTCGGGGTCCCATCAAAGCAAGTTAAAATAAATTTACATGCGAGTTTTAGACGAGGTAGGCCGAATCTTTACAAAATGCAATTCATCGTTTCTGAATTAGAAGTCCATTGAGAAACATGATGATTGAGGGGTGAAAAAAATACTCCTTACAAAAAGTTAAAAATGATTGGATTAATTTTACAGGAGAAAAAAAACCCTCAATAAAAATAATGGCAGAAAAAAGCGAGCAGGACTGGCATGTAGGTGGCGGCATATAACGAAATGTTGTCGGTCATCGTCAGGTTAGCAATAAATATCAGCCTTGATGGGTACGAATGTGGGTCAGATAGGACTGGCTTCATATGGCACTGTATACGGGATTCAAAATTGAGATCGTCTGGGCCGGATTGGTACGCCGCGTCAAAGAGGCCAGACGAGAGGAACCGAGATGCGATCGGCCACAGCACGCTTCGAGCTCAGCCGAGCGGTGGTGAAGGGAGGTGCGACCGAACTACTAGTAGACAGTGAATACTGAGGGTTCCGCCGTGAGTGTCTACAGACCGCATGAGGTCGGAATGCGGGAGATGACATCAAAAACCGCGAAAATTGTCGCTATGGGGGGAGTAACAGCAGTGGATTAAGAAACCAATTCAAAACAGGGGTTGCTAATGATATAATTAAGGGTTAACACTTAATCTACCACTAAATCCCAGGAGGACCCTTCGCGAAGTCAAGAATCTGAGTTTTCGTGAATGAGACCGTTAACAGTGCCTTTATGCTTTCCGGTGTAAGATGTTTGCGTTATTTCGACTTGAATACCAGTAACTTAGGCGATAATCTAACTTCAGGCGGAAGATTATTCCAAAGGAAGGCATATTTGGAAGCAAAAAAGAGGGAGCGCTTAGATGTAGTACAAAGAGGCGGCGGAATCACCATGCAGGAGTTGCGCGTGGCATAAGACCGATCTCTCGGAGTGAGAGTGTCAATGTACGGAAGACTGGAGCTAGAGTTGATGCGAAAAAGGAAGCAAAGGCCAGCTTCGAGTCTTCTAACCCACAAAAACTTCATGTTCACCAGCTGACATCTCTGAGTAAATGCAATTGCTATTTGGAATAAACTACCCATGAGTGTGAAAACTCTGCAAAATTTTACTTTATTTAAGAGAACTATTACTCGATTTTTGCATTCAGAAAAGCTCCCACAAATTTTGAGTGCTGAATCTACTGATCGACTGTACCGTAGCGATGGCGTTTGTGGTCTCTGAACACTATGGCCGGTCTCACCAGCTGTTCCTCAACGCCTCTACTTTGACTATCCCCAACTTCATGAAAGGAATTTGACGTCCAATAATCTCCGATACCGTGCAACCTCCCCCCTTCTTGACGGTCGATATTCTACCACCGCCGACAGTTTTTTTTCTCCTGAGCCCTCCAAACCACAAAAACCACCATCACCTATATTTTTATGCCTTAAGCTCAGGAGTTTTTTTTTTCACTGCTGGACGGATTTGTGTTTAATCGCTTCCCTTGACAATGCCTGTAAACTGGCATTTAATTAAATTTAATTTAATTTAATTTAAAATACTGGACGAAACATGAGAGAACAGTTTCCGGGTGAAAACCCTCTGAACATTTTCGATTTTATTACGGTCGCAGGCGTTCATTAAACCGAAGAAAGGACAGCAGTATTCAAGGACTGGAAGAACAAACATTTGATAAAGTTATGATAGTGGGCGCTCACCGATCAGGTTACGGAGCATGCTCGTTCCGTTGTGCCTTGGGGCTCATACTAAAACCCTCGCAGGCAGTCGCACAGCGACTAGTGATATATGTTGGAAAGGTAATACCGACAAAGACAAGGGAGACCGGAATGGCCATTTCTGGCTTATTAGCCGTCATCAGCCAGTCATACCCAACCCCAAGTGTGGATCACTTGAGATTCGAACCCGGGATCTTTGGTCATGGAGTTGAACGCTCTACCATTGAGCCACGGGCCCGTTGTCCTGTCGGTTGTGATCGGGAATATTAATTATGATAGTGGGCGCTCACCGATCAGGTTACGGTGATAAAGTCTTAGCTTCATTTCCGGAAGGAAAAAATTATGCGATATGAATCCACATATCTGCGCGGCTTTGGCAGAGATTCTATCTGCATGAGGTGATAAAGCAAGCTTATTTGTATAACTTAGACCTAGGTCCTTTATGG
>CACRXP010000170.1:583905-632626 GCA_902702965.1 Spirometra erinaceieuropaei
CGAAGATATAAAGGCGTCTACTCTTTTGTCATTCATATTCATACCAACAAAAGAAGGTGATTCATGTCTAAATTAATGATGGATCTCTCTCGAAGTCACAGAAGATGTTGCAGGAAAGGGATGAAGAAAGTAAAACAGTACGGCGCATCGTCTTCTCTTCACAATGGACGGGTTACTCGAAAGATTTGAAGTCAGGAGGGTTTGGAGTTAGAGTTGGCGGAAGACCGTACTATTCAGAAATCGATTAGGACGGAGCAAAATCAGAAAATATTTAAGAGGGGAACCAAAACTTTTCTCCCGTCTACGACTTAACGAAAGACCCTACACACACGACGGCATCTTTTTGCCGAAAATACTGTTCCTAAATCGTTGTTGACACTAAAGTAGTCAAAATCCCCCTAGTGTGGATGACATGTCATCCAAGTATCAGAGATGCTTGCTGTTGATCTAGCCAAAACACAATCCGTGCTTTCCCAGCCTCGTCCGAACCGGTCTGATTGTCCGCTAATTAGAAATCTATGCATATCACACCGCTACATGAAGGCGACAGGAGATCCCAACAAAAAATTACAGACCGATCAATCTTATTCCGATGTGCAGCAAAATCAAGGAAAAGATATTTCAGTGAGAGCCAGTACGTTTTTTCGATCAGCACAATTTACTGTCCAATGACCAGCAAGGATTCTGTTGGGGTAGGTCTTATAATAATTATAGTTATATATCCAGAAGCCCAGATTGCCCTATCCGGGCAAAGTTAAAGTTGAGTCACTTGGCAAAACGACAGTTCAGTCGTCGTGCCGAACGATGACCACTGTCGCAGCCTGCGATTCCGTGAGGACCCAGCACTAGCCTCCGGGCAACGCAGTATGTCCCGACGCGGGCACTGGGGTCGCCAAGGGCAGTCAACTTACCCGCCTTCGGCATAGACGACATGAGGGCATGAAGGTCTTCGTATAACTTGTCTTCGCCTCATCTAAGCCGCTCATTGCTAGGACAGGGATGTCGACGGTGGTGCCGAAGTTGGGGCCCTAAGAGACAGTCGCAGTTACGTCGGGTGATTGTGGATGTCCTGCGGCACACAGTGCAGTTGTTCCACGATGTCGTTCCAGGTAGAAAAGGCGACGCATGTGTTTTATTGATCTGCCCTTGAGCGGCCGCTCCAGAAGAAGATTTAGCCGGCACCAGCCTCCTTCAGCTAGCCTTGTTCGGATAACCGGATGTCGCTAAGTGCAATGTGAAGAGAAGACGATGCGTCGTACTGTTTTACTTTCTTCATCCCTTTCCTGCAACATCTTCTGTGACTTCGAGAGAGATCCATCATTAATTTAGACATGAATCACCTTCTTTTGTTGGTATGAATATGAATGACAAAAGAGTAGACGCCTTTATATCTTCGCATCTGGAAAGCGGTCTTTAAATTACCTTATTCGTTCACATCTTCACCTCAGCGTTTCGTGTCTTCCTTCCCTATCTCTCAGCAACGATCCTGCTCTTCAGTCCAGTTGTCATGACATTCACGGAACACCTTTCCCATATAAAACCAGTTTTCTGGACTACAAAAGCAACTATTACTATTATTCCAGTATTTAAGTCTGGCTGTCGTTCTGACGTTCAGAACTATCGAGGTGTCCATAAAACGCCTACTCTCGCTAAAACGTTGAAAAATTATTGCCTTAAAAATTTCCGACTTTTGCATAGCCAATCAAGTTATTAGCTCTTCCTAGCATGGTTTTTACTAGATCGCACTTGTTAAACATGTCATTTGTCGTCTCTCAATCTAATTACCTCTCTTCGTAATGACCATTTATCTGTTGTCGTTATTTATTTGGATCTTTGTAAAGCCTTCCATAAAGTGCCACATAAAAGACTGTTGGTTAAAGTAGAAGCTGTGGGAATTCGCAGTCTCCTAATAGACTTCCTCAGGTCATACTTGTCTAATCGTAAACAAAAGGTTTTGGTGGGATCTTCACTTTCCAGTGAAAGCCCTATTGTAAGTGGTGTTCTACAAGGCACCGTTTTGGGTCCTCTTTTGTTCCTGCTTTACTTAAATGATATTTCGGCAGCAGTTAAGCATTCTCAATCATTTATTTATGCCGATGATCTCAAATGTGTATATTCTTTCCAAAATCTACGAGCCTTCATTGCCTGGAGCAAATCCATGCTGACTTGCTTGCTCACTCAGCTTGGAGCTCAAAATGGCTAATGGAATTCTCTCCGTCTAAATGTCGCTATGTGTTTTGAACCTGATAGGCTACCCCAACCAGTGGTCCTTCGAGGCATACCTATGACTGAATGTACCACCATCAATGATTTAGGTTTAAGCTACACTAGTAAGCTTGATCTCTCGCCACACGCTGACAGAATTACAGCCAATGCTGCCCCGATTTGTGGCCTTATTTCTTAAAATGTCTGTCTTCCTGAAATTAAATTAAGACTCTATCGTATGTTTGTACTTCCCAATCTCGAGTATTGTTGCCCATTCTTTGGTTTGATGAATGAAGCTAGTCGTTTAAAAACTGAAAATGTCCAAAGACGTTTTTCTAAAAACTTTTAGATAAGGAACATCCCAATATCTCCTACTCAGATAGATGCCAGCTAATTAACCTAAACTTTTTTGTGTTCGAAGACTAGAAGCGGGCCTCTGTCTCCTCTTCCGCATTTATAATAGTTCGAATCTGCCTCGGATTTCAGCACTTACCCCTAGTAGTCTTAAGTCAGTTTAAGTCAGTTTGTTAAGGGAATGAGGCTTTCGCCCTTGAGCTCCCTATTCATATCGATAAACAGAAATAAAGTCATCAATTACATCAGCAAATGCGAAAAGTTATGAAGTTAGCGGTAATTGTGAGCTAAGCGCAAACCGCCGCCGCTAAAACAATCATTATTGTATGTACAGTAGGTTCTCAACAAGTAAGCGTCTAGTCTGCACTTAAGGGATTTGACACTTTCGGAAAGAACGACGGCATCAGGGAGTTCATTCCATGCCCCGATGACTCTGTGAGAGAAGGCGTTCCGTCGGACGTCCGAATGAGCCCGCTTCCTTTGCACTTTGAAGGTATGACCACGCAGACAGTCAGTCCGGGCCAATTCAAAAAATTCATCAAAGTCTAGGGCACACTCACGGCTTCTGACAATCCTGTAGGTTTGAATGAGATCGCCGCGCAGTTGCCTGTAATTTAGAGGAAAGAGATTTAGTTCGGTCAGCCTGGTTTCGTAAGGCAAATGATGAAGATTCTTGACCATCTTCGTAGCCATCGCCTGTACTCTTTCCAGTCGTTGATAATCTTTCTTTAACCACGGTCGCCAGGCCTAGACTGCATACTCTAAGTGAGACCGGACGAATGCCCCATAGGTTTTTCCGAGCAGCTCCTTGTCGATCTGCACAAATCCCCGCCTCAGCGCAAATAGCACCCTTATCGCACTTTTGGCTGCCCTTTGACACTGTGAAGATGGTTTCAGCGAGGAGGTCATTAGGACTCCCAGGTCTTTCTGTTCCACAACATTTGAAAGGGGCTGACCACCAAGGACGTATGGAAAGTAATCGTCCTCCTTACTGGTCCGTATGTTGCGGAGTCTCAGGACCACACATTTGTCCCCATTAAAATTGAGGAGCCAGCGAGCTGACCAACTGTTTAGGCGGTTGAGACTGTCTTGAAGCGCGTACCTGTCTGCATCAGATCTGATGGGTGTCCACAGCTTAACATCGTCAGCAAACACGATGGCGCTGCATCCCAGGTCGTCGACGCAGTCGTTAATGTAAACCAGGAATATCAACGGCCCTAAGACGGAGCCCTGGGGTACACCACTTAGAACGGGGGTAGGAGTTGACCTTGAGGCCTCAGTGCACACGGTTTGCGATCTCCCGGTAAGAAAATGCGTTATCCATGTCAGCAGCCTTCCTCTTATCCCAATTTCAGAAAGTTTGTAGATTAGCCGTTTGTGTGGGACGCTGTCGAACGCCTTCTTAAAGTCTGTGTATATGACATCAACCCTCCCATCCTCGTCCGGTGCGCGAGTCCACTGCTCCGTCGTGTCGCGCACTGGACGAGGATGGGAGGGTTGATGTCATATACACTGACTTTAAGAAGGCGTTCGACAGCGCCCATACAATCTTCGCAACTCTTCCTTGATTATACCTCCTCCAGCTTCCTCCACCTCTAAGCGCTCTCTCTCTCTCTTTTGCTTCCAGAAATACTTTCCTCCGGATAAACCTTCCAAATAAATATAAGATCTTCAAAATATCTATAGACCTTTAAGAGAAGGCTAGGCCTTTATCTGTATACTGACTCGATCAAACTTTTATTTTCCTCATCCTTCCCGGACAACTTTCTCTATGACACTGAGAAAGGGCCGCCGGGAATTTAGTATGCCGCCATTAACTTTCCGTATCTGCTCACATTTTCTTCCTTTGTGAGTAGTCTCGCTTCCTAAGATCCCTCACCAGAAATGTTGATTTTTCCAATTTCTCAGTTCGTGCATCGCGCCCCCACAGAATGCACTCTATCGACGCTCTTGGCGAAACCTTCTGTATTCGCCATATACTAGTAGACTGGTCGCATCTCCCTTACCCCATCCTCGGATGGAGTCGGATGAATGTAACCGGCCGCATCTGGGTTCCTATCGCCTCGAGACTGGCTTTCTAGTCGCCACTTTTACATGAATGGCCTCATCCGGCATATTAATTCTGCCTTGATGATGCCCGTTTCGATTCTTATTTCTGCGCCACTTATATTCCAGTCCTGCCTGACCCGCCTATTTACCCATTCATGAAATCCTTTGTACAGGCCGGACCTGTCTGCTTTTTGTGTATTAAGGAGCGGGATTTTGTTCCCCCTATCATTCTAAACCAATCATGCTCATTTTGTTTATGTTAGGAGTTTATTTTCACTGCCCGCTCAACATTCTTCTTAACATGCTGCCTATTCAATATCTATGAATTAAGTATTGTATACATTCTGTCTACCTCGTCTGAAATTCTAAAATTAATGTAAAAGTTATCCTTACTTGCTATGAAAGGACCCCCACGGGTCTTGAATAAAAATTATTATTATTATTATTATTTGTTTGCTGGTTTCGACTGCTGATATTGCTGCCTGCGATCCACTGTCTGCTCGCAGCTCTCGGGAACTCAGAACTGTTTAACGCACATTTTATAGCCCTCTTGCCATCTCGGTCGTAAGTAGCGCTCTCCATTAATAGGGCTGCTTAACTTCAATAAACGGTTGCCGCTCTCCACTACGGGTCCCTAGGCCTAGTGAGAACGGCCTACTGGCTTGAGCCCTCTACGTGATTGCATGTCGCTCTATCCGCATGATTGTCTGGCTGTTGGGGAAAAAGAGCAGAGGGTAAGGAGGGGCGAGAAGGTGGTGGAAAAGAAGAGGAAGGGAGATGGAAGGGGAAGGAAAGAAGAGAGAGAAAACGGGGAGGGGGACTGAACGTGGGTAGGAGGAGGTGGGGGGAAGATAAGTGGCTAATGGGGGAGAGATGTAACTGGTTATTCTAGAACCGAAAAGTGAATTATGCACAGAATCTACCTAACTACTTCAAAATTTAGTTGGAAATTTGTATTTACCTGCTATGACAGCATTATAATAAAATTATTTATTTATTTTGAGCTACAAACTGTCTACAGACGGTTCCGCTGTAAACACCGACTGAAAAAAGGGGATCGAAAGTTATACTTTTTGCTACCCTGCCGCTAACATGTTGTTTAAACCATTCTCGTCCCTATGCTTCCTCTTACTGCGGATATCCCCTTTTGACTTCTTATAAAATATGATGGTTTCTGGCGTAAGTCAGCCATCGAAAAGAATATTCAGCAACCTGCCTTTGCTTGCGGCATTCATCGAGTTGCTCATAATATCCGACAAGTGATGTGATACTTTAAATATACAAGTGTATGTTCCAGAAAAGAGACCGAAAAACGAAAAAATTATATATGACGCAATGCTGAGAGTAGACAAGAGACGTCTTTCCTTAGTAAAGGGGGCCATGATGGGCGCAATGTGATATATGGTGAAAATCTAATCTGCTAAAATTATACAGGTTATTCATCCCTGAAATTCATATGCATAGCAATCTCGTCCTAAGAAGCATCCGCTCTAGATTCGCCTTGTTTTCCACATGTGGTAGCTTTTAATTTAATGCCTGAGAAATTTGAATATGTGGCAATAATTGTTGCAAGTCAATAGACTTTCACAATATCCCATTTCACCGTTAAACCTAACAATAGAGAACAGGGTAAACCCCCAAAAAATAATTCAAATAACCAGATGTTCAAACTTTCGGAGGCACCAGTTTTTCGCCAATATATTACTTTTCCGGGAGTTTAAGCATGGAGCTCTGTATTTTGAAAACTACGTCACGGTAGTAAATCCAGCTGTCAATTGGTCACAAAACACGACCGTTAAAGAGGATAAGCGTATTCGAAACTCGTATTTAAACATAAATATTCTTAGGTTTCTAAATTTCAACCTCGTAATTTGTTATCTTATAAAATATGGCCAGTTCTGTTTCCGCGTTTGTCACATTTTGGTGTGAACAAATCATCCCCCTGTCGTCGTGACGTTTTAAGTGCTTGTAGTCTGCTGAAGATTATCCTATGCAACTTCGCATTTTCTACTTGGCCCTACATTCCACAGCTTGGGCAGTAAATTCTGCTCTTTATTTATAACCTTGAACTCTGTAACTGGCCTAAGGATGTTTTAACGTACTATTCCACTGCTCTTTAGCGTGAGCCGCTCACTTCTACTTCCCGATGTTTTGTAAGTTGTCATCCAATCTACATTTCTGTAGCTGTAGACCACTTTCTTCCTTTTACACAGAGTATTTACTCGATACTATATCACAGCGATTCGGGTAACGGTTGGCTAAGGAATTTACGCTTTTCCCACAGGATGTGTTTCAAACTGTTTTATTTCACCTCTCAGCATCTATTCGGTACTCTGTCAACTTCTGGTTGGAAGTGAAGGAAACACAAGAGCTGAAATTCTTCGCATACTTAAACTTGAAGCGTCAGAGAAACTTGACGCAATAATTAATTATGTTTGTGAACATATCACATTCAACTCAAAAGACGGGCAGGAAACAGGTACCACGCAGGCCAGTGGAATTTTCTTGCAGTCTGGCCTTGGCATATTGGATTCATACTCTAAAAGTGTCCAAGAGCACTTTGGCGCTTCATCAATTGAGGTAAACTCCTCAAACTATCCTTGATATACGTATTTTAAATTCAAATTACAGGTTGACTACGTAAACAAACCAGATGACTCACGTCGTGTAATCAACCAGTGGATCGAAAGTCGAACCAACGGAAAAATCAAAGAGCTGCTGCCAGACGGGGCAATTAGCAGTCTTACTAGGTTTGTTATCGCAAGCGCTGTTTATTTTAAAGGTGAGCACGTATTATATCTATTCATGTTTAAAGGTATTTGGAAGGAAAAGTTTGCGCCAGCAGCAACAACTTCCGGAAAATTTTATCCATTAAACGGTCAGGATATGAACATGCTTATGATGCAATCTAGGAGGAAGCTTTTTTTCGCTGAGTTCAACGAAGAATTGGGAGGTCGGGCCGTGCGTCTTCCGTTTGAACGGTTCGTCCAGTGTTCGGTTTCCTCTTTGCCGAATCTATTGAACTCCCTTAACGAATTTCTCGTACATCCACATGTTGTCAGTAACTATAAGCCTTCATTTAGTGGTGGAGTTTGCGTTTGAGGTGAATAATTAACCGGTATTTTCTCCATCCTGTCTTCATCGGTTTGTCCAAATCTCTTGAGTTTAAAAAGGCAAACTATAAGTCTGGGTGCCTTTGCTCCAAGCACCCGCTCTGATATTAACTTCAAGGGTAACACGAATGCCAGAACTAGACTTTTATAGACAGTTGGAAAGCGCTGCCAAAAGACACATCGAAACTACTTTTATCGTCCACTAGACGTATATAGATTTAAATAGTTGGGAGTCATAGCGGTCTTGTGTCAGAACTCTGAACTTAGCGGACTCTCCAAGGCTGTTTTACAATTTCTCAATGAATGAATGGGCGTTAAAGCACTCAGTGTGGGATCTTATCCTCCAAACCATGTTTCACTTATTGAAACAATATTCCGAACCGAAATCGAATACATGTAATTGACTGAAGAGCATACTTTCACCGGGACGAAGTGGACAGTTTTTCCGACAAAAGCCACCTTAAACGTTTTGGCATAACGAACCTGTAACGGGTATTTTGGATAGCCTCAGACGACGAATAGGTGCCCGACGGGTTCGGCTGACTTATTGGCTAAAGATATTTTCTATTTACCAGTAAAAGTGCATTTATTTTCAGAAGTAATCTTCATAATGAACACGTACTTGATACAGTCGCGACAGTTTCTTTACTAGCCGGCCTCGACGATGCTGCGGATTGTATCTATCCACACCCTCCTGAAGGTCAGGAGGCCACCTCCATGTGAGATAACTCCTTCATCGCAGTTTCTTGTTAGGCAGCGGTATCAAACACTGTCAGCTTTATTGCTATTTTTCAACGACTGTGAACCGTTTCTTTTGAGGAGTTTGTGTACGTTACTAAATAACGTTTTTTCAGTCAGCGGTAGTCTATTTACACCGTCTTATATTATCGCAGTCCAGCATTCGTTACCGTACAGAAGTAACCACACGGAAGATTGCCAACACCTGCAGCAGCATCGGTTTGAACGATGATATCGTTCGTGGTCTATCTGTCTAGCGGCCACTTCGCTCCCTCAGACAGAGAGCTACTGATTAAAAAGTGTGTCTTTTTTGGCCATGGGCGTTGTTCGAGAATACTTTGAGTTCCGCGGCGTTAGTGAATAATCCGTTCAATCAGGCAACTAATGGGCAACTAACATACTTTGCCCGTGTGGGGCGGAATCACTAGAGCAATCAAAGTCGATCTGTCAGTGTTCTGGCACAGGTAACGTGCCATCAAAGACGCGTTATTTCCATAAGGTGCCGTTTTTCCACAAGCAGTCATTGTACTAAACTTGTGTTTGGTGCAGCCCTGACGAAACCCACGCCTGATGAGCTCTAACAACGGATCGGAGGGGATCGATCCGTACTTTACCTCAGCAACGACAACTGGACGTTTATGAGCAGGAATCTGTCCCCGTGTCTGGTTGGACGGTTTTGAGATAACCTCTTAGTCGCTGTCCCCGAGTAAGCACAAGGGCCGAATGAATGGCAATAACATCGGGCTCTCGAGGTTTATTTTCTTCGTCTCACTGAGGGCAAACTATTTCATTTTAGAAGAAAGTGATATACCTCGCCCTAGTAAATATTTTCAAATACCGCAGCCAAGCGCCTCCAGTTTCCCATTTCAAGCTGGTCAGAGAGGGATAATAGACACTGGTCATAGCAATGATTCTTGCGGATACACTGTCTGGCTCCATTATCCGTCATGATTATCAGAATCGAAAGCTGCAACAAGGACAGTCATGCAAAACTGCATGTGCTGTAGAAGGATGGAATTCCGCTTCTGAGTGGAAAACTTACCAGGAACAAAAGCAAAGCTGTCACTTCGACTCAGTTATTCTTGTGATCACATCGCACGCACTTTATGATCATTTTTCAGAGTCCGTAGTGCATCTTAACTCGAGTTATCTGTACAGACAGAGGTAAGGTCCTTGGACTAACCGCTTGATTTTCGTACCATCGAGTGAATTGGAAAATCCACCCACCATTCTCGAAGAGTGAGGACGTCATTGATGCTCACTTCCCGGCTTTGTCTGCAACGAAGTCGCCAATCATATCGTACACGAGGTCATTCAGTGCAATGAACCAGCATAGTTGCAGCAAAAAAAACAAAAGTAGCCAATATCCCGGTTCGGTCATTCCACCTACCGGCAACCATCAGCTGATCGGGGTGACGAAGTCTTTTATCAGGTACGTGCAGTTGTGAGTGCATCTTTACTGTGCTGGTAGGTAACTGGTTCTATCGTGTGGACGGAAACGATAGAGATGTTAGTAAAGGTCTCCCTTTCAGACAGAGTGGGTTAGGCGTCCGTTTTGTCATTAACAGAGAAGCCGCCGCCACCTGATGTGAAAAAAGTGTATTTAATTCTTCCTCCAATCTTTCCCACCCTTCAGTCAGGAAATGATCATTGTGTTGCCCAATTCGAACGATGGACTCCCCGCTTTACTACAGAAATTACTGGAGCCATCCCAAGGACGGCTATTCAGTGACATCATTTCTCGTGATGTTTACCATCAGGTGGAAGTTCGAGTGAGACTGCCGAAGTTCAAGCTAACGAAAGGCTGCAGCCAGGACTTGAAGAAAACTTTGTCCGCCCTCGGAATGCCGTCAGCATTCGATGCCAGCAAAGCTGACTTCTCGGCAATAACCGGTCACAGGGATCTCTTCTTGTCTGCTATGTTCCACAAGGCTGTGATTGAGGTGTGTTTAATGTTACTTTTATATTTTCTATATATGCTACTTGTTTGTAGAGTAGGTATTACGTGGTTATTCCACTGTACTTGATTGTCTTCGACTCAAATTTTCGTTGAAATTTCGGGTCTGACTGTAAAAGGTTAAATCCCGCAGGCTTAACCCCACGTTTTGCACTGAAAGTGGTAGTCCAGTAGCTTCATCGCGTACGTCTTCATAAACGCTTTTCCCTCTTCGTCCTACCTTTCCTCTAGTAGGTTATTAACGACCCGCAGGGTCAATTCTTCAGGTATGGAGGTGATTATAGAGACGACGTCAGAAGATACCATTATCTCGTCGAGAGCTATTACGACGCCTCTGAGTTTTTCCTGGAAGTGCTTTGAAGATACGGTTGTGTGTTCTGAGCCGTCCGTTAGCTTCTCCAAATGCTTGGCAAGCCATTTAGCCAGTCCGTAGGTGGGTGTGCCTTTCAACGCCACAATTGGTCGTAGAGGCACACCTGGTTTGTAGATTTTCGACAAATCATTGAAACGCGCTAAGGCAGCATCATGTGGTTCCATCTGTCTCAAATCCTTTTCTGATATTACCCTTTGGTTATTTATTTGATCCAGGCTCCTATTGGTTTTGTCTACCAGTGTGTTTATGGGGTCAGTGTCGACGACCATATGACTGGTTGTCATTTAACAGCTTCCGAGCTTTTGCCGCGTACTCTGGCATGCGTAAGACTACGGTTGCCCGCCCTTCGTCCGCCGGAATAATGACAATTTCTTCGACCTTCTTTACATATGCATATATATGAATAACGGAAGTAGTTTGTATTCCGAGACGATATAATAAAAGGAGAAGGGTCGTCGGAAAATCGAGATATACTCGTGAATTTTCAAATCCGTTACACCAACCATATATGCATGCACACACTGGACACTGAACACAAATTTGCATTGGAGAACACTCGCATTGTTGGCGCCTGCCCAATAAGGAAAGGCCGCGAATTCCTGGAGGCAATGCACTCCATGCATCAATCGGCATATTGATTCAGATGTCGCATACAACTTTCTGAAGGACAAATGGAAGCGAGCGCAGCCAGTGCCAATGGGATGACGAAAAACCATTGGCGCAGGCTTCGGCCAACCATAGAATCACTGGTTCGACACGGTTAAATAGTTAACTGTTTTTGTACATAACCCAAAAGTCTGACGACGAGCTGGCGAACCAGACTCGAAAATTTACGCATTAAAGGTTATTCTCTTCCCAAAGAATCTTACTTATTTTTAATTAAATTTCTTGGGATTCCCGTTTTCCAGCACATATATATGGGTTCGAGTGAGAATCTGAAACATCAGGCCAGTAAACATTTTGTCCCAGTGATGGCAACTTCTTTTTCTTCTGTTCTCATGCATTCTAAATTGTGAGCCAGCCGGGTAGCTGGACGCTCATTGGTCAGGTCACGGAACATGCTTGTTCCGTTGTGCCTTGGGGCTCATATAAGAGCCCTCGCAGGTAGTCGCACACCGACCAGTAGTGGAAGTAATTGAGATGATACCGACAAAGACAAGGGAAACCGAAATTGCTATTTCTGGCTTATTAACCGTCATCAGCCAGTCATACCTAACCCAAAGTGTGGATCACTGGGGAACCAGACTCGAACATTTACGAAATAAAGTTTGCTCATTTTCCCAAAGGACCTATTCTTCTTCGAAATATATATATATATACATGCATATGCATATATAAAGATGACGAAGAGTCCTTTCTGCATTCAATTTTGTTCCCTCTAATGCCCCTCTATCGTTTTAGGTGGACGAGAGCGGTGCGGAGGCCGCTGCAGCCACCGCAGCCGTTGCAAATACACGATGTATGCCCATAAATATGCCGCAGGATTTCATCGTGGATCATCCGTTCCTCTTCTTCATCATCAGCGAGACCGGACTGCCAATCTTCATGGGTCATGTCGTTGAGCCTGAGTCGAACAGCTAGCCATCATGCCGTCTTAACTGTCCTCTGCCTTTCATGTTTTTTTAATTAGATCTACTTTAGAGTTTTCCTTGTTTGACTTCTCTCTCTCTCTCTAAGACATAAATAACGCTCATGGCTCTTCTGATCGAAATCGGTGGGGTATGGATCCGGGAATTAGTAGAGAATTACTGCTAGGGGTTGAGTATGGCCATTGGGACTACAAGCAGGCCTGAATTGTCGATTCCGACGTGCTTTATATTTAACAGTTAGTATCTGATGTCGTGCTTGCTCTTCGCCATGCGGGCGTCTGCGGGGCTTACGGTCCGCAATTCTAGCATTGTAGCAAACGTCCGTAGAGTGGATCAAGTTCACAGGGACGGCAGTCGTGGCGGAAACAGGATGGCGGTGCCTCGACCAAGATTTTGTACTTCACTTGCTTTGCTGGGGCACGCTTCATGTGCCTCTCTCCAAACCCCCAATAATCGAGTTACTAACAAGAATACCCAGTCGTCCCTAATATACATTTCACCAGGGAGGAAGAACAGGAGTGCCAGGTGTCCCTCCTTGATGTTCTCGTCAGGCGCAGTCCGAAGGATGACATTGAAACGACGATTTATGGGAAGGCAGCGGAAACCATGCAGCTTCTCAGTCTCCATTGCAACCACCCGGCTGGCTCACAATCGAGAATGTATGAGAACACATTTCAGACAGACCGTGACACATTGTAGCAAACCTAGTACTTTTCGAATTTTTCGGTGTAATCTCGAAATTCTTACTACCATCTTGCAGACTTTTTTTCAGTCTAGGTTGCTACGTCTGTGTGTGATAGTTGACCTGCGAACGAAGAAGTATCATCGAGTTTTTTTATACTACTGCTTATTTATATCTACAAAGGAGCTATGAGCCTCGAAGAGAAAATCAGCGGCCTCGTTGACTACATTGACACATTTGACACATCGAAGTGGAAGCAAAACACAGAAGTAACTGCGAGACCCACGCAGTCAATGTTATTCTCCAGGGACGCTTAATCAGGAAATGACTAACGAGAGTCACCGACTTTATCCGCTGTCTCTCCTCTGCTCTGGAGTAGGATACCCTTTCGAACATTAAAATGAAAAAAACTATCTATAAAAGCGACTTCGGGGACACCTAGGGTTATTCTGTAGTCCTGTAGGGGCCGTTCATCGTTGCTGCATTTGACTGTATGTCAAACCCTGATGCCATCTGCAGACACAACTAACTTTCAACACAGTTCTGTTATGTGATCGTTGACATACGGCGGAAGACTGTTGGTCCAACAACCGCATCCTGAAATACTCGATCAAAATCAATATCTGCGTTGAGTTCGCCCTGCTTGTGCAAACAGACTCCGACCGGATTTTCAAGTAGTCCTCTTACCTGGGCAATAGGATTTTCGTATAAAAATCCTGCGGCGTGGTATGTTCGCCACCAATTCGTGCAAAATAGCTGTCCGAAGGCGTGTATACGCCGCCGCCTCCGCCTATGCGTTCGCTTCCAGAGGACTCAAACAGCAACATTATCGAGCATATGACGTGCTTCGCCATGCATTACGAACGTTTTAGAGGCCGTTGAGCCATTGCCGCGGGACCAGATGTTGGAATTGCACAGCGATCCAAAGCCACCATGTGCAACAGAGCCAGGAAGATTAAAGACTAATTGAAACTTGAGGAGCGACCTGGGGTAGTGTGTCGCGTCCCGTGCCGAGACTGTCCTTACAACCAAACAGGTCAGACTGAACGCTTGCTCTGATCGCACACACAGGAGCATAAGCTGACTGTGCGACGAGGCGCGAATTGTCGCAAACAACTGCCAACACCTGCGAAACGGGTCATGAGTGTGACTTCGCAGTCACTTTGATGATCAGGAACAAAACAGGCCGAGAATCGATTAAAACCTGGCCCTCAGCCAATCGACGTATCGATCTGGCGCCATAGTACGGAGCCCTACGCAGTCACCTCCAGTCCTGTGTCACTGACGGATGATTGGCTAGTGCCCCTTATAATTCGCTCGTTCTGTTGCTGCTATCTCTGACGATGGACTCCTATGGGAGTTTAAGACGTGAAAATAATGAGCAATTTGTTCTGATGTTTCTTGACCAGCCCTCTTCTTCACTCATACAGATACCTGGAACCCCAGTATTCGACTACATTTGTGATGGCGGTGCTCCAACAAAACAAGGAGCCGAACGAGCCGCCGAAGGAAATAGCTTGAGAGATTTTTCTTTTCAAACTGTCGAAATCTTCAGGAGCCTGGAGCCCACAGCTCCTAATGCGGCGGATCTTGACACAGGCACAAACTCCCCGCGTAAATGCTTATCCAGAATTCGCAGTAACATCAAAAGGCATGTAAATAGATGTTCGCATCTCGATAAAATGGAAGGAAAGGCAAAAGGCAGATGTCGTTTAGCGAGACGATGGGGCGTTAATTGGTGCACTGATTGTTTGACCTTCGAGAAGCAAGTGGTCGACCATTTGGAATTTCAGGAGGCTTATGGGCGGCTCACTTCATCCCGCCGGTCGTATACCTCGCGCCAATGCCAAATATGGCTGAACACTACGCCCCCGTTTAATTGTCAGCACCGGTCTCGCTGTTTGTAGCCGTCGCTGGCGGCCGCCACCTCACTAGACATGCCACGCATGCGCATTTCGGTGCGACGGTCGGCTTAGCATGTCAACCACTGCACCAAGTCTCAGCACCGGTCTGGCAGGTTCTGACCGTCGGCTGGAAGCGGAAGGAGAAAACCAGGTGTCGGTGCTGGGAAATCCATCCTTATGCCACGCCAGTGCATCCGTCATCAATAACAATATTGAAGTTGTTCCGAAGAGCGGAAATGGTGCGCAACCGCACCCTATGGCGAAAAGACGACGCAACATGCCGTGGGTCGACAACCCGATGTGAAATTCCAGTACCCGAGACCAGATGAACCCTTATTACAGCCCCACAAACGCCACTTTTGAGGTGGGAGAGACGGTGTACGTAAAGAACTACAGAAGTGGTGAAGGTATGATGCAAAAAGCCCAGTGTGTGTTTTTCGAGGTTGAAACCCCAGCAGACATGCCGAAAAGGCATGCCAACTAGGTGAGACATCGAGAGGCCTGGGACTTCAAAGCTGACGTCCCAACTGCTTCGTGACACGTTTGCTATTCTAACTCCCAGCGAGGAACTAGAACTATCGCCACCTGCAGTTCGAAAAAGTCCAATGAGGATACAGCCCCTACCCTCCCTCCCCAGAAGACTGGTCGTGGACCCAAAGGAAGAAGAAGAAGAAGAAGAAGAAGATGATGATGATGATGATGATGATGATGATGAAGAGGAAGAAGAAGAAGAAGAAGAAGAAGAAGAAGAAGAAGAAGAAGGAGCAGGAGGGGGAGAAAAAGAAGAAGGAGAAGTAGAAAAAGAAGAAGAAGAAGAAGAAGAAGAAGAAGAAGAAGAAGAATAAGAGGAAGAAGAAGAAGAAGAAGAAGAAGAAGAAGAAGAAGAAGAAGAGGAAGAAGAGGAAGAAGAAGAAGAAGAGGAAGAGGAAGGGGAAGAAGAAGAAGAAGGAGAAGAAGAAGAAGAAGAAGAAGAAGAAGAAGAAGAAGAAAAAGGAAGTATGAGGTACACTTTTTAAAAGCCGGCTGTGTTACGGAGAGCGGAAATGGTGCAGAGTCATGGAGTATGGCGAAAGGGCGATGCCATAGGCCGTGGCTCTGCAGCGGGCCAAGCCGGCCACAGCATGTTAACTTGGACAGACAATCAGCGTGCGCTGAAGTATCGAGCACACGGGATGGCCTTGCTCACGCGCTCCACCCAACCAATAACTGGCCGAATATTCGAGACTTTTCCCCGGTGGGATTCTCGCGCACGCGATGGCCAGTCCGCGACCGGCACAGCACCGGTCGTAATGTTGCAGAATGCACAGGGATAAATATAAACAAGGCGTCTTTCTGACGAGTTGTAGCCTCTCGTGTTCAAAGGCTGTCAGTCAAGTACATGTTTCCCTAACCGGCTCTCTTTCTGTTTCACCTACTTGTCGGATCATAACAGACGCGTCTCCCTCTAGGACCTTCAATCATCGCGCTGCCGGCAGACAGGACAGTTTAGTCCTTCTCCGGACTGAGGGTCGGACTATGATATGATCCCTATGATATTCTCTCATATGTCCAGCCGCTTTCATGGTTGTCTGGTACAGTGAAAATGAGGGCCACGTCGCGTGTGCCCAAGATGACGATCTGTTTAACTTTGCTAGCAACTCAGCCTACGTTCACCTCCAGTCGTCTTCCTTCCGAAACGCGATGGGTGAACAACGAGTGTGCGATGGGTTCAGTGCAAGTCCACCTCACTATAAACTACTTCAGGTACAAGTCACTGCTTCTGGAACAATCTGCGGCAGCGGTGGACGTCGACCTCCGCGACGGTCACACCTTCGTACCGCAAATCCATCCTTCTCTACTTAGCCAGGATCAACAGCATTGTTATGTCACAGGGGAAGATAGCAGACATATGAACAGTCATCAACCTTGAAGTCATTAGAAGAGGACGCAGGCGTTGTGGACAGAAATGTGGCCTACGAAGCGTGCTAAGAGCGATCCAGCAAGATAGATCAAGGTGGGCAGGAAAGTGTAGAACAACAATTTATCAAAAAAGGTAAATTGCTCTAAGAAGTATATTCGGAATGCTCTATTAAAGGACTGGCATCGTCTAGAGTAGAAATGCGCATTTCTGTGGCAGACGCCTCTCCCGTTTGGCTCCGATTCTAGCCGATGCCGTAGTATTCTGTAACAGTGGGGATAAGGGTTTGCTTCCCAAGTGCTCACTGATCATCTGACTAGAGCTCACAACTTCTGTGCCCGGAGTGGGGCTTGGATATCATTAGTTATTAACGGTAATTAGGTCAGAAGTAGTCATTTCCGTGTGGCTTGTACTTGTCGGAAATACTTCTCAAATTGATTTTCACTCAGCGCTCATGGAGTCTGAGTGCTAGGACGTTCCCCTGTTTCGATCCACTTTGTAGAACTCTTTACGTGCACCTATAGAGCCGTATTTCCTAGCCTTATGGATCCCAGTTATTCACGTCTTCGGCAGGCTACAGTAGCCCATCTGCGCACTGTGAGTGCACACTTGTTGCGCCCACTCTGGAATGAAAGGAAACAGGGAAAGGGAGTGAGATCTGTTCGCCAGCCCGAACGTCCACAGACGACGGTAGCTGGCCCATCTCATGAAATGTCAATCGGAATTCTGAAATGTGCTTTCGATTAGGAAGGATCACTTATGTGGAGAGGTAAGATCCCATCTCGTAGCCAGACATTATGAGTTGATACTGTCGAGATGCTTATTTGTAATCAGTAGGTGCGTTTGCCTTGTCGAGGAAACTTGTCATCAGTAGGTGTGTTTCTAGTGAGTTAGGCACGTCGCCCCTTTCGGTCAGGTTGTTGAACTTAGTGAGGGCTTAGGGTTAGGGTTTGCGTTTTGGGGCTATGGTTGTAGAGTTAGGTTTAAGGGATAAGGTTAGGGTTCCGGATTAAGGTCAGGGTTAGGGTTAAATTCCCTGGTTAGGGCTGGGTTTAGGTTTTAGGGTTAGGTTTAAGACTGGGTTTGAGGGTTAGAGTCAGGGTAATAGTTTTAGGGTTTAGGGTTAAGTTTAGGCCTAGGTTTTAGGGTTAGGGTCAGGATTTTTGGATTAAGGTTAGGGTTAGGTTCTAGGGTCAGTGTTTTGGTTAGGGTTTTACGATTAGAGTTATGGTTTTAGTGTTAGGTTAGCTTCCTCATTCCGGGCTACGAACTGCGGTCTGACCGGTGGGGACCCTACATTAAATAGTGTGTAACGTAATCCCAAGATATTTCAGTCGCGCCAGGATGCCAACTTTTAAATGGGCTTCTTTCTGGCCGCCTGCACGTCGACACCCGGTAAAAAAATGTCTACTCATATGGTATGAATTTTTTACATGGGTTTTTGATGCGCTGGTGAATTAAAATGCACTCAGTGTGGTGCAGTTCTCCAAGGAGGCGGATGAACCCGACAACGGCGAGCCCTACAGCCTGCACTAAATCACGGCTTGCCTAAAGTGCACCGACTGCATTGGCTTCACATGCCCGCACACGCTTCGATGACTTGCTAAGGTGACTGTATTTTGCGCGGTATGTGCATATACCGCGGCAGCTGACTGGTGAACTGAAGTGTATGATGAAAGCATACATGCACAAACCAGTCATCGGCGTAACCTTTAATCCCACAAACCTGGAAATGGCCCCAGTAGAGGGGGGTGACCAAGTAAGAAAGTACTGAACAGTTTGAAGTAGGTCACTTGAGCCCTGTGAAAGCACAGTTGCCATGCGAAGACGATTGTGACAACAATCAGAAGGAGAAGAGGAGGCCACCCTACCAGCCTTGGCATAGGGTTCCTCAGGCTTTTACAGACGACGAATAGTGGGATGGCGTTCAGCGGAGGTTAAGTGGGAAATAGTGAGGTTCTCGGATCAGACGAACAGGCAGTAATACCTCCGTGTGTGGTTGGTCACCGGCCTGATTAATTTGCTACCTACTAAACCACCAGAAGCCAAAACAACAGGACAAAGCATCACCCGCCGTTTGGTTGGATTTGGATGTGTCCATCGTGGGATTGAGGTGCCGCGGAAAACAGTCGCTCCACCGAGCCCCCCCCCCCGCCTAATGAAACACGGGCGGGGTTTGGATCTGAGGCCCCACTTGATTGATACCGTATGATTAGCTTACTTAAGCAGTTTTAGTTAACATACTTAATTTAGAAGCGTGCAGGCAAGTTCCAGGTAGCAGTTTGGAAGACGAAGATGCGATCACTGGAACAAGAAATTTATTGGCCTGTTGTTTCGGATTCTCATTTGAATCCATCATCAGAGACATTCGTAGATAAAGGTGCATTCCAGGTGTGTTCCAGTGATCGCATCTTCGTCTTCTATACTTAATTTAGCCACTCGCAGGATTGGGACGGGAAAGAAAGCGTAAGCAGAGCTCGAAGCACGCGTAGGGAAGCGAGTGAAGGTAGCGTGAACATACTATCCCCCAACGTAGCCACTCGATGGATTAAAAGGATACGTGGGACGCAATCACAACTAAAAGGCCACAGAGGGAACCGCGTGGTAATTCACAGTGCGTGGCCACTGTAGTGGGACTGACAAAGTTCTAAGCCATCGGAACAATTCCATTAGCATGACAAGTGAATGAAACCCTCAGAATGAGCGAATGCCTAATCTCCCAGAAAATAGGCAGAAACTGTGAAACCACCGCCTTCTCTATTGTCCTTGCATCATATCGGCTCCTTCGATGAAGAACATTGAGAAGTGTAATATAACACTACATCGCTTGCTTCAGAAACTACTAAATAAACATAAACAGACACTGGACGATGCCTCATCCGCGAATGAGAGTCCGTCAGCTGCCACTGGGATTTTGACGCATACTTCTCCACGCAAGATCTATAAATTGTGGTAACTGTGAAAATCATAAGCGTGCCAATGACCTATAAATAGCCTTTGATATTAGATTAGAGGAACATTTCGCACCTACCCTCTCAGTAGATGAGGAGGAAATGAACTTTTTTCGTTGGTGTTTGTTCAACCAGTATGTAATATCAAAAGCGACCTGGAGAGAGTCAAGCGGAAACTTGGGAGCAACGTGATGATGGGGTCACGTAGATGCCCTTCGGTGGAGCTATGCGTGTCCGGGCTGGAGATCAGCGTTTCCGGACTAATGTGACCCTGAGATCTTCAAAACCCGAAGCATGGTGTGTAGGAAAATAATTATGGTGGCTGCAGAATCCGGTTCTCACAGCGAATGACCTAATCTCACTAAACTATGAGCGTTGCGGAGGACGGTGTCCGTCGTGTGAGTACGACGTGTTGGGCGCAGCACGGTGACTCCTGTGTGAAGTAATTTATAGTGATAGCAGACTTGCGCAGCGCCTACCGCACCCTCTTCCCCCATGGAGTCAGAACGGCCGAAGGCGGACTCGAGCGCTATGGCCGATCAAGTTAAACAAGTCGTCCGGGTGTGTCACACGCGACCACGTTCCTCCACAGTGGACCGGAATTTCACACCCAATAGTGTGTAGCTCATCTCCCATCTACGCAGAATTACCGAATAGACCTGATTAAGGAGGAGTAATTGCAGCCTTACTCTCAGTCCTCCAGTCATCCACTCAAAACCCACGCATTTACACAGGACTAATTACGAGGACGGAGTTATCCGGTCAGTTGGCTACCTCCGAAGCCAGGTCTTTTAACGCGTCGTGGTGGATCCAAGCGCCTTAAATTACTTATAGTGAGGAGTGCCTTCATATGTTATGGGGAGGCGTCCCCTAATGTCGACGTCACTCATTTCCCTCGATCTATGCACCACTCGATCGATCAAGCCTGTCTCCATTCGGGGCTGGGATTGGACAAATCGTCTGGCCTGACCTTAAAGCCTGCATCTAAGCTTTCCACGCGCCTCTGTGAAAACGTCGTGCAGCCCAGTCCTCATGGCGCATGTCCTCTTCGTCTTACACTATGCACTTTTATAACCACCAAAATTGTGATCTATGTGTGTTGCCCCAATGTACATTTTAATTAAAGCATCTAGGTAGACGGATTAAGATTCACTTTCGATAAAACCTAAGCTCAAGAAAATGATTTAATCAATTCACCGTCGGTGATGTTATCAAATATTGCCCCAAGGTCTTGAGGATAAGGACACAAATGCCGATCCAAGAACAGTTTACTCGTTATTCAGACGTCTTGAAAGCCCACATTCCTTCGATTTGGAGGGCAGTAATCACCCCGCACCCTACAGTGATCAGGCAAGTGTTTGAACGTGAAAAAGTCACTTGGTCCATGGCATGAGCGAGTGATTATCCTGGCAAGGCTGTTCTTTGTACCATTTCCAATGAATTTTCGGCGAGGTTCGGTTCTGCAGCCCCACCTTAGTGATATCATATGGTAAGCTGTCTAAGAAATTGCAGTAGATTCGAGTACGCTGACGTTACAAATCTCACGTATTGGCATTCTCCTTACCATTTTAACCCAGCGAGTGACTGTGCAACGGTGGTAGGAGTGTTCATGCGTCAGCCTCGGTTACGTCAGTTATCAGTTCACACGCGCTCCCCCGCGCGTGCTTCAAGCCCTGCTTGCGCCCACTTTATTATCTTAATCCAGCGAGTGGTTAAGTGGCCTTGCCAATAGAATTGTTCCGACGGTTTCGAATTCCTTCGGTATCACTACAGTGGTCATGCACTGCGAATTATCACGCTGTTCCCTCCGTGGCCTTCCATTTGTGATTGCGCCCCAAGTATCCTCTTAATCCAGCGAGTGGCTGTGTCGGGGAGACAGTATGTACACGCTACCTTCAATCGCTTTCCCACACGTGCATCGAGCTCTACTTGCGCTCTTTTTCCCTTCCCAATCTATCTTGTGTCTAAGTTAGGTTTGTTAACTAAGATTATTTTAGTAAGCTAATCATATGGTATCAATCAAGTGGAGCTGCAGGGCCAAATTCCGCGAATTTCCTCCTCCTCTGAAGTAACTGTCCTCTAAAAGTGGCCTTAGATACCTTGAGATGGAGCCATTAGGTATTTGTTTACTGAGGATGTCTATGGGTTGCTTGTAAAGATTACGCAGTCAATGCGTTCAGGCTGTTGTCTTTTAGTTCAAGCATTCATATCACCCTTCAGACCAAGCCTAAAAAGGTTCACCAAGCTTGCGCACTCATTTGTGAGGAAATTAGAACTGCCAATGGACGCGAAGATGCGAGTTACAGGAAGCGATCGGGAAGAGAGCCACATTCGTCCGCTGTTTCGGGTCCCCAACGGAATCTATCATCGGAGACGGATACAGGTTGGGACAATGAGTTGCACAGGTGTCCCAGTGTTTGCAGGATACAGCTGTTGTGCTACTGCATACCTATCAAAATGGGCGACTTTGACACTTATCACATGGAATTGCCCGGAGTTGTTGACTGGTCAAATTTCATCACTCATGTGCGTTCTTGGGCCAGTTGAGAGCGGTATTCCCCTGGCGCTCTCCACGGGGCTAGGCAAAGTCCAGCAAGGGTATGGTTAGTGGCCGGGGTTACTTCCTCCGGGGAGCATTTGTGTTGAGCAAAAGGGCTGAACATCTAAGAACTCTGTGGTACGGTTGTCTGGGGTCTCTGTGAGAAGGCGACTGACGGCTTGCGAGACGGCGCTCGACCGAATTTGGGGCGGTCGGATATGGTCTCTCGCCTTTTTTGCGCGTGCACCGGTTGACGAGGTTGCGCAGGTAGCCCTTTGTTGTGAGCTCTGGTCGAAGTTATTCTAATTTAACAACCTTGTCTCCCAGATTTACTGCAGCAGGTCTCAACATGCCGTTATAGCGTCCTTATGCTGAAAACTCATTTAAAACGCTAAAGGGGCCGGAAGTGAGTTGAAACCCGCTTAGTTACGTCATGCAGCGGCATAAAACCCGCGAAACAGATGCCTGGGCTTTTAGCTACTACCTGCGTTATCATTATAATGCATCATGTGATGTTTGAAAGTGTAACAAAGCTAAAGACTTTTTGCCTATATTTCTTCACAACTATGCTGAGTTGTCTGCTCTTATGCGAATGATCCAGCTTAGTCATCGACGTGCACGAGACTTACCAGTGTTTCTATAAAATTGTTTACGGAATATGCGACCGATGGCTTAGTTTCCTCATGCAGTCATCATGCATACTGGGGTGACGGAAAGCCAACACGTTCACTAGTTTATGGACGAAAAACACCCCGTGAGTTATACCAATCAGATTGTGCGCTCAAAACAATCGGTCGACAGATCAAATACAGGAGCAAATGCTTGAAGAGGAATTCGAAAAGCACAAACTAGCACAAGACCAATTATTGGGCGTTGAAACGTCTTCGACACTCTAATGTTCCCAAGTTGACAACTAACTCGATGTTTTGCAGAGGTAGTAGTATAAAAAAGGACTTTCAATTATGTTTCGCCTAAAAAAACATTAGTTTCGTCAGTTGGTCGCGTAACTTGCTGCAGCATCACTCTGTCCTCAGGTTACGGGACTGCACCCTCACTTTAAGGCATCTGACGGCCCGCCCAACGGCATTACTGGTGTAGATTTCTTTGTTACTGGTTCCATTTTTTTGGGTTTTCGGGAGGCACTCGAGGCATGCCGCAATTTTGCTCAAAGCTATCACGAGTGTTGTTCCTTCAGATAGCGTCTACCCAACTGTTCTGCTATTGGCTAGATGCCCTTAACTAGTTTTGAATTACGGTCAGGTCTGATCAGATCAGATTTATTAAGGGAAAAGTAGGCGAGCGCCTTTAAACTCCCCTTTTGTTACAATAACCTCATAAAAAACAATGTGTAGGGCAAGTATCAAAGAAAATTAGGTAAGTAATTACATACAACAAGCATTGGTTACTGGTATAACTTTCTCCGTGAATGTCTTCTATGTCAAAATTGTACAATAACCAGTACGCGGTACTGAATAGACCAAGTTAAATAGGAGCAAACAAATATGCCTCTGTCACGTGCTAACGATAAGTCATAAAAGAATGCTACCTAATTATAGGAAGTAGCCTGTTTCGTAACGGTAAAACTTTGGGGTGGATGGAAAAGGGAAAAATTTGTTAGTTTCTGATGCCGTGGAGGTACACATCCCTGTGCTGGTCAAGCTTCCTCTTAAATATGTTCACGGATGAGGACATGACGACGTCCATGGGCAGGGCATTACATACCTTTACCGCTCTGTGTCCGAAAAAGGCCCCAGTCAGTGACAGGTCTCTTGAAATGTTAGTCAAAATTCTGAAATGTTTTTCAAATAGGAAGGATTACTTAGGTGAGATTGTGATATTGATCATCATTCAGTAGAATCCCATAATATTTCAAATTCAACGGAATGTCGGCTTTTGAATGCACCTTTGCTTGTCCGTCTGTGAGTACCACTCTATTTAAAAAATGACTACTTATGCACTGTTAACTTTTCCTTTGATTTTCTCCGCCCCTACAAATTTGCATATATTTTATAAAAAAAAGCATGCAAAAATATTCCTCCCTGTATTCATTTGTTAGCAACTCAAGCTTTTTTAAATTTTATACTCCAGGAAAGATTGCCTTTAGGTTTGAAAGGGTTTTTGTAATTCTCGAATATTTGTGAGTCAAATCTGCCGTTGTATTTGCATCTAGCGTTTTCAGTCTAAAAGGCGCAAAGAAGAATCGTACACTCTTTTATACCTGTAAGAAGGAACCATGAAGGTAGACTTCACAGAATTTTCCCCTGGATGCGGGCTATGCTGCTCACTTCATGTTGCGTCATTAATAAGTGGTCAGCTAGGATGCTATATGATTCTGTAGTGCACAAAGTATCTGGGTCAAACTCGAAGGCTATAGTTCTTAGGTAGGCCTTCTTATGGACCTCATTGAGGGGAAATCTATTGAGCGTATTCCTAAGATTCAGGTAACGCTCACAGCTATTTATAAAAAGTGGGAGAGTTGCTGGTGGAAAATTAAGACGTAGGGAGGAAGTAAAGGATGTAAAGCAAAGTTGTTGTGGTCTGAAATTTGTATGCATGTTACCATTAACTAAACAGACAACGTTGTATGAAAACATATTGGGGTCATTTAACCAGAAGCTACTACAACTCTCCCTGAATGAATACCTCATTCAACACACAAAATTCGTAGCAAGACTGAGAGAAGGACAGCGATCTAACTGTTTAGATTTCGTTTTCAGTAAAGAAGAAGGAGTCATAAGAGAAGTGCATCCACAACCTCCATTCGGTTTAAACGATCATATTGCTTTTACCTGTGTGCCGAACCAACAACCAAAAATCAAAAGACCCAGAAATAGTTGGAAGGGTGACTAACGCAATGAGACGTACTCTTTTGAAGGAAACCTGGTTAGTCGACATGGAAGATTCAGGAGAATACTGGCAGTACTTTCGCGGGATTATAGAGTGTCTAGTTGACTGCCATTGTCCAATAAAAAAAAAACAAGACTAAGTGCGCGACTGCCGTGGGTCAATCCGACGAAAAAAAAGATCATGAAGAAGAAACAGAGACTGAGGAAAATGTATTTTTGTCTTCGAGATCCAATGTTATGCGCCGAATATAAGGATCAGCGCAATAAATACGCAAACAAATACGGGTTGCTAGAACTTCTTTCGATAGCCGGCGGATAGCGAATCCATTACATGTCCCACGAAGTTTTACGGGTACATCCGCAGTAGAAGGAAACATAGGGACGAATTTGCGTGTCTAAAGGATAGCCTCGGTAAGTTATTAGTTGAAGGACCACAGAAAGGGCAATTACTGTCTCAGTTTTTTCAATCGGTTTTTACGGAGGAGTCCTCAGAAGACAATCAACAGTTTGAACTGGACCGAGACAGCCGGGAGCTTCAAATGTGCCAAGATACTGCCGTCATTGAAACTGTTGCCTTTTCCGTCGAAGAAGTAAGACGCGTCCCCAGTAAAATAAAACCTGATAAGTCTCCTGCAACCGACGGAATTCCTAGGCTGATACTTAAGGAGCTATCAACGGAGTTGTCAAAGCCTCTTTCGACTCAGAGGATGAAGATGAGATTACTGGATGCGGTCTTCTGAACTGCAACCTGGAACTCGCCTGTTCGCTTCTATCAGCCTCTTTCGACTCTCTTTGGGCTGACAATGAGAACAGGACGGCTACCATCACAGTGGAAGACAGCTAACCTCGTTCCCTTACATAATGGAGGTAGCAGGATGGCAGCAAGCAGCTTCAGACCTATTAAATTAACTTGCCTCCCATGCGAAACGAAGGAAGCTCTAGTAAAAAGCGCTATGCAGCAGTTTTGTGAAGAAAATAACATCTTTCAGGATTTTCAACATGGCTTCCGGAGAGGACGTTCCTGCCTCTCAAATCTGCTAGCTTGTCTGGAGATCTCGACCAGGGCTCTAGAAGAGGGTTTTGAGGTCGATGTCGTGTACATCGATTTCCGCAAATCTTTCGATACTGTTCTGCACCAACGTCGTCTTCACAAACTCAGCGCCATCGGCATCCGGGGAGATCTTCTGAACTGGATTAGGACGTTTCTGGTTGGTCGGAAACAACGTGTCTGTATCGGAGATGATATGTCAGAATGGGTGAACGTGACCAGTGGTGTGCCTCGAGGGTCAGTTCTGGAGCCATTGCTCTTCATCCTTTATGTTAATGACAGACTTCAAGAACTCGGCTACAGCAAAGTAATGTTTGCCACGACATTAAGCTCTGGCATGTCATTAAGGGTCCGTATGATCAGATATCCCTTCAAGATAATCTGCACCGACTGCAAGGGTGGCCGGAGAAATGGCTTCTAAATTTCAATGTGGAGAAGTGTGCCGTCTTTCAACTGCGTCCAACCAACTCATTCAAATGAGGGCCTGAGGGCATATCACCTGAAAGATATAAGGCTCCCTGCAGAATCTTCACAGAAGGATCTCGGGGTTTGGATACAGAACAACCTGAAACCGACACTGCAGTGCCACAAGGTTGCAAAAAACGCCATGGGAGCGCTCCAGGCAATCAAAAGGGCATTCGTAACCTTTGACCAAGACCTTTTTGGGAGACTTTACAGCACCTTTGTTCGATCCCACAAGCATGGCGGCCATGGCTAGTAAAGGATCAGGCATGTCTCGAACGGATACAACGTCGTGCAACAAAGCTGGTAAACGGTCTAATAAGCCAATCCTACACAGACAGACTGAGTTGCCTTAATTTATGCCCTCTGTGCTACAGGCAGCAAAGAGGTGATCTTATCCTTTTCTACAAGATAATACATGGCCTTGAGCATGGACTTAAATTTGAGGACATGTTTCAGTGGCACCTTTCACCCAATCTTCGTGGTTACTCGATGAAGTTACGGACAACAATGTCCAGGCTGAATCTTCGTTCTGAATTTTTCACGCAGAGGGTAGTGGAGAAATGGAACGATCTCCCTCAGTCAGTCGTGGAGGCGACGTCTCTGTAACTCTTCAAGAAACGCTTGGGTGATTATTTGTGTCCCCTGTTTTCCCTCGACAGTCTGAATCTGAACTAAATACCCCACGACCTCGCAAATTGTTTCACTGAGACAATGCTCCTCAAATGAATCAAGTACTGTTTTAATAGCGAATATTTTCATTGCAAATAGAAGCGAAGAGACGAATCCCAGGAAGCAGTCTTGAAGAAGGTGATACGATCGCTGGGACAAGAGCTTTATTAGGCTGACGTTTCGGATTCCTGCTCGAGCCCATCATTGCTCGTGTATAGTTATTTCTAGCGAGTTGACACGTAACCAGTAGGGTTTTCAAAGGCTTTGTCTATTATCCTTACCAAATAAACTGAAAAACTGAACTGAAAGAATGCAGAGGAATGCCATTTCGTGGGGTCCAAAACGGAGGCACAAAAACAGGATTTCGAGAATCATGAGCAAAGTATGAGGGGTGACTTAAATTAGAAGACCGACTGAATGTTTTCGAGAGACTTTGAAATATGAGTAGGCTAAATTATTTGGGGACAGTTACAAGCCGTGGCGCTAGATAAATTATTGGCAGCATTGTTTACCTGCATTTTATATGCTGATATTTTAGCAGGTTTCTTGGCTGGGATGCCTTTCTTAATTGGATAATGCGTGGTAGGATAAGGCAAAAATCTCCCTGAAGTGTTACCTGCTTATTTGTACTACTAGGTTAGACTTAACTATCCTGGCATGAGGGCGAAATGGATTTGACTCAGTATTTCTAACTAAGTCATTATTCTGTGCCATGGAGTTCGACTGCGGATTTAGGGTATGTCCATCTTTACTGTTTGGATTAAGTGGCCTGGTAAGGCTTGGAGCATCGTTTGAGCAGTTACCGCTTCTTAAAGATGTTACAAAGTTGCAGATTTAAATTAGACCAGGGACAATGTGTTCAGGTGAAGAGACAGGTAGCAATAAGGCCACAAGAGGTCAGGGAAACGTATACTAACTTCATTTGAAAGGGTTAATTTCAGAAATAGATTTCAGATGAATGGAATTCTTGGATATCTTTTTGTTTGCTAATGGGGGGGACTCTGCGTTCGAACAACCTATAAATTATGCTGTCTATGTTCGATGAGCTGAAAGTCTACATCCGTGACCCCTCACCCAGCGCTACCCACTTGATGGAAAACTGGTTGTCTGGAAAGATGGATGACCGCGAACTGTTACTGCCCGGATTTCACCTGTTTCAAGAAGATAGGGAATGTCGAACCGCGTCCTTCGAATTCGGTTTGGAATTTTCGAACTCCGAGGGATTTAACTTATTCGAAACTTCTGTCTACTGGGCGCTCTGTCGGCCCGTTGAGATTTAGAAATTGATCTGTCTTAGCAATACCTTAATCACCAGAGGACAGCAGCAGTACTTTCGTTATTGAAGCTCACATGAGATTGTTATCAGGGGCGTAACGAAGTATCTGGCTCAGTATATTTCGGACCTCTATGAAATCCGACTTCAACGTGCGTCCGAAAGCAGTCTGCCGACATCAAAGTGGTCGTAATTCAACAGAAAACAAAGGCCTCTTGGCAAACTGTCCGCGAAGGCTAAGTCGCTGTTTGCTGGTAACTGAAATTTGATATTGGGCTTCGTCTGGAAAAGAGACATTCTTTGTGCTCAGTAAATTAACCGCCTACCAACTTAAGCTGCATGTTATAAATTAATGTAATCTCATAGAGATCTTGCTAGCACGGAATATCCGATTTTCCACGACCCTACTATGTGTGATAAATGTTCGTTTTCGCGGGAAAGATTTAAACCAAGGACTTCTTTAAAGAGAGCCGACGTTTCTAACCGCTCGGTCACGCTCAGACAGCCGGCGGCCAAAGAAAATAACGGCCTGTCCCTCATTCGCAAACTGTTTTCTGTCTCCTGTGATAAGGGCTTACCAGAAATACTTAACCCGTTCTCAAAGGAGCGCGACTGACCAAAGACCATCCATTTTGAAGGACGCCGTATACTACTGAAATCGACCACGTGTTAGCTATGTAATGAACTGTTGACACGCTGTTGTGGATGCCGAGAACTTGCCAGCAGGGTTTTGAAATTGAAAGTACCAAACCAACCGGACCTCCATACTGCCCTGGTATACAGACCCACAGGATAGCGGAAGGGTACGAACGAAGTAATCATCACTGTGGTTATGCAAATCTGCCATAGCTAACGCGTAACTCAACTTGGAGATCCTAATTCTCCGGATATCGACTTGGAGTCGATTCACTGTATGTGGTCGGAAAATCATTGCAACAGACGCTACTTCAGTGGGCCACTGACGAACTCTTTGCTCAACAAGTTACGATGGACACCCGATTCCTAAGTGGACAGCAGTTTGGATCTTATCATTATTAGAGTTGAAAATTGTATCCTCAGGTTGGATTCTAACACGACCCTGGACCTATGTGACTATTGCGTTCTTGCTTTGGAGTACAGTCATTCTTCAACAACAACAACAACAACAACAACAACAACAACAACCAGAGCATCCAGAAGAGAAGATGGGGAAGAGAATGATGATGATGATGATGATGATGATGATGATGATGATGATGATGATGATGAGGCGATTACTGAAACAAGAAGTTCACTGGCCTGACGTTTCGTATTCTCACTCTGATGATGGGTTCGAGTGAGAATCCGAGATGTCGGGCCTATGAACTCTTTGCTTCAATGATCGCCTCTTCCTCTTCTTCTTTTTCTTCCTTTGAACAGCCTCCTGAAATCCGCCTGCTTGCTTCTATCGGCAGTCTGAGAATTTTACTGATTTAAAAGTCAGAAATGTGTGTCGGAATCTGTTGAGCGTGGAACGGGACAAATTTGAATCAAAATTACTCAGGAATATACCGCGAAATTCTAAAACGTTCTTTGGATACATGGATAGGGCGAAGCGTAGCCGGGACTGATTTCCCTGTATAAAGGATTGCCAGGGAACTATGTTGCCTAATAATTTAGACAACGCGGTCATGTTTTCCGATTTCTTCACGTCTGCCTATACCGAGGAGACGCCTTCTAATAATAATAATAATAACAATAATAATAATAATAATAAACCTCGTATTAAAAGCCAGCTTACAGGCATTTTCAGGGAAGCGTTAAACACAAATCCGACCAGCAGTGAAAAGAACTCCTGTCGAAAAAAGATAAAAATAAAGTTGACGATGGTTTTTATGGTTTGGAGGGTTGAGGAGAGGAAACACTGCTGACCGCAAACTGTCGACCGTCAAGAATTGAGGGGTTACCAATTCCTTTCCTGAAGTTGGGGCTAGTCCAAACAGAAGCGCCGAATAACGGCTGTCGCTGTTGACCAAAGAAATTGTCCCTGGCGAGACCGGTCAAAGTGGTCAAAGACCACAAACGCCATCGCTACGGTAGAGTCGTTCGGTGGATTCAGCACCCAAAATTTGTGGTAGCTTTTCTGAATGCAAAAATCGAGTAATAGTCCTCTTAAATAAACGATAATTTTGCAGAGTTTTCACACTCATGGGTAGTTTATTCCAAATAGCAATTGCATTTACAGAATAGAACCAACGATATTTAACATTACGTGCCAGAGGAAGAAGTAAGAAGACCTCACGGTGACTGTTACGTCGAGGATAGACATGATGTCTTAGACGAGTGAGTGGGTTAAATGTACGATTATGTAAAAGCTTAATTAGCAAAAATAGCCCATTTTGCAATCTACGAAACCATTAAGGATCAAGGCGTGTACGCCGGCAGTGTTCTTGGTAAGACAAATGTCGGTGTTCCGGGGTTAAAACTCTCTTCGTAAAAAATTGTTGAACAGATTCTATTTTCTTCCGCTCAGTAGCATGCATGAAACTAAATAAAAACGAACAGTATTCCAGGCCAGGTCTAACGTGCATGTTATAAAGGCGCATTCTAATATCACTAGTTTTAAAGTTTCGGAGGATAAACCCGATCGTTCTACGTGCTTTGGAGACTATCAAGGCACAGAGCTCCAAAAGATTGAGGCTCTCGGAGCATGATACACCGAGATCCTGAATAACCCCATGCACATTTATGGCGTGACCTTCAATACTTAGTTGAGGTTGGCGGTCGTCGCCAACCACCATGACTAAGCATTTATACCAAGAAAGATAAAGGCGCCATTTGAGACTCCACGAGGCAACGGTCTGTAGGTCACTCTTTAGGAGCTCAAGCACGATGTCAAGATCTGCCGGCTTAGCTCGATATGCAACTTTCACATCATCCACATATATGAAAGGCCTACCATTCTGAAATACATCAGGTACATCGCTAATAAAAAGGCAAAATAAAAGCGGGCCGAATACGCTACCCTGAATGACTCCACTCCTCACACGTGTGGGGTTGGAGATAGTATTGGAAATCTTAACTCGTTGTGTACGAGTGCCCAAGTAAGAGGATATAAAATTCAAAAGTTTGCCACCTATTCCGAAAGAGGACAGTTCAAGAGAAGAAGAGCATGGTCAACACGGTCAAAAGCCTTAGTGAAATCGAAATACACTGTGTAAAGTGAAAAACCATTGTCCCTAGATTGGAGAACATAGTCAAAGAAAGAGAGCTGACAGGTGTCACAAGATCGAGCTTTGAGGAATCCATGCTGAGCAGCACTCAGTAAGTTATTCGCTGTCAAGTGACACATCATCTTATCCTTGATCAATGTCTCTAAGATCTTCGAAACTGCGCGGAAGGTGTTTATTGGCCGAAAGTCATCAAATGGCGTAGATTGGCCAGGCCTGGGAATGGGCAAAATGTGTGATTCCTTCCACAAGGTAGGATAAGTTTCACTTTCAAGAGCGAGATTAAATATCTTGCATAAGAAGGATGGGAAAATCGTGTTTGCATCGGTTTTTAAAATGCTTCCTGAGACACCATGAGGTCCTGGGCTATGAGATTGACGAAAACGCCGAATCGCAACAGTCACATCCCACAGAGTGAAAGTTATAGTTTCTAGGACTGTCCCGGTCAATGACTGGATGGTCCGAAGCGGAGTGGTCGAGTCTTCAATAAACGTTTTGGACAGGAAATCATTGAAGATATCAGCGGTTAACTGGGCATCAACTATGGGATTTCCGAGAGTGTCTCATAGGGTGGAATGGTGCGTCTTTCTGTGACTGCGTATTTTTCGGGAGAAAAGTTTCGAGACATCTAACGAATGGTTTTCAGTGAAGTGGACCTCTGCGTCTGGCTGTTTTTCTTCAGACAATCTCTTAGCCCGCTTAAAAATATGAAAAATCGAGGGCAGAACGGAAACGTCGTTCTGAAGATGGAAACGACGAGAAAGTCTGCGCAACTTGCGGTGAAAGAGTAGGGGTAGGCAAACCTCATCCCCTACATTAATTTTTTTCTTTCGGGAGACAAAACGAGAAATAGGCGGATCCAAAATTTTGTACAGTTTTGCAGTGCAAACATCTACATCCGAATTAATGAAGAAATCATTTTGCCGCACTGTCTGAAAAAAAAAACGGCTGCCCATGAAATGCCGACAGTCGAAAAAGGGATGGGTAACACTGGATCCGATACTATCAGTTGCCATTTCTTCTCATAAATGAAAATGAACCAGTCTAAACTTATGCATAACAATTACATCCGTCCTACGTCATCTACATTCATTAGGTACAAACACCTAACTGCTCCAAAACTACCGTACATATATGAGTAGCTTCTATTTATGTGGTTTTATTGTTAGTCGTAACTGTGTGCATATTGAATGAAACCCAAGTAGGTGCTCGAAGACCATTAGCATCATACATGCTGTGAAGCATGCCGTGCTGTGCTTTAACTGATGTATATATCTGTCCGTCAGCCATGCTGAACTCTGAAACTAATACTTTGTCTGTAAGGTTAGTGGTATTCCCTTTTTGTCTATTCGATATTAGCTTATCCGATTTTTTGATACTTTCCTGCTGCTTTTAACAAACAGGAGTTCAAAGATGCGAACCTACATTTCCCCAAAATTAACGAAAGTGAAGCGACCATTATTCTGCACTCAGAAGGCCTTGCCATACCGCCTTACCGATATCGATGAAGAACCAAATAAAGCCACTAGAATAAGATAAATTTGTGATTGCGGTTGTACTAACTCCTAATGAACGGTTATCAGCATTCGACATAAGTGATCACCGCTTAGAAATCTCCACGCTGGGAGAGAAAAACAAAATTACATGAATTAAATGCCACTTTCGAAGCATTATCAAGATAAATATGCAACGTCCCTCGAGAAGGCTATCAAAAAACTCCTGGGTCGTTACTCCGATTAAGTTGACTTTCGGATAATAGAGGCCATTTAGGAGAAAACGGCATCCCGAGAAATGTTGACCGTCGTGGATGGAAAAAGTGGCATGTGTACAGGGGAATATTTTGCATGCCCCATCCTTTTTGCTTAATTCGGACTTTGTGCCAGACAAACCACTTAAAATCATCCACTCATTTATATTTAGTACGGAAATGGTTTATAAGATTATACAACAAATGCTATGCGCGTCAAAGCGACAAGCCGTTTGTTCGGCGACTTATCAAATTATTAGGGCGCACGTACTTTGAGGCGTTCTTGCAATCTCTCTGTGTGGAGTACTTCCTTGAGATAGACCATCGTTCTCCAGAGCCAAGATCCAAATACAAATTCTAATTGTAAGGAAGAATGTGTACTGCAAATTCTGATAAGTCGGTCGCCTTAGTGTAATGCGGCAACTGTGAGTTCGAATGTTGAGCCGCCACCGTTGTAGCCGTCGCTTTCTCTACGTGTCTAAAACCACAGATTCAACCCTATTCATCCGGTATTTTGCCAGACTTCGCATCCATCGGCGTACTATTCAGCTCTTCTGAGGAACAAATATCCGCTTCATACTCTATCAGCCCCACAAACAATAGATCAAAATGAGAATAAATGTTCTGGACTACAGTCTTGCGCAACAGTAACAACGTAATACACATTAGTTTGAAAAGAAAGACGCCCGACTGAAGCATAAAGACGCTGTATGGACGAACGCCGTACAGAACTATGAGGAATTACTGCGTAAAGCTTGGTTTTGTTATATTGACCGCCTAGGACATTTGCGTTGAAGGTGAATCCATACTTTCACTAAAAAAAAGAAAAGGAGACAACATATTACGTGCATTTTCCCGCCTCTCCCTTCTCAAATTCCATTTCTTTTCGATCCACAGAAAAACATTCGCGCTGACTGCTACAGGTGTTCGTAGTGACCAAAGTAGGAAAAAACTAGAGGACCCACTGTGTCGGTTGATTTCACATGTGCCTCGAGCAGTCAGCACACAGTGTAAACATTCACCTTCGAACACGATTGCAGCGTATTGGTGTTTCTTTCCGTCCTCGTGTTTGTGCCACAAAAACCAACTTTTTAATGCTGTAGGGTTTAACTATCTGCGTGATTAGGTTACGGAGTCTTTTAAAATGATCTGGAACGTTTAGAAAAGTCTTCCCATCCCCGTCAAATATTTCATTTGCGATAAACGTTTCTGCTTTTTTCGTGGGTTTAGACTTTTTGTGTTCTGTTTCTGGGTCCTCTAAGCTCCCTGTATGATACATTACCCTGGTGTTATTTTGTCCCGTCTTACCTTACGCAATGCCCCCACAACCCACAGATTTACGTATACCTGGCAGATGATTTACACTTAACCTGAGTCGGTCACCCCACAAGTGGCTATAGAAGGCTGTTGCAGTGTCGGGGAAAATTGGGATTTGGCTGTAAACTCACAGATTCAAAATCTTCCAATTACAGACTCAGGAGACGACTGTCCCTCCTTGCAAATACATCGGGTTTTTGAGCCCTCAGTTCAAGTGTTTCACTTTTGATGGTACGTAAAAGAAGCATTGCTTACTGTCTGCGGAACTGTAAGCATGAATGTGGGTCTCGAGGTCCAGAATTTCATGCCTTTCAAAACTCTGACCCCTTTATCATTAATTCCCCCTAAGTAGCAATTGAACTGAGCCTCCGGACAGATCCGTGCGCGCTCTTCAGGCATGTTTCGAGTTTGCTGTTGACAGCGGATCGGCACGAAGTTTGTCATTTTTCGTAACAACTTTCACAACTTTTCTAGGCCTGCCATGCCGTTAGAGGCTTAGTTCATCCTGATGAATTTTATTTATGCCGAAGACGAACAAGATAAACAAATTTCCTTCATTCCGACCATTGTCTATGCGCCTCCCGGATCTTTAGTCGCAAATGGTGCTGCACACCAAGTACATCCTTGACTTTGTGTCAGATAACCAACATTTTAGGTAGATTATAGCATCTATTCTAATACGGTAGCTCCAGTAAATTCGAAGGCCGCATGCCCCTCTTCAATAGTGACGTCTGTTTACCCAGATTTTCTCAAAGATGCTAACACTGCCCATATTAAACCCGAGTCGCCTTTGAAATTTTCAAGCAAAATCGCCGCACCCGCCTCTGTTCTTTCGCAATCCCCACCAGTTTTACAGAGTTATATTCCGGAGAATTCTCAGATGGCGTCTCAAATGCCTCTGGCCATATCATCTTCCAGCGCCAACAATGCCGATTACCGAACTATGGATAATATATCGATTCCAAAAACTGAGTACTGCTTTACTGAAATCCCCGTGTCCTCCAACATCCCGGTAACTGTGTCATCAGCATCCAATTCCTCGGAGTCTGCGTTGCGCCACCAGTGCCTTAGCGACCAGTCCCTTCGGAGTTCGATACCTACAGTGAGCCCAGCTCCGATTGAGCAGCAGTCTTTACAGGCGCAGTCAGCAAACGGACTTTCTTTGCCAAGTACACCCTCCGCTCCGCGTACCAGTACTATAAGCGAAGCTCTGTTTGTGAGGATTATTGTTTCCAGATGCAAGCGGATCGCCCCTCTCTGGTTTCGTGGTATTTCATCGATGCGAGAACGCAACAGGGAGGAAAGTCGCCGCACTTCAAATAACGCCGGCCATACACAAAGTGACTGGAGCACGATTGCAGAGAAGATTAGAGTGCGTTTTTCGTTTTTCTCTTATGCACATCTTTGTTTGATTTGTCTACCATACTAGATCTGGTTTCTTAACGTTATAGCCGCAGACTTTCCTCGGAACCGCCGACAATTCGCTCTTGAATTCGGAATCCATGCATTTAGAAATTAAATGCACGCGAGCTCCTGCTTGTCCTCTTAGTCATATCGTTTCGTCCCGCCCACGAAATAAGTGACCTAGCAGAAGGGTGTGAGCGCTTAGACATTTTTGTCGTGCTGAGCTTTTGTTTTTTTTTGACATGGGACCACAAAGATGCGGACATTCTCAACCAGATCGCGTGTCTGCTATCATTTCGTATGCAACACCGTGTTGGCCAACGTCATCTATACCGGCGTTTGGGTGCCCGCTGGACCGAACATTTACGGGGCGGACATTAAGTAGTTGTTCCTAGGGTGCTGTATTACATTAATTATGTCAGCTTAGAGCCTCCGTATTTCAGATTTACTAAGTTCCTCACCGACGTCCATCGCATTTTTTGTCTAAAGGCAGCTCAGTTCTTGTAATGCTCACATTCCTACTCCAGCTTCATGTCTAAGTGTTAAGCTTTCCACTTTAGCAAGGTTTGGTTTCAAGTGGTTTCACCTCCTGTAAATCATGCCAAAACGGTTGAATCCTGTTCTCTTCTTATTTATTTGAGTACCCTGTATGCCCAAATGCGATTCCGCAGCATAAAATATATGCTTCGTGTTCTCTTGTTGCCACACTGCACTCTGTTAATTCGAGCTCTTGTCGTACTTCTCAGAATTCAGCTATATGGCCCCTTTCATGATTGTCTTTATTCGCTTGGTTTCCTGATATTTCGCAAACTTCGTTTTTCTCAGCCGCTCATCTAGTCTCCGAAAAAGTTGTTCGAGCGTTAGCCAAATAACCATTTAGACATGACTCCTTCAATACACTAGTGTATATAAGAGAAGTATATTTGGTTCATGGTAGCTATCCCATTACTGGACGAGAATGTTCTTTTTCAGGCGTGTCTAGTGGCACAAATGTTGACCACACACCAGCGAAATCCGTTGTATGCATGCCAGCTGTAGTCATTTTTAAAATTCCTCTTTTTTAAGACTACCTTTTTGTGCTACTTTTTCGCAAACCTCGATGCTCACCCGAGTAGAACGAACAGGAATTAATTTCTATGAATATCGAAAACCTAGACACACATGCAAACGTTCTGCCTGATCGTATCCTCTAAAATATGCAGCATAGAGTTCGCAAAGGCTACCGACCTTCCAGGACTCTTTAGACACCAGGTTTATCGGGTTGACCGTTTAGCCCTAAACCGATGTGCAACTGTGCCTTTGTCTGTAGATCTGTTGTCCTCAATGCCTTGAGGCACAAGTTCGGTTGCATCCTCCTTGTCATCGACTGCCGAAATGTTGGTCACGGTACACTAAGGTCCAGTCTCTCCAAAATATATCGCATTCTCGGATTGAAAGTAAGATGTTATATCGTTCCATTTCGTCATGCGCGAACAGCGAACGATGTCCGTTTTCGAAGGCGCTATTCGTTTTCAGAGCCACGGGAGAATTGGTGGCTTTTATAAAATTATATGGTTAAAATGGGCCCTATTTTGGTTATTTTCTCAGACTAGGCTGCATCGTCGCCATAGACGATTTTGTGCTTGCAAGGCGATCAATATATTTCGTTGTTTTTGTATGTGGATTTACAAGTTATGATCAAAACGGTATCTTGCTGAGTGCGGGTAAAATAAGCCCTAGTCAGTGCTAATACATATGTTACGAGTCCAGTAAAACATGTGTGTATGTAGGCAGAATATCGTTACCGACAAAGACAAGGGAGACTGGAATGACACTTTCCGATTTATTAATCGTTATTAGCCACGGGCTCGTTGTCCTGTCGGTTGCGATCAGCTGTGTTGTCCAAAGGTTGGAGGGGGCGCGCACCGATCGCATTGCGGAACTTTCTCGTCCCGCTGCGCCCTGAGGTATGCAAACCCCGAGGCTCGAATTCGCGACCCTCTAACCAACAGGTCGCGAGTTTGTATGCTCATTGAAATTTCGGGTCTGATCCAAAAGGTGTCCCGGACACTTAACTTTATGTCCTACACTTTATAATTTCTGAAGTTATTAACTTGATTATTCTCTGGAGTTCATATACCAGAAACCGTATAGAGGACGATGGGGGATCCACTGGTACGTCAATCAGCAGCAGAAACATCGACGAAACACGTGTTTTTATTTAGTACCCATGTCGAGAGTACGGTACAGTGCCTTTGGCATATATGTATATATAGAATGGTAGAGAGGCGTTCACGGGTCGTCTACAGAACTTGTATACATACATATATGTGATCTATAATCCCACTCTAAAGGTCAAGCATTTTTTCAAATACAATATCGGACATAGAAATTCATGTAGGCAAAAATTCTCTTCGAAATCGTTGCGGCTGCCTTCCCAGAATTTTTAATACAGCTGGCTATTTTGTGTGCGTACCGTTCCCTTGGGGGTCAGTAAAATATCGATTAATCCACGCCTCTAGTAGTTGCAGAGCTGCGCACGAATCCGACGTTCGGCCGAGGTTCCTTAGCTTCCATGGTATGGCATAGCAAATGTTCTGCATTTTGTCACGTATTTTAGGCCTACAATTTGGTCATAACAGAAGTCTTATTGTATTGAGCCCATTTGTGAGACTCTGATGTTCACAGGCTCACACCTCAACCCCGCCCATTGAGCAGTTATCGTCGAATTTGCATAGCAAGTAGTTGAATGGCGCACAACAGTAGAATACATTAAACTAGTCAAATAGGAAACAGGGGACCAAAGACTCTTTGATGACAAGAGGAAAACGGTTAGAAGTCGTGCAGCCTACTAACTTACAGGCTGCTAACGTATTCACCACCCCCCCCCCCACCCTAATCAAACCTGAATTGTCCTTAACTTGGTTGACTTTATCTTTTTCCCCGGTATGATCTGACTTAGATCAACGGCGTTCACTATCACTGACACCCAGTACACGGCTTGCCTAATATGCTTCAATGTATCCCATCGCTAATGGCGTGCTTTGGCTGCTTTATTCAGAGAAATGTACCCGAAACTTGTGGCGGAGCAAGAACTCATATTTTGTCAGTTATTTACCCTACTAAACCAACTTTCCTACTCCGAAGTTATCGGATTCAGACTGTGTAGATGTTTGTCGTCCGCCTCAAAGATCTCATCGATGCCAGAGGCTGTGTGGGCTTTCATTATGCGTACGAGTGGATAATCAGTCCAAATAACTTGGGTTGATGAGGAACAGTAGTTTAATTGTTCGGGTTATCGGGTCCTTGTAGTTGTTAATGGAGCAGCACCGAAAAGGGTGACATTTGCAGTGCGCTACAGATATCATTACTACACACTCCGGGTGTTGGTGACCTGGCGCTCGCTACAGTAACAGCTTTGTACATCTGACAGACTCGGTGGTTGACTTATTGAACTCCACAAGGTCATTGTAGAATTTGCTGCGTGATGCGAGGTCGACTGACCCTGAATAAATTGATGATGTAAAACAGGCACTACATACTTCCCGGTCGTGGATTAAATTTCACCGGTCAGCTTGTGGCAGCTTGTGGTGAACTGGTACTCTCCTTTGGCTGTGTCGTCTAGAAAACTACCGAACATACCAACGTTGAGGACCACTTCTGTTAATTGCGAGTACCGGCGATAGCACCGAGCAGAAGAGCATGGTCTTCCACTGGGGGATCATTTTTAGTGCAGCCGAGGGGCAGGGACGTTTACGCAATTATTGCACATTTAATTAACCTGTACGTACTTCCAGACATGACGGCTCCTTTCACCTCGCGCTAAATTTTCAGTATCCCCTTAAATGTCGCTTGAGTGTTGTGCTTGACAAAATGCAATCCAAAACTATAGTATTTTTATTGGTTGGCCTTACCTCCTGTGCAGTGCCTCTCCACCTACGCGACTTATTACATCGTGGGTGCGTCCGTACTCCCCTTAAGTGGAACTTTGCACTTTTTATGTCGGTGTTAAGCTCCTTAATTGTCGGTCTTCTGCTGCTGAAGCTTGTTTTAGCGCGGGTTATCCACTCAGCAACACCCCAGACGGGAACCGAAGCGACTCTTTCCTGCTAGAACGTATCTGTACAGGTTAAAGCGATTCAGAGACATCACTGCCAATATTTTAGCAACAATGGTGTCAAGGTGACTAACGTCTGTTGTCGTACTTGCACGGTTGCCACGTAGCCTAAACAACGATATGACAGCGGTGGCATTTCAGCCGCGTCCGAACCAAAAGGTCGTATCGTCTGCCAACTCATTTCTTCTAACCATACTTAATGGTCTCCTCACGAGGACTCTTCCTGATTGGAGCTTCAATCTCAAAGGAGGATCTTTTCAAGAAATTCGTCACAGCCGGAGTTATATTCATGCGTCTGGATGCCCCCAAACTAGACGTCGACCGAGACAACCAAACCGCACTAGTTTAACAGCCAGACAAGGGGTTTCTTCCATTCCAGTCATTTTGTCCTATAAGGCCATCACGGCAACTTGACTATCCGTGGACTACGGAACGTCTGAATTTGCGAGCCAGCTCTTATTCCTAATGATAGAGTCCTGTCTGACTTTTGGTCAGTTTCATCCTAGACCATGCTGCAGCCATAGAGAACAGCACTTGTGGTCTTAGAAATCAAGCAAGTCACTCCCTATTTCCCTCGTGAGCGCGCACTCCTAACAGTCACTATTCCGTCTTATCGACTGAAGATCATTGGGAACTAGGGGGGCTGTCGCCCGCGCCAGGGCGGAAACAGGTGACGACAAACAGTTTCGTTGCCATTTTGTCTGTCTTCGTCATATTTGTTTGCACACCAATTCCGAAGGCACCGTCTGTTCTGTAGGCCTGGCTCCCAGGAGAGTATAGCGGAGGGTGATGCCATTCCTGTCTGCGTGTCGCGTGGCACGAGTCTGACATCAAACCAGCCGCGGTCGTCCGACAGATTGTTTAACCGTTTTGGCTTTTAGTTTGGTCATTATATGAGTAACAGATGGCCTGGTATCTCCCGGTAATGAAAAAGCGTTTCAATACAGCGAAGTTAACAAGCCTCTAGCTACTTTCGCTGTCAGTCTGCGACCTGGTGGCGGATGGCTAACTCGGCAGCCGCACTGCATCCATCGATATTTATTTTTCCTTCCTCTCCTTCAATTACAACCCAACAAGATAGTTCGTGAAATGATGGACCGCCTTGAGTATGCCACTTCGCCAGATGCCCGCCACCCCTACCAAATTGTACTTTGGCAAAACCCGTGCTTCTGTGAAATAGAGAAATATACTTTTCTAAGTATGCTTCCTGTGCGAGCTTCATTATAAAATGACCGGCAAAACCAGGCGGTAATAGCCCTTAGTATTAGAACTCATTGTCATACACTACTCATTTCTAATCATAATGTGGATAAACGGAGAGCTTTTTGAGTTCGGATTAAATGAATGGGACGGAGGTGGCGTAGCACGCAGATCTACTAATTCCCCTTTCTGATATTGTGATCCCTGATAACTCGACCGTCGCATATTAGAATGTTCACCACTGATCTACGAGACGAGTGCGTTGGCGGCTTGTGCGTGAACTCCCTTGCACTGGAGATTCATGCTGCGCATATTACACTCCAGTCCTTCCACGTCACAGTCTCTTAATGACAAGTAAAAACCCCCACATTTGGAGGTGAACGTCGGCGCAGTGGCTTAAAAACCAAACGACTGGTCTACATCTTTCGCATTAAATCTCTTCACGACCTCCACAAGTGCCAGATTTCAGTGAGGGAGTCGCGAATCCGACGGGAGCTACTGTCATAAGTAGTCATTGCAAGCCGACCCGCGCTCCAGGGTTGTCGCATAAGCTGGTAGGCCTAGAAGCCACAACCTTTTGGCGCACTATGATGGCTTCGGTTGCCTGTTTGCGTTGAAGATGAGCGTCTTTCTAGTGAAGTATACCGACTTCGAATCAAGTGAGACTGTCCTCGCCCGCTGCGACAGCATCGCGAGGAAATATGCAGCCATCCAAGATTCATGTGCTTCGGGCATGCTGTTCGTCGTCCGCCTCATGAGCTCAGTGTTTCTGTCTCCGATCTGTCGTCATTGCCCTCTTAGAGTCGTCGGTTAGGAAGCCAACTCAAAACCTGACTTGACACAGTTCCTCAAGAAGTGGTTCTTGGATCTCCGGTATTTGGTCTCCGTTACTGAAGGGGAGAATAAGTCGACCTGTCCAGATCCGCCGCCGCGGACCGTCGCGCATGGATAGGTAAAATAATGCGACGTTAAGGCCGGCTTGACTAGGTATGCTCACAGCTGTACCAAGTTTAAGTGCAAGTATGATACTTCTGGACACTCCAGATTCGTTATATTGAGGAATAGGCTGATTTTCCGTAAGAATGTTGCTGCACTATCGGCCTCACGCTCTTTTTCCTCGTCCATGCAACTGTGACCTGCTAGGGCCTGTCGACTGTCTGATCCTTGCGAACGACGATGTCCATCGTGTGTTCCACAGGATGGATGCTGGACAGTGGCTTGCGGCGCATTTACTCCTCCTTCTCCCCTCATCTACCCTGCTCCGATGGCAAGACAGTATCAACCAGGCCGAATATGGACTGGGACATGATGGCTGACCGAGATAAACAGCCCACCTTCGCTTGCCGCACACGGCCTGGCCTCCACAAAATGTTTCGGAACCTCGTGGAGAGCGGCTCGCATCCCACGTTCGTAAAAGTTCCGCAAAGGTCACGCTCAGAAGGAGTCATTGAGTTTGACTCTTTGTCCTGAGCAGAGCCGAATTACCTCGCGTGAAACTGATTATAATGAGGAATACGCTGCTGTGCCTTCGGGGATGGGTTCCCAAGTGTGGCAGTCACTTTCCTCTGTCCCATGCACCAGTCTACTGTCGGGGCCTGTCAGCTACCCTGTGCGGGGATTGGGCGCAGTGACTGGCGCGGCATGAAGCCTACGCCTGGGCGTGCCACGGCAGCCCTTTGTACGACAACAGTTATGGACACACGCGGACTCTGCGCAGCCCAATTAACGCGCACCGTGAGCCAATCTGACGTCCGTTTTGATCTAGTGCGGCCTGTTATGCGGCTCAGGTCTCACACAGACACAGACACACGCACACACAATATTTCACTCATTACTGTCGACCTTGGCCCACTGTACAGCAAGATTGGTGCAGAAGGGATGAGTGATTTTAATGCGGACACATCACCGGGAAGGCCCATATGGTGACCGAATGTGTGGGAACAGTTGAGGGTAGGGGAAGAGGACGTGGAAGGTGGTAGCGAGGTTTCGAAGCTGATTCCTCCACTATGCCGTACGGAATTTCGGGTTCCTGGTCATGTCGATGCGCACTTTGGTCGCAGTGGAGACAGGGCGACGCTGTGTCTGTCCTCGAGGTTTTGTCGGTATCCCCATAGCTGGGGATGCAAGGGCATTCAACTAGAACAAACTGAGACTAGAACGTAACTATGTAGGCGTGTCTTCTGTTGTAGAGGTGGCAGTGTTTTGTGATGCGAGAAGTGGGTATGTCCTCTTAACACTGCAGTGTACTCCAAGATTTTCAACGAGACCAGTTCGCGCCCTGATTGTTATTTGACGACGCAGACATCTTGGCGTGGGTCGGACGTTGGTGGTATTGCTATTTTGTGTGATTGATGTTTTGCCTCCACCTAGTCTATTTGGTTGACTTTGGAGATAGCTGCCTCGGTTTTCATGGCTGTTCGCCGTGCTTGTCGGATCTATGCGGTCGTTTTGAAAGTCCCTTGCTGTATTTGCATACGCTTGAAAGAGAGCTTTAATATGTTCTTATGGCGTCGCCTTTGTCCATCTTGTCCGTGAGTACGTATGACGACGTTGATGTAGAACATCACTCGAGCAGGTGCTCTTCAGTCATCACAGCAAGGCCGCTCTATCCAATTTGTATTGACGCAAAATACAACACGGATGCTCAAAGTATCAGTCAGCTCCAGAGCTTGGGTGTACAAAGCCCACTTCTGTTGCTTGTCATGAATATCTTTCGACGGCAGCGTGCATTCGAATGGCTCCTATTTCTCGCTTGAATTTGGTAAATTGTCTAGATCCCTGCGCCGTAGGGGGAACGATATCAGGTTGACATCCATCTACATCCTGAATTTGATATTGGCGAGGGTGTGATGGCGATTTTGCAGCTTACCGAAGCTTTACTGACTCTGGCAATGCAGGTTGTAACCACATCGTCGGTTTTAAACGTTACGTGAAATGGTGCCCCTGGTAGGGGGACTGATTCTGCCGCTGTGAGGCTGTTACCACTGACAGTTGGCGTAGGTACGGTGTATTTTACAGTTGATGGCGGTCGCCGCATGACCGTCGTTATTTGCGTGCCGATGGTTAGAAGCTGGCGTCTCTAGAGGTTAAAAAAGTCCAAACCTTAATGAGTCTCCAGTGTCATGTCCTGTCTTCAACGACGGACGGTAGGTCGCTCATTAGGAAACTCCAGACTCCTAATCCTGGAAGCGCGTATGAGTGAGGCTTTTGGTTTGGTCGATCAGAGCTATTACAGCCCCATGTCAACCAGAATTGTAACTGATACCACCGTGATAGAGGTTGGGGTATTTAACGGTGTTGTTCCTTAGGTGGCCAATGTCTCCGTTTTTCTGCGCTACACAAAGTGTCAGCACGCAATGCGCTAATTTCCGTCTTATGTGTTAGTACTTCAATTGACGCAAATGCAGTACTACTGTGATGTCATGTGATATGGTTCTTCATGATTTACCACCCCTGCCTCGCTCTCACCTCTCCTGTCCACTCATTCATCTAACGTAACCTTCCTTGAGTCGGTCAATATATACAGACTGAGGAAGGATTATGAGTGCACCAGCTTCGTGAACGCTCACACACTCGATCCTGTGGCTGTTGTCGTTAGGCGGGTCCTTTCTCTTGTCTTTGTCTCTTTACTTTGACTCACTCTTATAGTTGCTTCAAATTTAACACCAGTTTCGTTTTTTACTGCGTTGCGAACGACGATTATCCGATCTTTCTACTTTACCCCGCATCTGCCGCTCCATATGGGGATTAAAGCTGTGAGCAGACTGTCAGGGAGTTGTTGGGTCTGTGGCCGTAGCGGGTTTATGCTTGTTTGTTGAACTTCCCCAAGAGTGTCTGCACATGCGTAGAGATGGGCATTCCTGTCAATTGACAATGGACAGCCAAGCGGCCTGATGTTGCAAAAGCCACTTAGACCACGGTAGTTCGTCCTTGCACTTCTGGCATGATGCTCACTGAGAAGCACGTGGTCTATGTTCAGACCTCAATCCACCCCTGTAACTGAACCTGCTGTGGGAGTATTGCACCAAGTGTCTGTCCTCGCTATTTGACGCCCTAAACGACTTCCCCTCACCACCAAAAGTCTCCAAGGTATGCGTCATGCTGTTCCCTCATCGCTCCTGGAGACCGTTCTAGCTTTTGGTTACTGGATCATCCAACCGAGCTTAATTCGGGCTTTGACCAGTCACTAGTCTTGCTGGACGAATCAAAGACGCCAAGTTGCAGGGCAATCTGAGGAGATTCTGACGGCCTCAAACGTGCGCCGAACACTGACTGTGCGACACTTCAGTTGTGCCGTTAACACCGTCCTGCTGACGCAAACGTGAGAGAATGTATCGAAAGTCATGTTGCAAGGGATCGAGGTCACATCGTATATTGTTCCTGCCCTTTAGGATGACAGGGAAGCAAGCGCGCTATCAAACTACACTCTTGGAAACTGAAATGAATAGTACGACCGGATTTCTGCCTAACAGGGTTGTGTGGGGACTACCCCGTTGCCACTTTCAAAGTCGCCCTCGACACCTTTCTCTGTTTTTCACCAATTCCAGGTATTTGTGTATGCCGGGACATCCTTGTAGTCAGTCGTGGGTAAGGATCGGGTGAAGCCCCCCAAGCATCTATGGCATACAAAGAATACGTACAAATTTAAGTGGATTTAGGTCCGACACGATTATTTCGATTTGGTGTTTCACCGTACAAGGTTGGGTCGTCTGTTGTAGGCGGCCCAGTGCATTATCTACAATGACCTGTCGTAAATTCTGGACTGCTTTTGCTGAAGCCTGGTGAAAACCGAAGGTCTCCCTTTTGCTGTTGCTTAATAAGCATCCATAAAGTAAATGGTCGTCCCCATTCCCGTGTTACGACTTCCCGACCTGCAATTATGCTATCACATCACCCATTGATTGTCCGCTCACCTAAGTATTGCTGTCCCATAGCTTGGGCTCTCCGTTAGTAACCTGCTTCGGCTCGGTTCTTGAAGTTGTCTAGGTGGCTTTTGAGCCTTCGAAATTTGTCGAGCTCGTCGGCAGCCGTTTGTAAAGACGCCTCACGTCGTTGTGGTTATCTAACGAAGGTGTTGTCACCTCCTTAATTCAACCATACTTCTCTCTGAGAACTGGCGGCACGAATACATTGGAAATCCGAGATCAGGCTATCCCTCTTACTGTTTCACCTGGATCGTAGTCCATGGGAGAACTGTCAAGCCTTTTTTCAGCTTTGTGAATCAATGCCCTGTATGCCTAGGTCTTCAATTAACCAAAAATCTCCACCGAAGACTCCCCTTCTTCCAAAGAAATTCGTAAAATGTCTGCAAATGCTCAACTGCCTCGAGAAAAGATGACCTTTCCATACAAGGAAGGAAATCTGTCATCGAGTTACTTTCACCAAACAGTATTGCTTTCTGGGTTTGTTCCGACCAGATCCGCATTTAATGGTCCTACTTACGTAGATGTGATAAGCCCTGTCTCGCGCCCTGTTTATCTGTTTTGGCGCAAAGACCAACGTTGTCTGCCTAGCGGCATTCAGTGTTTCGGTTATTTCCAATCAACCAGGTGTCGGTGAACCTTTTTTGGGGGTATTCACTGAAGTCTTTGCATCCTCCATATGACGGCCATCAGCATGCATCTAAAACAGAAATTGTTCTAACAAAGACATTGTCAATTGACCTTTTGTTCCCTGCAAAATGCATCTCACTTTCGGATGAGTCTCGGCATGGTTTGCATTGAATCTGTCAGTCATCGGGTTTTATTAAAACGACAAAGTCTTCTATCTCTACGAATCACCACTGAAGTTTCTAGGCACGCAAAGGAGATGAGCTCAGCCATCCAAGTTGTCAAAATACATTTTTGAAGAACCGTCGACTCTGTAGGCACGCCGGAGAGAGATCGCCTTTCAGAATGTCAAGAAAACTACTCGAAGGTCACCTTATGATCCAGACAGCTAGCCGTTATTATCTGACCATATATTGTCCACACCCACGTTTTCCACGAAGTTTGGGTAAGCTAGATGCCCCGTCAAGACGGCTCTTCGTCAACGGTTCTACTGTTCTCTGGCGCCGTTTCCGGAAGGACCTCGTTATCTGGTTTTCTCAGTTTCCTAGCATCGCTTTTTGGTCCTTCTGTTGGTATTCGAAGCTTGATGGAAAAAACGACAGCTGAAGTGTGCGTTAACTGGAAGCACTGCGACCGTTCGAATTGCCTACTCAGTCCCTGCTGTATAGAGGGCTTCACATAACCGGGCCACAGCGTTCTACTTCAATTGATCAGCTGCTAGAACTGCCCCAGACACGACCTAATCGACCCAAGATCAAATTATCCATTGGCACCAAAACCATTGTCGTCGTTGTATCTGCCCTGTCAAGCACGTTCCGCTGTACAATCCACCTCTGCTTTGCCAGCAATAGGTCTTTTACCGCCAGGCTTGTTCGTCCATCATGGCTTCTGGTGGCAGCCCGGCTATAATGGCGTGGAAGCACGCCTTATTTGGGCAGACCAGCTGACTGTCCTTGCGGTCCCCAGACCGTCTTGTCCTCTCAATTTCGTTCCAATCCAGCCAACTGGCGAAGTAACTTCATTGCATAAATGCGAATTATTCCCGTCCGGAATATTCACCCGACCGAAGTGACAAAAAGTCAACTAGATCGCAATGTTCTGTAGACCCCCCCCCCCTTGGACAAAAAAATACTCGCTGACGAGGCTACAGTTCCTTCCAACTCGACTGTACTCGCTTTACATAACACCGCCTGCCTTCACGCCCACAGAATCGCCTCATTTAGGTGCGCCTTTTCCTTGGTTATATTTTTCACAAGCTCGTCCTATAAAGCCGCAGCGTCAAATCAGCCCTGCTTCATATGTGTTTTGTATAAAGTTTGTCGATGTTCGTGCGCGTCAGTGGGTGCGCGCTGGTTGCCGAAAAGGATGCTGGTGCGTTGGATGGATTGCGGGTGGGTGATGGGGGGGAAGGATGGACGTTGTTCGCTCAGCACGCAGTTTTTTCTGGCCTCTGCGCACATCAAAGAGTCAATCTGGCATTGAGATCGCAGTAGGGATCCATTCATCAGACCGTTATCTGAATCGCGCCCATCTCATTCGCAGCTAGCAGTCGTCGTCGTCTTCGCACT
>CACRXP010000170.1:632667-648098 GCA_902702965.1 Spirometra erinaceieuropaei
GGTTCATCTGCCTCCCGCCCCCCCCCTCCCCCGGCGAGGTTGTTCTGATACAAACTCGGTCTGTGATTTCAGGGATGATTTGAATGTTTTTTGTTTGTTTCTCACTATATCAGGATGATTTTCAGAGCAGTCAAAGGGCTTTTGCTGCGCTACTGATGTCTCTTCAACCATTTGCAATTTGCCTGTATTCTGCACAGAGCACAGGAAGTCAGTTTGCTGTGGTCTCTGCGACTAACAGTGGGATACGGCGGTTTCCTGACCTGTACTTGCATCTCCTCACACGAATGCTTCTCAAGGTCACTCCAGACTGTACGAAATCGCGAACTAATGCTGTCTATGCCCTGCAATTATTGTCTGTTTGACATTTCGACCCATAACACCGGAGTTCGCCGAATCCAACATCTCTTCTGGGACGATCTTAACGCCATCTGTGCACTTTTTATTTGACCATCACAACAGCGCAGTCATTTGTGGCGGACGAGCTCCCGCCTCCGGGCCAGAGAAGTGCGCTACTAAACCATCTGATACGGCGGCCTTTGACTGTACCATCATCATCTGGTGGAGCCGAAGCCTGTCAGGCATCTTGACCCCTCTCGAATCCATAGCGGGTAGAGGACCAGGGGGCGGAACATCTTCTATGGTAGCCTCACACACTTGTTACAGGACCTCCCTACTAGATCGAAGACATTTGCAAAGTCTGTTGAAATTTATTGCACGACTCCGGCGATTGGTCAAGATATTTTGGCCGTCTGGAGCCTCTCATCCAGGAGGAGGGAAGACACCGTGTTGTGAGGCAGTTCAACAGGTTCCAGGTCTAATTTGTGTGTGTGAGAGAGAGGGTACGATAGTGCGTTCAAGTACTTGCTTCTCGTCAAATGAATTACCTAGTACAATCGAGATGGGGGGATGAGAAGATCGTGCCCTACCCGAACACCCTGGTATTCATGAACTAATGTTCGCAGCATCGAATCTGTTGTTTAGTTAAAAAGGGCCGACCGGAAAGCACAACCCTTGGTTGGGCGCCAGCGTTGACGAAGAAGTACTTTCTCTCTTTTTCGTACGCTAGCTCTGTTCGCGGCATTTCATCAACTCGTGGAGCCATGTGTCCTTCCAGAGTGTACTTTTATTGGCTAAGTCGAATGCCAAAAAGGCAATTGTTGCTTGTTTAACACAGGCTTTCTATCCTAAAAATCACCACGGAGTGAACATCTTATTGACGCAGCCTCTGTCAGCTTGAACGATACCTTGAGTTTTCCTTGTCCGTCCCCCCCCCCTAACCACGCGGTAGTTGTCAAAGAGGGTACTCACAGAGGCCTCCACGCCGGCTCTTGTTAGGCTGCTGCCTCTGTAATTACAGAATTCAGAAGACAAAGTGGCGAGCGAACGTTGCTTTCGATAACTTCTCATCAGGCCAGTACAGTTATGTGGGACGGGGTACGTTGAGTGAAAAAAGTCGATAAAAGTTAGTTTTTAAAAAACACAGGCTAGGGAAGAACGGAAGGGCGCAGAAAGTTGTGTGGTTAGTCAACCTTTGGCCACGGTAAGCGCAAAGCGTGAACGAGGTTTTTCTGGGCGCATAGGGTCGGCTTTCGTAGCCTAATGGCGGCCGCTTCTGCTGTTTCGAACAGGCGCTGACCCAGTCGGTTAGGGTAGCTTGAGGAGACCTCATAAACCACAAGAAATGCTTCAGCGGGGTCCACATAATGCCCTGAATCCACTTCATGCGCAAGGATGGCGCTGGCTATTCTCCCAGGTTCACTTTTTGCCAGCAATACCTGCTCCACAGGAGCAAGTGAATGAGTAGATGCACACTGAGGTGGTCTGAGGTGGCAGCCTATCCTTGCCTTCTCCGCGTAAAATAGGGTTAGTAGAGAATGATATGCGAACCCTTGCTGCTGCGAAGGTTCCCGAGACAGCTTGTTGAAGGCGTCTTCTTGGGAGTTCACTCGCAGCGTCTCCTTGGGAAGAGACTTCGCGGAACAACGTTTTCTTCTCGGCGGTCAGTGTGGTGAGTTTTGTGGGTCGTTCGGCAAGGTTCTTTGCAATGAACCTGTCAGAATACCCGTTTTCGCGAAGCAAGTCCTGGATTTTTTCGAGTTCTTCCTCGATGCTATCTGTTGAACAAATTTTTCTAGCTCTTTGTGCCAAACACCTGATCAGATTTCGTTTTTATTGGAGAGGCACGAAACTAGCGAAGTTCGTGTATTGTCCAGACCGGGTTTTCTTCCGATAGACGCTCCTTCGGATGTTACTGTCAGATCTCCTGCTTTGAAGGACATCCAAGAAAGAAAGCGAACCAGCCGATTCCATCTCCAACGTGAATTTGATCGACGGATGTGCTCGGTTTAGAGCATTTAGGAGGGCAGCAACGTCGGTTTCTGTGGTTGCAATCGCAAAGATATCATCAACGTAGCGACCGTAATGTGTAAGCTTTTCGATCTGTCTCCATTCTCGGGGAAGGGAAATCGAACGGCGCTGTGTTCTAGTTCTGCGGAACCGACTCACCGGAAAATACTCACAGGCCGCTCCGAAGTAACAAGCAGCTGTTCTTTCGAAACTCAACTGGCAGTCCCTCTCCCCTAGCGATTCTGTTGTCGCAGAAACCCATCAAGCAATTCGCCAAAAATGTTCTTTCCAGCGCAGCAATTGCTCACTGAGCAACACGATAAAGAGGCTTGATTTCAGTCTGGTTGTTTGCTGCACCGCCAAAATTCCCTTCACTGGGCATCGAAGGAGATGATAGAGCTTTATTTTGTCACCGACAGCGGAGGCTTGCACCAATTCCAAGGTCACACTAGGCTGGTGACAGTTTCGGTCGGCCCACACTGACTGTACTTTATGATGACGCAGTCTCATAAACTTTTAGGCCTCCACCAGATTGATCTTGCTGCCGTTATCCAGTCCTCGGGTTTGTGGCTGCCGTGCGCTGGGTGAGTAAACAAGGCCTCAGCAGTAGCCCTCCTGTGAATAGGGCTGATTCGTCATTCGCACAAGTCAGGTGAACATCGTTGTTTTACTGCAGACGGTTAACGACCACCCGCCAGACGCGGTATACTGTTTCAGTCTTTTTCAGTCCATGCACATGAACTCTTGAGGTCTGTTGACTTTTGTGTGCGTGTGTGTGTGCATTAACGCACAAACACAGTCCAACCCCCGCGCCAGCGTGTGGTCTGACCTATGTTTGCTGTCTGCCTCTTCATGCGACTTTGTTCATGTCTGACGTTGTCCGCCTTAATTCTCCCTGCGGGGTGGTTTTGGAATTTTCGGCACAGGCGGATCCCCAACAGCCACCAGGTTTGTCCAGGGCTGTCTGCTTTGCCCCCTCGACTCGTTGGGACCTAATTGCCAGGTGTTGATGGAATTCAAGCCTACTGAATAGTGGTTCACGGTTGTTAGAAGACAGTTCTGTCATCGGGCTGAGCGCATTCTAGACTCCACTCTGTGGTCGCTCTCTCTCGCGGGTGCTTATTCGTCAGACCCCAGAGTCTGTTTATTTCACAGCTGACCGTTCCACCTCCACCCCCCCCCTGCGGTCGCTCTTGGGAACCAGCAGCCAAGCCAACGGACAGATCCGTATTTGGACCGTGACCGGCTGCATGCCGTTGTTGGGTGTCCGACCTTTTTTGATGCCGCTTTCAGTCATGCTTCGACTGCACAGACCACCACCACCACCACGTCAGTGTCGCTCCTCTCTATCGGCCCTGCCCTTGCCTAACGTATGCACGCGGCGGTTGAGCCTGCCCCCTGTCATCTGTACTTCTGATCCGTGCTCGAGAGTGTAACACTGCTGCAGACTTATTTGACATGCCTGCTCCGTCTCTGCCAACATGTACTTTCACATCAAGGTTCTTCTGCCCCTGTGACCCGAAATAACCAGCGTTGGCAATCAGAGGCAAACTCAAGACGCTAACTGCAATTCTGCCTGCTAGACCCCAGGATTCGACCCTCACTAGCATTCTCTCTGCCATCCTGTGGGCGGTCCTCCGTTCTGGGCGCCTGTCAGTAGACTTTGCGCTCTGTTCTGTCTCGGGCCGGTAAAGTCGCATAGTTCCTTGTGAGTCGGCGGCCTGTCAACGAGTGCAGACGTTGTTTCGAGGCCGACAGTTCGACCGTCGCGTCCAACGATGTCCGCCGTATGCCCTACAGCAGGGTGACAGCAGGAACGGTGACTTTTGCGAAAGTCTAATTTATAGTGATCGTGGACTTGCGCTGCATCTACCGCACTCACTGCTCCCTGATCCTCCTGGGCCCGGGATCATGACCAAGTCAAGAAGACCGGGGGCGGGAGAGGACGCAGGTGGCTGGCACGGCTCAAACCCGCACCTAGGCCTACTACCACATCCCCTGTTCCACGACAAACATCTGATCCGTACTTTAAACAGCCACAAATATGGAGGGAGGGGGGTGGCTCGGATCCCGCTTGGCGCGGTGTGAGCCTGCAACTGGGCCTGCCACCGCCTCGAATGTTGGCATTTGTTATGGGTGTGCGTCCCCGATAACGACTACCAGAATTCGATGTAGGTCCCGTGTTGGTGTTGATCCAGCGCATTCACCGCGTGGCCCGTTTGTGGGGCACTACTTCGAGGTCACGCCACTGTTACTAAGCAAAACATTGAAAGCTCACGCGAAGGGGCTCTTTTTCCTTTCACCTCATCTGGGGATTGGCTCTTTTTTCCATCTGTCATCTGAGCTACCGGTTTTACGTAGTAGCTGTCCGTCTGCGGTCTGCGCAGAAGCTGGCACGGTTTCAGAGCATTTCGTGTCGACACTAGAAGAGTGAACTTGTCGACGTGGTTAGCTGTGAACTACTTACCCCTTTATCACGCAATTTAAAACTTTTTTTCACTAACTACTCTCCTAAGTATAGTCCCAATAATTTCAAAGTTTCCGGCTATCATGTCATCTGTGTTATCTTCCAAATTTATAAGCTCAATACACTTGGGCTCAGCTGCAGATAGAAACTATCGCTACACAGAGAGACAGTTGCCTGGCGGGAGTGCTTTGCGTCGTCGTCGTCGTTGACGACGTCGTCATCATCATCATCAACAACAACAACAACAACAACAATCTCATTCTCTCCATGTTCTAGAGAAAGGTTCCTGTATTTTCTGGGAGTCAGGGGCTGCAAAGAAGGCGTTCTCGGGGGTCAAACAAGTGCTTAATGAACGAGTACATAATGACCACTATCTCCGCCACTACAATCGACAGAATAAAGCAGGCCTTCAGAGAGGCCTTCACTTGTCGGAATTTCGGAATTGGAGCAGAGCCCGTGGAACGCTCGCACACTGAATGCCCTCCTCACGTCTTTGCAAAAGTCCTACCGGCTCCTTTTTGACCAACAGCAAACGATACCCATCTCCAACCCTCTTGGCTACTGTCGCATCCAATAACTCAGCAAATCATGCCATTCACCCCACCCATACGACGTCTGCGATTCCAAAGTAGGTGCATGCTGACTGGAATATTCAGCATAGCATCTACACGCCGAGCTCTCCAAGCACGCACACTCAACGTCGACCCACTTCGATCTGTCTCGCCTGCCGCCCGGAGCCCAAGTAGACCATATTACCACAGGCTCTAATGGTTGTCTGCTCAAAAAAACACCAGAAACCGCCTTGCAATGGGGGAAGTGTCTCGTCAACTAGAGCCAGGGTTGACCCCAGTAAATAACCAGACGTTACACGGTGTTTGTGCGCACCATAGACGAGAAAACTTGCCTAATCAATCTCACCCCACTCCCACCCTTTAGACAACCTTATTTATTAGGCGAGAGGTAGTACAGCAATCGCGTCGAGTTGGATCAGCCACGGCTTGTTTTTCACCTCACTGGGTCAAGTTTTCTTCTGTCTTTTTACAACCCACAACTCGTTAGACCTCGTAGTATTTTGAGTCATCTTCCTATCTTTTAGACGCGAAGGAGTTGCGTAATGCCCCCCCCCCTCATTTTCCCCTCCCTCCGCTCCATTCTTGTTTGACTGGCTTGACAGTGTTCCCCTGCAGCTGACACCCAAAACTGGGCACAGTATTTGGTAGGGCGTATTTCCGTCGCTCGTATGTCTTGACCCAAGGCTGGTTATATTGCAGAATTATGAGCTACTCTCTATGCGACCAGCCGTCAGTGTAACCTACCTATTCCCTGTAGTTTGTTTTGACGAAATGTTATCATTCGCAGAAATTGGTGAGGGGTTGGGTTGGGGTTAGGGGTTAGTTAGGGTAACCATTTCTCAGCCACTCAAAAGACAACCGTGCATTCTCAACAGCTTTTCTCTTGCATGCAACTACTTGACCTCGTCGCGTGTGCGCTCCCCGATCCCACCTGTAAAGACCCCTATTACCACCGGTCCCGTAATACAGGTCTCTTGGGTTTGTTTACTTCAGGTTCGGCTACATAACCACGCCTTACCCTTGTAAGCTCCATCCACCGTCTGTCCACATCATTTGTATTCCCACTGAAAACCTTTGTATTCTCACACTACCTCATCGGGCTAAGGGGAAAAGGAGTCCATACTGACTGTTGCTCTGCAGAGGAGATCGTATGGGTGCACGTCAATAACCCACAAGAAACAGGGCCTGCCTACTGGCCTAGCTGTGGGATTAGGCCGCATGATAGTTAGTATTACAGCCCCTTGAAGTAATCGTTTCCAATTAAAGACACATTTCAGAATTTCGGTCAACATTTCATGAGATAGCACATCCACTGTACAGCCTGCAAGGAACGGGGCCTGCCTACTAGCCTATCTGTGGGCTACCAGCACCACGACAGGTAGCGAATAGTGGAATGACCTACACAGACGTGCCAGGAAATAAGCGTGCTGACGAATAAACAATCCAGAGGCGCATTGGCAGATTTCAAATAATTCACTTTGACCCAACTGTGAAATACTCGGTGCTTCGGTGGAATTCTAACCCACGACAGCAAGGGGAGGTTTTAGTGCGGCCAACGCACTAACCATCTGAGCTACAAGGCTCCACCAGAAGACGCGAGTTTAATCACATTTGGGTCAAGTTACCCGCCCAACCCACTGCAACGCCTGCAATCCACCAACGTCTGGAATCCGTCTGATGCAGTAAGCTGACTGCCCAAGTGAGTTATTTGATATCTGCCAAAACACCTCTGAATTACGTGAGCCTGGTAGTCATCTGGTGGACTCTAGATGTATTACTTAGGAAATCCTACTAGGACAGTCAGCTTACTGGATCTGATTTGGTCATTACAGACGTTGCTGTAGGTTGGGCGGATAAAATTGACTTAAGTGTGATTAAACTCGCATCGTCCGGTGGGGCCACGTAGCCCAGAGGGCTAGTGCGTTGGCTGTACTAAAGCCTCTTTTTGCTGTCGTGAGCTCGAATCCCACCAAGGCACTGAGTTTTTCACAGTTGGGTCAAAGTGAATAAACAGCTCATAGAGTGTGTAGCAAAAAAACCTTCAGGTCTAGTGGGCACCGATTTAGCAAATTGGGAATCATTACGGTTTTGTGAGATGATCGCCTTCCCCGCAGGCCGGACGGGATGTTGGGCGTCAAACGCGAATCTCCGTCAGCGTGTGCAACGTAAGTTTGGGAGCCGGCTAAATCAACGTCAGTTAAACGCAACCACGCTGCGAACAGGCTTACTGCACAGAAAAATCGCACTTCATGCGGCATTGCCCAGCTTTCCACCAAAAAGGGAGGAATTTCACATTTTCTTCTGACCGCAGAAACAATGTTTCGGTGTCATGTCAAACCTCATCGACTAATCCCTTGTGTTCGTCTTGCACCTCGTTTTATTCTGAATTCTGAAGAAACTTGCACTCGCCAGCTCGTAACCAACTACCAGCAGTCGGTGGCGTCCAGTCCCACGCCCGACTCTCATCTGAGGCTGCAGGCTCCTTCGCAGCAGTCCTCTCGGCTTCCGAGTCTTCTCCGCATATTCGCCTAAATTATGACCATTTCCATGTACCTGCGCTTGCCTTATAACCTCGTTATATTGTGTAACCCTGGGTCTCCATGTGTTAGTCGCATTGGCTTCAAGAAGCGCGTTTGCGTAGAGAAATAACTTTCTTAATTGATGGTGGCTGTGTAATTCCTCTTCCTCTCTGAAAAGCGGCCGCGCGACTGCCGCACATAGGCAGCACGATTTCCCCTTCTGCGATGGTCTGTAGAAATTTGCATATGCGTCGTTAGTCGTTAGTTCCCGCTCCCCGCTCGCTGCGTCGTTTTTAGCCTCTCCCATGCTGAAGTTTTACTTTGCCCACCCTAACCGTATCGGTACTAAGCTGACTTTAGCGGCCTCCTCCCATTCGTGTCACCAAAAAAACCGACCGGGAAGTGCGCAAAGCGTTTCCTTAGGCAGTGGCCTCCCCTAGCCCGATATTGCGAAACCTGTCCCATCTCTCAGAAGGTCAGATTTCGTTTGTAACTCTTCATGGCTAAATATGCTCAGAAGTTGGCCATTTCTGGCTTATTAGCCGTCGTCAGCCAGCCATACCCAACCCCGGCGTGAGCAAAACCTGAGCTCCGATCCCGCCAGTTGTTGCTTAGAAGTCCAACGCCCCCAACCTCTGAACCACGGGTTCGTTGTCCTGTCCGTTTCGATCGGGTATATATAATGGTAGAGGGGCGCTCACTTGTCCCGTTGTGCCTTGGGACTCTTTCGAGCCAAATTAGCAGCCGCACAGTGGCGCGTACTGTGGACAGAATGACATTACCGACCAAAACAAGGAATGGCCACTTCTGGCTTATTAGCCGTCGTCAGCCAGTCATACCCAACCCCGAAGTGTGGCACACCTGGGGCTCGATCCCGCGACCTGTTGGTTAGAAGTCCAACAACCCTAGCCACTGCGTCACGGACTCGTCGTATATGTGCTAGAAACAGTTAAGATTTCAAGCTTACTTTAATAAGAATCGATAATTGTTCGGCGTTTACGCCCTATAGTTCGAGCGAGCTAGCTTCAACTTTGTCAGTCTTCTACCCCCCCCCCCCCGACTTTGCAGCATTGGTTGGGGCAGGGAGATTCTCTAGTCCCCACTTTTCGTTATTATGTGATATCCAGTCAGAAAGCTGTCGATGCTGTAGGAGGCTTACAGGATGTGAAGTAACCCCTGGATCGTGATGACGGAGGTTGAGATGGTTCTTTTAGGCCCCTTAAACGTCTGCCGCGCCTATTCGTGTGACCCATTTCGGAAAATATTTTTTTCACGTGCAAAATATGTTTCTAAGTAATTTTAGCAGACTGAATGTTTGAAACTTGAGTGGAAGTCTGCGTTGCCTAATTCCGGTCAATTTCCTATGTTGTTACTTGTCCAAAAAAACCTTGCTTCACTTGAAAATGGATCTGCACAGCTGCGAGGGGTTCCGCCCTTCAGTGGGTCCCCCGGCATTCCCTGCCTGCTTTCTGGTAGATACTCCATTTTAAAAATTTATGGCTTTTTAATTTCCTAAGAAATCAAGTAAGTTATTATATGGGCGTAGACCGAAATCTGATGTATGAATATTTGGGCCGAAGAAAATCGAAAAACAACAATTTGTAGATTGGATTATCTACCAGAAAGCAGGCGGGTAATGGCGGGGACCCACTGATAAGTCGAGCTCCTCGCAGCTGTGCCATGCTGTCGCAGAATATCGGCGAAATACGCGTGTCTGGGCTTTCAGCGAGTACCTGTGCTGCTAGTATGGTATCTTGTAGCCCTAAAACGTGAGTCCTTTCTTTTCTAGCAGGGGAATTGTCAGTAGTTTTCGGGGAAATGAGAAAGCCGGCCAAAACTTCAGTTTTTTTACCGATTTTACCCTTTTTCAAAGGTAAAACGCGTTTGAAAGGTGTCACTTTTTCGAGATTTTTAAATTGTTCAAAAGCGCGTGCAATCTAGACCTTCCTTGTGGACGTTTATTTTGTGTTGGCGATGAGGTTTCATGTTTGACCAGTCTAAAACTATGGCCCAATCGGCCCTCTACATGGCAAAGAGCGCCCAAGAACCCACTATACGCGTAAAAGCCTTTGATAAACAAAAACTACGGAGCCTACCATTTCGAACTGTCGATCAAGAACACAGAATCAGAGACATCTTGAGGGCACCATATAACTTAGCGGACTTCACCGTCTCTCAGAAAAACTACACGGTACTTTTACTGAAGGAAAGTTTCTTGCTACACATCAGATGGCATACCTACGACTGCGTCTGCTAATTATATTCGGATTTATCAGTCACTGACCGGCCTATCATGAAAATTCTCTATCAGCGAGATCATCCTCGCTTTAACCAACCGTATTCCGAATACGAAGTCGGGACAAAGTACATCGCGTGGAATATTTTCGGCACTTATAATCACACACACACTACGCACTTGCCATAGTTTACGTAGTTCCACATCTTGGGGTATATTTGCTTCAAGTGTACGGTAGATATGCTATCTCATGAAATTTTGATTTTTGCGTTCAATTTCAAAAGATGACTTTGGTATGGTTGTAATATTAACTGTCATGTCATATTATACTAAGGTACTCCAGTCACGTCACAATGGGCTTGTCGACCGCTTCATGAACTCTGTTCCTTTAAGAATGACTGCTTAAGTAGTGGGAATGTTTACTATTGATTTTTCATATTCTCATAAATGTTAATATATTTTATAGAAAACATGCACAAAAACATTCTTCTACTCATTTGGTAGTAAATTACGTCTTCTTTACGTTTTGTACCCGAAGAAAGAGTATCTTTCAGTCTCACAAAGCTTTCTCAATTCCTGAATAGTTTTGAACCCGACCTGCTGTTACACTTGCATTCGAGGTTTCCGAAATGTAAGCTGTGTACTTTTCGTGCAAGGAAAATCATATATTCCTAAATACTTTTATGAAGAATACATATGGGGTCCATGAAATTTTTTTAGTGGAAGTGGCGCGTGTTGTACACTTTATAAGCAGCATTAATACATGTGCTGATGCGATACTGTACGATCGGACATTTGATGGCCTGGACAAATCTTGTAGTTGGAAACCTTTTTAAACCGAAAGGCGCCCTTTCTTTAATGAAGACGCTATTTCCTACCTAATAAGCACAAAAAAGGATATTTTTGCACATGTTTTCTGTAAAATATACTTGAATTTATGGAGGTATCCAAAACCAACGGGGAGAATTCATACTACATAAGCAGTCATTTGTGCGGAATTTTGTTTACGCTGGCTGTCGATAAGGATCTCGTTCAAAAGTCGGTATCTTGATGGGACTAGAATATCTTGGTATTACGTCGCACGGTAATTAATACTACAATCCTGCTTAAATAATTTTTTTCACATTGAAAACGCATTTTGGAATTTATGCTAGCATTTCATGAAACAGTACATCTATTATAAGTCAAGCTGATATTTGTAAACGTCATTTTAGTTGTTTGCGTGAATAGGATCTATGTACTTGTAGAACTTGAGCTCACTTATTTAACTCGAATTTCCGTGTTTTCGAACTCCCTGTTTTTCTTAGGAAAAGTTTTATTTCTATTCAATAAGATAATTATTCGTTTCCATCTAACTGAAGGTCTTTCATTATTAGTTTGTTTCTTTGGTCGATGCATTTAGACTGGGCCCCGACTGATTAGATATTTTTATTTCAGTTAGGCACGCGTCATGAGTTAGGTCACGTACTGTATATACTGGCTGCGCATCTTTGCCGTGTCTCAGTTTTGTGATCGAACCTTCAAGCATTTTGTTCCGCCGGTAGCTTCTCACTGACGCGCTGGTCTATTAACAGCTAAGTCCACAAGCAGGCTTGTTTTCTATAAAATGCGTTTGAAGTTATAGGGATATCGAAAATCGAGCGTAAAAATTTATGCTACTTGAGTAGGCTTTCATTGCGAAATGTAGTTTACGCGAGCGGTTGATATGAAGCTCGTTCAAAAGCCGGCATCCTGGATGTAACTGGAGCATCTTGGCATTATGCCGCACTATAATTAATACTACGACCCCAGTAAATTAATCTTTTGGAACCGAAAGCGCATTTCAGAATTTTCAGTCAACATTTAATGAGATAGCATGTCTGCTGTGGATTTGCCCCTAGAGGCGAATAGCCAGGCCATGTTTGCTTTCCGGTCGAGTACCTCGAGTAGCTTTGCAGCTTTTGCAAGAAGGCATGCTATTGGTTCCGTCTTTCGTTATCGCCGCCGCCGTCAAAAATGACACCCAGGGCTCAGTCATCCCGCCCTTCAGTTCCTACTTGGGGACTATAGGTCTCCGGTTGTTTACAAATGTGGTTGGGCCGTAGCTCGTCCGACAGCGAGTGTGTGGGATGACCTGGTGGGGCGGAGGAGGGGTGGAGGAATGCTATGCTTTAGTTCCTACGCTCGAAGATGGATGCCTCTGCACAGCCCTACACACAGTGGATAGGACGAACCGTATCCACTAGGTCATAATACCGTCGTGATTTGCGACCTTATTGGTGCATGGTGTTCCAGACCGATGCCCGATTCGAGAGCCAGTCTATTTCGACATGGGTCGTTCTGACACCTATGGACGCGCCGGGTATTCCACATCTAGGCAGACAGGCGCATATCCACTGTCCAATATCTGCGAACCTTGTGTCGTGACACTCTGATGCCCTGATTTCTATTGTGTTTTTTTTAAATATCGCATAGTGAAGTCGCAACTGAGGGCTGTGCTCGGAACGTCCTTATGCCTATCCTAAATCAAGGAAGAAAAGAACAGATCCAAAGCCTCGAGGGTATAACTCGCCTTGGCAGTATCATGAACGCCTTTGCTGCTGTCATTGGCGTCCGTTAAAGCACGACTATCGATGTCGGCGGCGTGCACAGCAGGGTGTGGGCGGGACGGTGACTTGCGCGTGATGTAGTTTATAGTGGTAGCAGACTTGCACAGCTTCTACTGCACTCTCCTCCTCCAACCTGGGCCCGGTGTCATGACCGAATCAAGGGGGTCTGAGGCGAGCGCAGACGCAGCTGGCTCACACAGCATAGACCCGCACCTAGGCGCACCACCACACACCCTCTTGTCCGCATTAAACACCTGACCAGCATTTTGGACAACAACAACAACTTTGAGAAAGCCGACTTGGATCCCAATCGGCGTGGTGTAAGCCTGTAACTGGGTCTGCCACCGCGTCCCGAGTGTTGACATAGGCGCACATTCCCGCCAACGCCTGTCGAACTCCGATATCGCCCTCGTGTTGGTCCATCGCATCTACCGCGTGACCCATTTAGGGGCAAAGTGAAGCGCGTACAAGCTCGAGATGGGTGTGGATACACTTGCCGACTAGTCATATTACTACTTGTCCAAATGAGGTAATCAACTCTGCCGGCAGTTGATGGCCATCTGCTTTCTCGCTTGCCGATATTAGTCCTTCTGGAGCCCGCCCAGTGTACTGGCAAAGATTGTCCATTTAATCAGAGTTTTCTGTGGCCTAGTCCTTTTCCGCCCCAGACCTCCTCCACTCTCGTTAGATATTCGGTTGGGCGTCCAGCGTGGTTGCGTCCCATCTTCTCATAGGCTGTTTGCCTACACGAATAACGCGATATGTGCGTGAGGTTGTACGCTCATACATTTGCGTCAGGACTTCAGTTGATTGACTTCGTCAACGCAGACGACACCGCCCACTGCTCGAAGGACATCGGGACGGAGCCAGACGGAATAAGAGCCAGTCACTTGGCAAGACGAGACCATTCTGGCTCAGTGATGGCTGAACAACTCTTCTACAGGGCACGATCATGAAGAACTGGCCTTGGCCGCGCTTTTCACCCAACAGTTTTCGGTTTTCAGACAACGATTGGGTGAAGGACCTTAAACACGCACACACGACCAGCCAAAGGTGTCTGTCTTACGGGAAAAGGTGGTAGTAGGGGTTTTACCGGCGGGACCTATGTATGTATAGAGGAATGACAAAATAAGTATAGTTAATTGGTAAATTCGTTTTTCGAGCGAAACAGTTTTAATGCATTGGCATATAGCAACCAGAATTTAGCAGGACACTTAAAAAAATAAACATTAACTATCTACTACAATCCCTTCTCAAGTCTCTGAGCTGAGGTCATTGTAGATAATCCGCCGGACTGTCTACAACCGTCGCTTCTCAACTCTCTGAACTGAGGTCATTGTAGGAAATCCACCAGACTGTCTACAACCATCGCTTCTCAACTCTCTGAGCTGAGTTCATTGTAGATAATGCATCAGACCGTCTACAACAGACGACCCAACCTTGCACGATGAAACACCAAAACCGAAATGATCGTGTCGGATTAAAACGCGCTTAAATAAGTCTAGTAGGTATTCTTTGCATGCCACAGATGTTCGGGGTCCTTCACCAGATCCTTATCGGTTTTCGTGACTGAGGTTCAGCTGTGTGAAACAGATGCCGTATCCAGACGTCCTTTTGTCCAGGCATGTCAGCATCCTCACATCGGATGGCAACTGAGAGAACCAGGTCCAGCGACATCAGAAGCAGACCTTAATTATTCTTTCGTCAGAGTGTGTTGTTTTTCCTGAGGCAAATTCTCTTCAAAAGGGTAGTCAAAGGCTAGACTGCATATTCCTGAGCTTCCTGTCCTCGCAGCACGAAGGGGTAGCGATCTGTCCGTGCTTTTTACACCCACAATAGGTGACTACTACCGTTCGTTCTAAACCCTCCGTAATTGGCGTCTGGGTGTGCTTTTCTGAATTGGCTGTGATGGACCTTGTAACAACCTTTATTCATGACTATTTGAAAAAAACGACTTCAGTGCGCGGCTGCAGGGAACTGGGGGGGGGGGGGACTCGCACGTTCACGTCTGTGTGAGTGCTTCTCGGTCAGTTTAATGGGTACTTTTTGCCGGAAACCAACATCCACCCGTAGCCCATGATGCGCGACATTTCAGAACACTTAACGCCACTTGTGCACACTAAACACACCTTTTTGTAAAAAAAACTCATGTACGGCTTATTGTCCCTCACCCGTACGTCTCAACTTCATCAAGACCCGAACCGGAATCGGAACTTCCAACATTAGCAATATTCCAAACTAATGCCAGAGCTCACTCAAGCACTAGAGACTAACCTTACGTCACACCAGATGAGGCCCCAGCTCAACACCATGTGCGCACGTTGTGGGGTGACTTTTTGAGTGCATAGAAAAGTTTCCAACGAAAAGTCGGCATTCCACAGCCGCCTGATGAGTGCGACATCATGATTATTCTGGGTATTGTGAGGCCTGTTTTTTTTTACCCTTTGATGTATGTCGCTGCCTGCACTTTCGGCTTATAACATACCCCCCCACCCCTGCCTCACCCCTGACTCCGTTTGTGTTTGCACTTTTTACAGGAGATGAATCAAGTGATGGAGACTGATACGGTGGTGAACCTGCTAAAGAAGCTGCACAAGGAGTTGCCCGCCGAATCAGTGCTCAAATTCATCAAGTGCTGGATAGGCGATGCGGAGGCCCTCAACGACCGGGAGTCCTGCGTCCTCAGCCGACCCGACGCCAAGG
>CACRXP010000170.1:648212-664640 GCA_902702965.1 Spirometra erinaceieuropaei
GTGGTGGTGGTGGTGGTGCGTTGTCTTGTCAGTCCTGTCACCACCACTGCTAGCCCCACAGTTACGTGTCCATGATGACGCAAAAACCGGACGCCTCATTTGCCTAAAACTGAGAAATTCGACTGACTCGAACTTTTTCTCATGGAATTCGTCTAGCCTGCAAGCTCTGTGTAGGACAACTCACAGACCACATGCTTAGTCACTTGACCCTCACTCATTCAAAAACTCACCCTGCGAAACCATTTTAAGTAAAGCAAATTACTTAGGTGAGTTTATAGTACTGATGGAAATGGATTATAAGCCCAATTTCTTTCTGCATTACGACCAAACACAAGCATGCGTTACAGAGCTGACTCAGAGCATCCACCACCGAATCGGTTCTTCGAGCCGAAGCTCATCGGTGCCTCGCCACCTACCATTCTCAGTCTCTGCAGATCAGGTGTTTATTCGCCCAGCAATGAGCGCACACAAATCCTGTGGCTTTCCGAAGCAAAAAAACTCCATATGGGTGGCAAAGGTCACGAACAGGCAACCAGCTACCAAGCCGAAGTCGGCTAGGCTATAATAGCAGCAAGGAGGGATGACAGCACCGCTTCGGGCTTATTTTGCCTTCATTCAAGCAATCATCGTCGCATCATCGGAGTTTTCCCAAAGAACGTATCCGTGTGCGTCAGTCTCTATCGATTGACCTTCGCCTTTTCCACTTTTCCCTGAGATTTTTGTACGTGTCATCTAACAAGTCGAAAGACAAAAAACACCAGATACTCGTAGCACACCAACCGGCAACTTCCTTACGCACACAGCCTGTACACCCTAACGACAAGGTTGGCTACCTCGATAGAAAAGGTGTTGTCCACAGAATCCCATGTTTCAGTTGTGATGCCGTTTACTGTGGTCAAACCGGGAGATCTGTCTAAACCCGTATACATGAACATCAGTTAGCGGTGAAGAGACGCGACCGTGTATCCCGAGTGGCCATGCACACCCTGGACACAAATTTACATGCGAGTAAACTCGTATTGTTGGCGCCTACCCAATAAGGAAAGCCCGCGATTTCCTGGAGGCAATGCACTCAGATGAGTCATGCATCAATCGGCATATCGATCTAGATACCGCGCACAAAGTCGTTAAGGAAAAATTGTAACTGGCGCAACCAATCCCGAGGAGGTAATGAAATGCGACTAACACGTATAGGCACAGACGTTGACCAATTGTGCAATCCTCTGTTAGACTCAGTCTGAAAGTTTTTTGTTTTTTGTCCACCCATAGTCTGAAGGTGGGCCCACATTGTATTTGCTTCCATCACCAGTGTAGTACGGTGGTTATTCTCAAAGTGTATGATGACCTCTGAATACGCCTCTTTGCGATAAACTGATGTCTAAAGTGATCCATCGGTCCTTCGACGTACAAGGACATCCAGGAATGGGTGTCGTCCATCGACCTCTGTTTCGAAAGTAAATGTAATTCCTGGAAATATACAGTTAATGTTGGTATGGAGCAGATTCAACCGATCTTTCTTGACGATAAGGCATGCATCAACCGGCATTTCGATTTTGATACCACATACAAAGTCGTTAAGGATAGATTCAAACTGACTCAACCAATCTTGAGATGATGACCTTAACACGAATCATAGAATGCTTTTACCAGACGCAGTCTAGAAGTTAATTGTTTTTGCACGCCGTTGTCTGAAGACGAGCTGGGGAACCAGGTTCGAAAATCCACACAATAAAATTTGCTGTTTCCCAAAGAACTTCACCTTTTTAATTATATTTCTGGGAGGCCTGTTTTTCAATAAATATATATGTATATTTGCCATATATTTAATAACGTGGGGCTCACTGGTCCGTAATGGACTGGGAGCTCGATCTGGAGTCTGCAAGCAGTCGAACAGGAACTAGTAATGTATACAGGCGATTTCTAACAAAGTCATGGGAGACTAGAATCGCCATTTCTGGTTTACTAGCCGTCATCTGCCAGCCATGCATAAGTCAAGGTATGGATTAGCTAAAATTCGAAGCCAGGGATACTTGGTCATCGCGTCTAACACTCGGCTAGTGAGTGACGGGCCCATACTCCTGTTCGTTGTGATCCGAAATATTAACTACGTTAAAATTGCGTTCACAGGTCGGGTTGCGGGAAATGTTCGTCCTGTCGAGCCTTGAGGCCTTAGCGCGTTCATCTCCCAACCAGGGCGGAGGAAAGACAGCGTGTTCAGGGCCCACGCTGTATTTGCTTCCATCACCAGTACGGTTGCTCCTCATGTTGGCAGACTCAGTCCAGTCCGTCTCTAATGCATGCAATGAGTTAGTGTGACCCCGTGTTGGTTTCACGCCGCCGCCGCAGCGCAGCTCATTATGTGTTCAAAAAACGCGCACCAGGGGAGGTGCGTGGGCAAACAGGTGAAACCAGAATTAAATGCAAGCATGGAGAATGATTGTGCTACCGCATGCTGATTACGAGAATGGAGGTCGCTAAACCAGAAATCTCGCAGTGACTGCGAACGCCCTATGGCAGAAGGAGAGGAGACGGCGCAAGTACGAATAAGTGTGCACACAAACACACACACTCTAGGTGGCACGTTATAGTACACGCATTAATCAGTGCATAGATGGTTTACGTTCCAAGCCAGCGCAGATTCGCCTGCTCCCATTCCGGATAAAACGGCAGCAGCAGCCCGAGAATGTGACAGGCAAGGAAACCCTCTTCGCAGGGACGCCGTACCGTCTGCACGTTGGAGGGCGGCGTCAGATTAGCGATAGAACTTGAGGACTGCGACTGCTTGTCAAGTGGGGACTGGGTAAGACGCACAAAGGTGAGCGAGAACGTGAATCATATATGCAGAAGCAGAGCGCAGGGATTGTGCCAGATGCTCGAACAACTGATGGGAAAATGCGGCCACCACAGATGTACAGACTAAAAGCCAGGTAAGGGACAAACGCGCGCGCGCATAGGAACCCAAGCAAACTGCATCACGTGATCCGGGGGCGGCCAGAGGACTCTCTCAAAATCACAGAAATCGAGCTGATCAACTCCACTCAGCGCGTCGTACAACGTTGGGCGGACAGTTGGGAGCCCTGTCACTCCAGAGCGCGGGAGGGAATATTTTAAAGCAATGCAAGGATCAGGGGCAAACGGCCTGCATACTGCGCGAGTGCCCAGTTGAGGATAATCAACTCTCCTCTGTCCATTAGCTGGGCAGTAGCGTTAGGTTTTATCGACTCCGGACATTCCGCGCGCGTCTTTTGCTGTCAACAGTTCATCGCCTGAGAATCACAGACCTTAAATGGTATCAGGATAGGCGACTATGACCTATTGCCACCACCGGTTTCTCTACTGACGAAGATCTCTCACTCGCGATCCAGAGAAATGGGACCAAGGTTGTTTCTGGGATTCCAACTGAGACATCTCGGCACCACGCGCCCGTAGCGCGAAGCCAGGACCAGCAGTGCCTCATGACTGTATCTAACGTGCTAATTGATACTGTGTAGCATTCGCCCTGCTCCTGGTTGTGACTACACAGGCCTCTGCCATACTCAGAACTGCCCGTAAGCCGATGTTTACGACGTCTGGAACTCGTATATTTACCATTGGACTGATCTTAGGCCGGCTGGGTTGGGAGAAGCTCAGCTGATCGGTCCGATAATCGGTTCCATCTCTACCTTTCCACTTCTGCACAAAGTTGGATAAATATCGCCTTCTACCAGTGGTGGACAAGTGTCTTCGACCGCAAAGTCGGAGGGGATCATCCTTGTTTTCCAAAAGTCTACTCTCTGGTTCATTTCAGCCGCGTGAAATACAGGACATTTGTGCCAGATCTGTAGCTCCCTCGTCGTAATCATAATCCACAAGCGTGCCAACTTGTTGTTTGTAAACAACGCAGACCCGTGTTGTCGCAGACATGATGCAGCGGTGGCCTATGCGTGGATTTTGTTATTACGGAGCGGATGTACGCAGCGTTTACCTCACAACCGCCCTTCTAAAGTAGCAAAGCAACGCCCAGGGCAAAGAAGTCATGCTTGGACGCATCAGCTGACAAGCCTAAACACCCCATCTGCATCTGCCACACACTTCCTCACAATTTTGCGAGTACTGGACCCAACTGGACGACCGTTCGGATCTCGCATAATTGAGTTTACAGTAGAGGCTGCAGTAAAGAGGAGCCATTGTAATCTGATCTTCAATTCTGAGTGCAGTCGCTTTATCCCATCAGTTGTCAACCACCTGTCACCGCCAGTGTTATCTATGCGTATGCCACGTAGACCATGTAGGTCCAGTAGTCTGATTGTGACGGGCAGCGCAGGAGTTGCCTCAAACCAACACGGTGACCAGGTCGGGGTGCGACATGCGTTGTTGGGCTGCTCACCCCATAATAAATCTCATACATGGGGTGTAGTGGCACGCCAAGGCGCTTACTCGCGCCGCACTGGCCATGTGTGTCCAATCCCGCCTCCGGTTTTATGGATTCTGTCTTTACACCGGACCCTGGGGGGGGGGGAGGGGTGAGGGACACGTGTGCAATACGGTGGGTTTTGGTGGGGGAAAACGTAAGATAGATATTTCACGAGTCTGCCTTTCTAGAGGTCAGTTCACAATCAGGTCACCTCTGCGCCCCCACCCTGACGCCGCCGCGAACTCCGCTTGAGCTGGACAGGAAGTTGCTCCTTGTGGCTTTTGTGATGTTCGGTCGGTGCGTTCGGGCCACAGCCGCGCGGCCCGTAGATTCTGCCCTCGGGGATAGGCATTTCCACACTTCGGCATACTAGGCTGTACAGTTCAGAGTCGGCTGCCTGCAACGCTGTGAAGCTTTTGGTGTAACCGCCACGTCTATATCACCACCTACTCCTCCTCCTCTGCTGCAAATATTTTGTCGCCATTCCCTGTAGTTAACGCGACTGTAGTAAACTCAGCAAGAAAAAAACATGGTTGGGACCGCCATGACTTTTACCAGGGCGCTGTACACTTTCAAACCAAACCGCAAGGCTTGGACAGCCCCGCGTTCGGCTACTCTCATGGCAGTCTCTTCCTCACTGCTCGGTTATTACACCCGTTCTAATTTGTAAGTTCTCCATGTGTTGTAGTCGAGTCGTTGGCGGGAAGAAATTTCGGCATTACCATGTCTGTAGTATGAATCTGTGGTCTAGGCAACCAGTCTGTCTGTGCTTACATTCTCACTGCGGGAACTCCTGGGCGACGGGAGATGCCCGTCAGGTCCGGCGTGAAGCAGTTCTGACCTGGTCGGGGATGGCGGCGCACCTTTTTAGGCCGACCCCCGCCCCCGCGCGTGCTACCGTGCAGCTCCTTCTCGGGCCCTTGGAGAGTGTTCGTGCGTGCGCGAAATCGGCCCAGCTGCTGTGCGCTGATTCGCCTTTGATCAGGCCGTCGTAGTTGTTGCAACACCGGTAACGCTCGCTAAGGGCCGTTTTCACTTCCCCCTCCCCTCCCCGCCGCCCCCCCCTTACTCTCCCTACTTCCACTCCCTCTCTAGATGCTCTGTCGTTTGCCTGACAGCAAAGAGTTAATGCGTGTGTGCGCACGCAGGCTAATTGCTTTTGGGTTAAATTAATGAAATTTAGCGTTTCTGTTCACGCGCCCGCGCGCGCTGGCGTGCCACTTTTATGGGATTCCACTGCTCCCTCTCTGAGCAAATGCGTGCGTATCACTGTTTGGGGCAATATCAAAGGCCGTGGGAGAGTAGGACTGCCTACTGAGCGCTTGCGAGAGCCCCCTTCCTGCAGAGGTGCACGTCTTTTCTCGCCTCCATTCCTGTTGCACCCTTGCCGGCTACATTGCCTCTCAAACTTTCGGTTTTTATCCCCCTTCGTCCATCCCTGCTTACGAGAACAGTCTTGGGGTACGTCGAGCAGACTGCGCGGGTCCAGCACGTCTATACCTGTTGTTACATGCATGGGATCAACATGCGGAGACCCAGTTACCTATCCATTGTACTGCCTCACCTCTGAGGTATAGACGCCAATGCCAGAACAGACCAGTTCGGGCATGGGCGGGAATACAGTGTCCCAACACTTAGAATTGTCTATTCCCCCACCAGCCTGTTTTACGGGCGGACTACTACTACCACTAATACTACTACTACCACTACCACTACTACTACTGCTACTACTACCACTACTACCGCTGTTACTACTAATACTACTACCACTGGCGGGAATACAGTGTCGCAAAACTGAAGAAAACTTTTTCCCCCGTCTACCACCACTGATACGGCGAATACTACTAATAATCCTACTATTAGTACTACTACTACTACCACCGCCACCACGGCTGCCAATGCTACTCTACCAACGCTTACGGTATGGGTAACTAACTGCAATAATACTAGCATCAGTAACGGAGTGTTGCGACACTGGTATCCAACCCGGGCATGTTCTTCGTCGTCCACTTCAGGAGCTCAGTGTTACTGCCCTCGATCCGGCACCGTTGCCCCATTGGAGGCGTCAAAGAGGGGGTCAGTTCAAAACCTGGCTCGACACTGTCCGTCAAGACATGGAGGTGGTTCTTGAACCTTCGGTATTCGGTCTCCGTCGTTGGCGAAGGGAATGGGTTGAACTGTCCAGCTCTGCTGCCGCGGATCGTCACGCGTGGAGAGGCACAGTTCGGGACATCATCGAGGCCGGCTAGATCAGGCATGATCGCAGCCGTATCAAGTAAGTAAGATCAGGCCAGTACGTGTGACACCCACTGACCTGAGGGGCGAAGAATGACTCGTCGTCTAACAGTTCAGCCGTCTTTTCCGACGATGTCCACCGTGTGCTCCACAGCAAGGCGGATCAGGGACGGTAACTTGCGCGTGAACCGGTTTATTAGTGAATGTAGACTTCCGCAGCATCTACCGCCCTCTCCTCCTCCCCCACCTGAGCCCGGTGTCAAGATATAGTCAAGAAGACCGGAGGCGGGGGGGGAGGAGGGCGCAGGTGGATGGCACGGTCGAGCCCGCACCTTGGCGTTCCACTTCACACTCCCTGGTCCACACAACAACAACAATGGGGGGAAAGGACAGGAGTCCCAGTGTGAGCGACGTCTGTCGACAACCGGTTCTGCCACCGCACCCCCCGAAATGACTTGTCAGCCACTGCGCTCACGCCCATCGCCTCGTCTGGCCACTGCAAAACGGGCATTTGGAAGAGCTAATGACGTCGGGGTAGCGCCAATCTGCCTCTGATCCAAATCATGTGCAGTTCGTCACTGCTCCCGGGCGTAATTTGTACACCGTGGAGTTTTCCTGGTGGAGATAGCCTTTTCTCTAGGTCGGTTGACCTAAAAGCTACTTCGTGATTTCAGAAGTTGTCATTGTTGGCAGTGCCCATGAACGAAACAGAACATCACGAAACTGCAATTTTTTGTCACCAGCCACATGTACTAATTTCTGTCAAAGGCGGAGCAGGCCCCACGCGCTTCTATGTCCTATCTGCAGGCGGCTGCATTGGAGGGAAAATGAGCTTATCACCTCCCAAACGTCGACGTCGTAGCCTAAGTGTACGTCAGTTGGGTTGTGACAGAAAAGTCTCACCAAAACCGACGTCTAACCATTCCCACTCTCTCTCTCTCCCCTCGCCCTAACACCACACCAACTGATTTCACTAGAGCACTCATTCGATGCAGCCTAGTTGCCCCTTTTCGAATCCAGCGTAAACTCAACACCTGCTTGAGGGAGTTGAACAGGATTGCGCGCCTCGACGTCCGCTACTGGCTGCGATTGACAGATATTCACGGGAGAATTGACCCGGTGAAATTATTGAGTTGGTCAATTTCGGTTGTCGATGCTTCTGTTAATAAATGTCATGGAGCGACTACTTGGAACCCTTACGTCCAATTTTTGTCGACCTCTTCGCGTTTGCGTTCCAGCTCCCCCCTCCCTTCCCCCTCGATGGCAATATCGTCGTCTAGTTGCCGACAGTCCAAATCTTACTTATGCAGCGCGGGGGCGACGGCGAGAATTCTGAAAAATCTCGGGATTAGCATGGATCATAAACCGAAATCAGCATTGAGACAACAAATCGTGAGGCCCAAGGATTACCGGGCAGACATGCTCACGACCTGTGTATCCAGCGGAAGCGCAAGTGCATCTACCATCAGGGAACCAGGTGCAATAGCCCTAGTTTGCTGATCCTGGAATAGCAGGCGCATACAGTCCTTGAGGTCCAATCAATGTTACACTTATGTATATGTCAGTACCGACGAAAACAAGGGAGACCGAAATGGCCATTTCCGGCTTGTTGGCCGTCATCGGCCAGTCAGGCTCAACTCAAAATGTTGAACACCTGAGATTCGAGCGGGCTCATTAAATCTAGCATACCACTTGCACTTCTACTTGATGCGGCTGTGATTATGCGTCATCTAACCGGCCTCGATGATGTCCTGAACTGTACTTCTCCACCCGTGTCAATTCGCGGCAACAGATCTGGACTCCTCAACCCATTATCCTCACCAACAACGGAGACCGAATACCGAAGGTCCGAGAGTCACTTCCATGTGTCGAGCCGGGTTTTGAGTTGACCCTTTCTTCGATGCCTCCAGTTTGGTAGCAATGCCGGATCGAGGGCAGTATAATTGAGCTCCTGGGACGGACGACGGAGAATTTTCCCAAACTTCCCCAGACGTCTTTCTTGAATGGTCTGGGATATCCTGCGATATTGTCACAGCGGGTGCGAACTGTCTCATTTGAGACGAAGTCGGTGTACTTCACTCGAAGGATGGTCCTCGGACAGCGGTGGTCAATTACCTCCAGTTCCTGCTTGTCTTCCACGCGCAAAGCCAAGCATTCACAATCGTAGAGGAGGACTGACCGAACGGGTGAACGGTACGCGCGAACCTTTGTGGCGATAGGGACGCCACGCCGGGTCCATTGACACTTTCTAAGGATCGAAAAAACCCTCCCAGCAGCATGCTTTCGGGAGACAATGTCGTTGGACCTTGTCCTAGAGTCATGAACGGACTAGAATCGTCTGACAAGGATAACAGTGAAGTCATCCGCAATAACATCGATGAGCCTTATGCAGCGATAGTTCTCGCACTTTGCCCTACCTCCTTTCTTGAAAACTGGCTCCAGTCCTAGCCCCAGTTATTAGGAACTATAAAAGATGAAGATGCGATCACTGGAAAAAGAAATTTATTGGCCTGACGTTTCGGATTCTCACTCGAATCCATCATCAGAGACAGTCGCAGATAAAGGGATCGGCGATCGTGTCTCCTTCTCCAAAGGGAACTATCTTATCTTTCCACGCTTGATCTATTACCTCATTGAACCAGATCAACAGAGTGTCGACACACGAATTTCAGATTTCAGGGGGAATTCGGTCCACCTCGGGCGCCTTTTTGTGCAGCCTCTGTATTGCATCGGCAATTTCTCTCCCAAAGGGCGGGTTGCATGCCACTGCATAGGTCGGATCGGAATAAAACTCCGCTGCAGAGGAGAACGAGAGTTTAATGAGCTCCTCACCAGAATTGAGAAGGTGCTCTAAGTGATCACACCAACGACCAACCTTGGCCGAGTTGTCAGCACTAAAGCCGTCATTCACATCGCGAACAAGCGTGCTAATTACGGAGGACATACCATTAACTTGGCCAACAATTTGATAGAGTTTTCTACCGTGACCAACGTGTGAGACCTGCTTCATGGAGGCCGATGTTTCAGTCCAATATTTCTTCCGGTCATTCCTTGCACACTTTGCTGTCAGTTCCTCCCGGAGTTGGCGGAAGAAGCCATCGTTATGGGATCGGACTCGAGTCGTCTGGACGGAGAACTGCAGGGTGCTTCCGTTGACGCAGTCGCTGCGGCGCCGCTGCGTGAATCCAAGGATTTTCTCAGCTCTCCCATAGGCTGATGAGTTGTCGAAGTTTTTCGACATCAAGAGGTCTCACACGTTGCATTTTGGGTTTAGATGAGAGGTGAACTTCAGACATGTGCGAGCGAGAACATGGTCAGACCCATAGGGGTTACCAGTTTCGGCACCACTCATGGATTTGCTATCATGGACTTGCCGTGTGGCGGTCGTTTGAGTGCCAGCTCAGCAGATGTTTTTGGTGATGCTGGAAGTACGTGTTAGTGAGAAACAGTCGGTTCTGGTCAGAAAAATTTAACATTCTCTCACATTTGTCGCATCGAGAACTAAGCCAGATCCAGTTCAGCCGTTCCAGTCCCCGCTAACGAGGGACCCTTTTAACTAATTTCTGCGGCTGCGAGTAAAAAGTATCTTTATCGCGCTGTTCGACGGCTGGTATCGGTGCGTACACGGAGACGGCAGAGATGTTCGTCGCACGCAAGCCATCATGTGCTGGTTTTCATTTCAGTAGCGCACGGTTTGCATGTTCCGAGAGGGCGATCACCGTACCGTGTCTACCAGAAGAGTTGCGTTGGACGCTGTGGTGTAAGGTAAAGTGGGCCTCGATCCCTGGGATCTTTCTTTCCTGAAGGTACGATTCGGACTTCAGACAGGCAGTAGATATCCACTAGAAGCGAAGAGACGAGTCCTAGGAAACAGTCGTGAAGAAGGAGACATGATCGCTGAAACAAGAGATTTATTCTCCCGACCTTTCGGATTCCTGCTCGAACCCATCATCAGAGACAAAAGTAGATACTGCATGTGCAGACTCGGGTCTCTCACTGACCGTCTAATTACTGCCCCCGGTCACCAGACCAGGACAGATGACCGAAGCCAACCATCTACTAAGATACTTGTCGCGTGAACAAAAATGAAAGTCAACTCGAGATATTTTGGCCGCTGTGAGACTCAATTATTATACCCATAGAGGGCACTTTCAACTATCTGGAGCTAACACGGCGATCGTTTCACAGATCTGTCACGTTAATTGTGCGGAAACGCAAAAACCGATCAGAAACCGACCTCTTCTTATTTTATTCCGCCCTCATGTTTTGTGACTGAATCACCTGAACCAAACCCGGTACTGGGTGGATGTGAATATTATATGTGAATATTTTGCGTAGTAGCGATAAAAATGCGCCTTCATGGGCACAAATGAATAGGCAATCTTGAGAAGCACGCTGTTTTGTGCTTATGTTTCATAAACAGACAAGCTTTCATCTTGAGTAGCAAGAACTGCACCTGGCCTCGTAGTATTTTACGCGTGACGTTCGCTTTAGCTACAGGGTAACCACCGTAGTCCTGGCCGCTGAGGGAGGTCCCTTCATCAATCGTGTTTAGCAGTCGGGTGGCGGCTCTTGGGTGTCAACTGTGTTCACCAACGTTTGCGTCGTTCTTGCCTGTCGTCCCACGGGCGTCAATCTAGTTCGCTTATTCGGATAGTGTTCATTACGCAAGCGAATCCTTATCCGTCCACGTTTGCCTCCTGTTTGCTTTCTCCTATCCCTGGGTCAGTCTATGATTATGATTTTCACCGCGCCCTGAGGACCTAGTAGGCTGCATGGCTGAGTACACCACGACTGGTGGTGGTCCTCAAGTGTTTCTCTAGCCGGGCGGTTATTCTCTTGTCTCAATATTTTGGGATTCTGTCCTTCCGGGGTTGGGGTCGTGTAACGCTTCGGGAAGCTAACAACGGTTTGCGTTCACTCCTGCGTGATTTTTACATACTCAAAGAAAACAATTAGAAACTAACATTTTTTCGCCAACCAATGCCATCAGAAACTGAGAGGAGCTCCTATGGGTTCGCTCATATAGCAGAATTCATAGCTCTTGCCACAGTTAACTCAAAACTCTGGCTGCGCTATGTTGATGACACTTGAGTCATTGTCATGAAGAACCAGGAATCACGTTTTCTCTCGAAACGGAGACTGATGAACATCTCCCATTTCTGGATGGCCTTCTACGTAGAAAAACTGATGGATCGTCTCATACGGGAGTCTCTATCTCAAAGTAACATAATCAGAGGTCATTCCACACTTCAAGAGTAACCATCTCAGATGAGGCAGGCATCAATCGGCATATCGATTAAGATGCTACATGCAAATTTCTCAAGGAGGAATGCAAGCGAGCGTAGCCAATGTCGAGGGGATGAAGGAATACGCTTGGCGCACATTGGCTCAGGCGTCGGCCAACCACAGAATCGCCTGTTCAACACGGTTAAATATTCAACTGTTTTTGTGCATGACCCCTAAGTTTGACGACGAGCTGGAGAGTCAGTCTCTTAAAGTTTCGAGCTGTTTACACCAATCCGTCGTCAAAGGAAATGAATACATGGGGGTGGGATTGTCATACTGGTGTTTGAGGACGCAGACAAAGAGATAAGCAGACGACCTTGCGAGGTGGGTGATGTGCATCGTGTTGTTATGTGTGCCGGGGGTGAGGAGAGATTCCGTGGGTCTCAGTTTTGGCTCATCATGTTGGCGGGAGGGTGAGGAGGAAGGGTTGGTGTGTTGGCCTGATCATACATGTCCGTGCATGCATTCGCAGTTGTTGTTTTTGAGACGGGCGCCAGTCAGTCCACTGTGATCGGAGACCCTTTTAATGGATGTCTATGTCGACCTAGCGGTTCTTACTGTCCTCAGTGAAGCACCAAGCTTTGAAGGATTCCCATACCATTCTGGTGTTAGCCATGGCGATCACTATACGCATATATATGTTATTCCGCCTATAGCACGCGCCACTGTGTTGCTGCTGGCTGGTCTTTAGAGAGAGCCCCAAGACAACGGGACGAGTGACTTCCCTAACATGATCGGTGAGCGCCCTTCTAACAGCATGTATGTATACATGCATCTAGGCAGAATAACATTACCGAAAAAAATACAAGGGAGACTGGATTGGCTTTCGTCATCCAGCCTTGCCCAACCCCAAAGTGTGGGACACCTGGGGCCCGATCCCGCGATGCCTCTAACCACTAAGCCAGGTGCTCGTTGTTCTACCGGTTGCGATCGAGAGTTTACAATTGTAGAGGGAATCTCACTGATCAAAACCGGCAGCACAATGGACCCGTGCCTCAATGTTAGTGTCGCACGCAACGACCGAGGATTCCGGGTTCCAATTTCAGATGATCCACACCTGGAGTTAGGTATGACTGGCCGGTACTGGCTAATAAGCCGCTCAGTATTTTCAGTCGCCCACGCATAATTGTAGGTTTTGTGCGTTGCATTTGTCTACAAAATCTCATCTTCCAGTTTGTGATTCCGTCTGATGTGGCCAAACTGGGACATCTGTCCCAACCCGTATTCATGAACATCAGTTAGCGGTGAAGAGACGCGACCATTTATCCCAGGTGGCCATGCACACACTGAACAGTGGGCGCAAATTTGCATGGGAGAAAACTCGCATTGTTAGCGCCTTCCCAATAAGGAAGGCCCGCAAATTCCTGGAGTCAGTGCACTCAAATGAGGCATGCCTTCAAGCTGGTTTAGCCAACCCCGAGGAGATGGCGAATTGCAATTAACACGCATTGGAACAGACTTAGGTCAATCATAGAATCCTGAGATGTTATGGCAGATTTTGAATAATTCATATTGACCCAACTGTGAAAAACTCGGCGCCTCGGTGGGATTCAAACCCACGACAGCAAGGGGAGGCTTGAGTACAGCCAACGCTCTAACCATCTGAGCCACGAGACCCCACCGGACGACGCGAGTTTTATCACATTTGGGTCAAGTTTACCCGTCCAACCCACTGCAACGTCGGGAATCCACCAAATCTGATACATTAAGCTGACTGCCCTAGCAGGATTCCCTAAGTAATACATCTGGAATCCACCAAATGACTACCAGGCTCACGTAATTCAGAGGTGTTTTGGCAGATTTCAAATAATTCACTTGAGCAGTCAGCTTATTGTATCAGATTTGGTGGATTCCAGACTCTGCAGTAGGTTTGGCGGATAACTTGACCCAAATGCGATTAAACTCACTTCTTCCGGTGGGGCTTCGTAGCTCAGATGGTTAGAGTGTTGGATGTACTACAGCCTCCCCATGCAGTCTTGGGTTCGAATCCCACCGAGGCACAGAGTTTTTCACAGTTGTGTCAGACTCAGTTAATTGTTTTTGCTTACCTATAGTCTGAAGACGAGCATGGGGAACCAGTCTCGAAAATTTATACAATAAAGATTATTTTGTCAAAATCTTCAGAATATGATATTTCTCGCGAACGTTTACCGAAGTATTGAGTACTTGACTTTTAACAACATTACCGCCGAAAACGCTGTGTTGCTTAATTATATTTATCTCTTTCTGAACTCATTCAGGTTTGGCGGTTGGATACGATAGTGGGCATGCTTTACCACGGACTGCCAATGTCCAGCACGGACACCAACATCATGGTGCATACTTGCAAGCAGGAGTTGTGTGTCCGTCCGCAGCACATTCGCTTCCGAGCCAGTTCTGTGGCCCTGGTTATTGTGCTCAAGGCACTCGCCCAATCCGGCTACACGGTGATTCCCCCACAGGCAGCTATTGGTCCCTGCGGTACTGCCGTCCAAGGTAAGAACTCCCCTCCCCCCCTCCTGAGGGCCGCAAGGCAGTTTGTAAATCGCTATGATCGCAGCTCATCGAGCGAGCCTTTATTGCATATGGCACTGACTGCTTTTCCAAGATATTTGGCCCATTCTTGCGGCCGCATCTAGGATACGCCATACAGGCGTAGAGACCATGGACTGCCATGGACTACAAAGTCTTAGAGAAGGTCTAGAGACGAGCGACAAATTGAGAAAAGTTGTGGGAGCACTGCCGTATGAAACCAGGCTGTCAACTTTCCCCCTGTTTCCCTTTTCCTACAGGCAACTACGTGATGAACTTATTCTAACATTGCAATATCAACGGCCTAGACTGTTATTTGGATCCCGGTGATTATTTCACTCATGCATTTTCCTTCCCTTACCATTTAACACGAGAGCCATTCGTGTTTAAGTATTGTCCCATCAGTTAATTCTGTCAGTGTCTCTAGCAACTGTCTTCGAACGACGATCGCGTAGCGTGATATTCAGGGTTGCATTCGGTGTAGCCTAAATTGGCTGGCAATTCACAATCATACTAGGACGCACGGAAATTCGATTTGGAGATTTTCACCCTGCGCAACCCGTTACCCTTTATTTTAACATTGCCAAATCATATGCAGCAAAAATATTAATTTCAGAAGAGACCTGATTACTGTACCGGGAAAATATGCCGATGAAATTGAAGATGTGTGTATGGTGAACGCACCATTCAATGTGTCCACCCATGGTCTCAATCCCTGTCCCACTGATCGAATAGACCGTGGAACACCCACACATACAGCAGATGTGCCCACGAAAATAAAGCAAAGTTTTCGACTCGAAAAGAATACATAAGTAGCATTACAAATTCAATCACCGTGCGACATCTTTCCATAGCAATTCAGTTACTACAGGGGGGAACTGTTAAATGAACTTTTTTCGGCCGACTGAGAGAACTAAACATTATGATAATGGCTAGGTAATAGGTATACAATTTTCTACATGATTTTCGATCCCTGATAAATTGAATTATTGTTCTTATTAAACACACATAAATGTGCTTAATCTCCTTCTCATTTCGTAGAAAATTACGCTTTCATTTTAATAGAATCGAAGATCCGAGTCCCAGGAAGCAGTCTTGAAGAAGGAGACACGATCGCCGGGACAAGAGCTTTATTAGCCTGACGTTTCGGATTCCTACTCGAATCCATCATCAGAGACAAAGGAGCAGAAACGGGTGGTTGTTGCACAAGGGGCTGCGGTATTTATAGGATGCAGTAGCCATGCTACCGCATACCTATGAACATTCACGGCTCCCCCCTTCATCCGGGATCGTCGCACTTGGTGTGATCACTGCTTGATGGCCGACATTCGAGTCGATAATTGCTGCAATTTCATCACGTGCGTTGGATGTTGGCGTGATGATTGCTCGACCATCTGACGCACCGACCTCGGTGTTGGGAAAAGTGTTCACCAGTGCGCTCTCCGCATGGCTTGTTACTCCGCCTAGGCGAAATTTTAGCACACAGTATGGAGTGGGAAGATCGTTGCACTTGTTGATGGACTGGGGGCCAGTAAACCATGATTCCAGTAGCTCCCGGCTCACGCAGTTGTCACCTCTTGCGAGAATTTCGGCCTCATCGAATTTGAATGTGTGGCCGGATCTCGTCGAATGAGCCGCAACGTGAGAGCTGGCGTCATTTCTGCGCACCGCTGCCGCGTGTTCGGCCATTCTCGTTCGGAGCTGTCTTCCGGTTTCTCCGACGTAGTTGCTTTGTCCGCAACTGCACCAGATCCGATAAACGACTCCAGACGTTTCTAGCCAACTGCCACTGTATATTTCGGTAGAGGGCGTTGTGCGATCACGCTACCGGACCTAATCGTCGCGTTGTGCCTTGGGTCTCGATCTAGAACTCAGAACGAGGGTTCAAATCTCGGGAATTGCAAACCTAGGCTATGGTTAGTCTCGCTGATGATGGTTAATATGTCAGAAATGGCCATTTCAGCCTCCATCGGTTCTCTCATTCAACAGCCGCATAGCGG
>CACRXP010000170.1:665903-682474 GCA_902702965.1 Spirometra erinaceieuropaei
TTAACACGTGTCTTGAATACTTTCGGTTCCGCTTGAATAGCCGTCTATCGGTTCGTTAGTTGGTGCTTATTTAAGGCGATTTGTCACGGCCGGCATCCATCAGGATGCCGGGGAATATGTAGTAGAGGGGTCTGCTTCATCTTATCTGCCACCGCGACGGCCTCCAGGACTCGGATCTCGGTTGTCCGTGACGTGTGCCATCATATCGTCGTGCAGTCGTCCGACCGTCTTCCTCGATTGTTCCGTAAATCCGTTTTGTCATGATTTTCCATAGCCTACCACTTTGTACCGTGTGTAAACCCTTGTCAGATGCCGGTTCTCCTTTTTGACGGACCTCAGAAATCATGCCTGTATAGGCTGTACTGTGTTGGTAATGAGAGAACTGTGTTTTTACACTTGCCTGTAATGCGAAACCGTGGTGGTTGTAGCAGCGGCCTGCTTTGCGATCAGCCATTTCTCCCCCGAGTGACGTGATCTTTGCCTCCGTGGGCATTGAAGTCACCGATATATATCATTTTCCCCGTCTTCGACACGGTAGACAGGGGGGACGTAGATGTTACGTGGGCAAGATCTTATTTCGTAACCATACCTGTTAGGGGCTAGAGGCCAGGGTTAGAGATTAGGCTGGTGCTTGCCTACCACAGGCACGGCTACTAAATAAGACCCGAACGCTGCGTGTTGATGAATTCGGTCATGAGGCGACTTGTGATTCTCGCCAATAGACAGAATGATTGTTGTTTCACCGTGTCGACCCTGATGACGGACATGACTTCAGCATCTAGCCGTTCATGTCACATCTGCGTCATCCAGTTGTCTTTGCGCGTGGACACTGAGAACCGCAGTGTGCTCACTTTGTAGCGAGGCAGTTCGCGAACAACCACCTCTGTCGTCCATTCTGATGGCTTAGCCTGTGCTATTCAGTTCAAATTCATTCTTTTTTTACCTACCAGACTGGGTCTTGCCTCAGTCATCGCTCCTGGCATTTTTGATTGTTTGTCCGTATCCGTAATCATTCATCCAATCATTTTGCGATGTTATCTTCCTCCACGATCGCCCGACTTCGGTTGCTTTGCGTCGAGCCGAAGTACTTTCGCGACCGCAGGACTTTGCAGCCTATAGACCGCCACCCAGTCAGCAACAGAGCCACCTTCACCCCGCGTCTACCTCGCTGGACTAACTCATCACTGCTGTTCGCCATTGCCCTCATTGATCATGCAGACTTTGTGTGACGATAGGCACATAGGGGCGTCATCCCAGCGCCCGGGGTTAAAGCCAGTCGAAAGTTCAGACTGTCTGTCCGCATCTGGTCTTGTTTTCCCCAACTGTCGGCGCGTCTCTGTGTGTGTGTGTGTGTGTGTGTGTTCTGCAGTTGCTGGGCGGCGCCATGGCCGTCTGCACATGTTTCTTATCTATCTCTTGTCTCTACCAGTAGGAGACGCTCTTCTTTGGGCATCGTTTTCCCAATCCTGAGATCGGTTCACCCACCAGTTCAGTTTAGTCTCATTAAGTGGAAGATTGGCGATCGCCTTTGAACTCTTTATTGGTTACAGTTTGTCTAACAAAGGGCACCGATAAGTGAGGGAGTTTGAAAAAGATCGCTATATCGGCCCTTGAGTCGTGGAATGCAATGGAGAGCGCTGCGGTCCAAACGCCGTGTGCGCTAATCTGACGTCCTTGGGAACACAAACTTGGCTACCTTGGCTGAAACCATTCTGAAGCAGCTGTTGTTTTTTTTCACGGCTGTCCCTAAATCATTGCTTGATATGCGGTTTGCCGGTGATGAACCGACAAAGCTCTCTGAAGCGTCAGTAGTTCAGTAAATCTGTACGAGTGGGTTCGTCCTCTTTCTAACGCTACCTCCCCCGCTCCGCCCCGATCTCTCGACTTTTCCAACATAACTACAATTCTTTCCATGTGAGGTGTCACCTTCGCAGTTCTCTCAATGTTCTTACTTGTTGGATCCGCTGGACTACCTGCCTTCTTTTGGTTATTTGGACCTCCCAAGGTCACTGGTTGTTTTTAGCGCGTGCGCACTGCATTGCGGCGTCGCGTTTTGTCCCTCAGAGGCTTCCAAAAAAATCTGGCTATTTTTGCAGACTCCTTGCCCCCTGTCAACTGTAGACAGACTGGCGGTTACAGCCCTTTGCGGTCCCCTGACGCGGACCCCACCGCCTCCTGCGCTCTACACCCCCCCCCCCGGTCGGCTAATCGCCACGACAGCTCGCGTGATCCCCCTCCCCAACTCCCCTGTACTCGCACATGTTTGCTGTGATCACAGTGACTCGCCCACATCGGGTCGCCGAGGAGGCTCGCTCGCACGCACGCAGGGTTTGGTTTCGTTCTTATCTTATCTCTGCGAGATGGCAGTCCGATTCTGCCTGCACATGCGGCTTCGGCAGCCCTCCACATGCGCAACAACGCGACCGTTGCTGCCCCGATGTCTCCCGGCCCCCTTCTTGACGGTGCGCCCACACTTTCTCTGGGAGCGATGCCGGCCAACGCTTTTGAGGGGGGCAGACTCCACCGAAGTCTCTCCTTTCCTGTCCGCTCTTTATTCCAGTTGTGGAAGGCAGCACTACAGCGACTAAGGACGGCCGTGCGCGTAGTGGCCGACCGCTATCAATGACTAAGTCTGGCTACGCGTCAGCCATCGGTCGTCTGGTTTCACTGGCGGCTGCCGCGGTGTTCCCACGACGCAGCATCTTCAGGCTACTGACAAAAACTGGGTGGCCTGTGGCGTCAGAATCAAGTGATCACCGTATTCACTCTATCCTAATTATTGTCCGTCTCGGGAAGCCCTGTAAACCGCCGCCGACACTACTGGGTGCTAACGATGGCGCAGTTAGAACCTATCTGCACATGTTGTCAGGAATGCTCCCCTCTCCTTCCCCCGCCTCCCTAAAAACAAACAATAGGTTGATTCCATCTTCCTCGTATGCTTTTGGCCTCCGCGCCGAAGGCCACAGCGGCCGAATTCCAAATGAAAAATGACTTATTAGCATGCAGACCGCGGTGACCGAGAGCTCGAGAAACAGGGCCGTCTGACGAGCGATTGGAATTTGGAAGAAGACCGCGCTGTCCAAACGTCCACATCTCCTCCATAAGCTCGAAGTCATTAGAAGAAATTGGAGCGGACGGATTAGCTGTTGCGACAGGAATTAGTCACTACGATCGGGTTGAGGTATCGAGATGGATGAGCCCAACTGCAGCGAATTGCCTACTGGGAGCGCATGGAAATGTGAGGAAGATGTTTGGATACTAAGCGGCAAACCACAGCTGGGCTGTGCTCTTCGAGCGATGCTTTTATTGAGACCTTTTAAAAGACGGTCGACGTACAAGTTCTCCCATGGCCGGAGCTATTACCAGACCTGAATCCGACTGGGACGAAAAATCAGCTTAGCAGGACTGAGTGCTGCTTCGATCCGGACCCGGAAGGAAAGATCCGTTAATTTTGTCGGTCAGTCAACCCTTAGTGTTGCACGGCGTACTGGTGCGCAGTGATGGTGGTAGACAGTGAATTTACGGGGCATTTTCGTGAAGTACCCATGTGTACTTTTAGCGATAAATAGCATCATTACATCCGCTTTTTCAATGCTAAACGGGCCTTTGCATTAGGTGTGTGCATTTATAGGCACCATCTTGACTTCATTTGAGTGGAGGGGGGGGGTACGTGTGGTCACTGTGCTGGCGGTGTGTACACGTGTCATGAAACGAGCGACGCACATAGTTGCATCGACAGTTCAACTGTCGTGGCCGACGATGTCTACCGTGGGCCCCCACAGCAAGGTGAAGCAGGCACAGTGAATTAATTTATAGTGAGGGAAGACTTGCGAGGTATCTACCGCACTCTCCCCTATCTGAGCCCGGTGTCAAGAAGACCGGTTGTGGTGGTGGAGACGGTGCATTTAGGTGGTGCGACTGGACTCGCACCTAGGCGTAACACCACACCCCCTGGTTCACAGCAAACACTTGATCAGGATTTTAACCAGCAACAACAGCAATGGGGGGACGGCAGAGATCCCATCTGGCGCGACTGGGGCCCAACACTAGCTACTTAACTATTTGCCACTTTTATCGATTGTCTTTCAGCGTAATCCATTCTCCCTTAAAATGACCACGTCTCAATGAGAGGTTAGATGTCTTGTGTCGAGTATAACAAGCAGTCGTAAAAAGCAACCCTTTTGCTCGTTTTTTTCAAGCGCAGTAGCTATCCCCGTACATAAAAGAGGCTTTGTCGCGCGCGGGAACCCGCGTTTTTTCTAACCTCATTTGCGGCTCCGTGTGGAGTACAGCCTCAGCGGGAGGGCTGAATCCGTCAGCGGCCCGCTTTTAGAGCTCTTGAGGTATTTGCGCAATTCCTCTGTTCATGTAATGGATTTCCCGAACCTGACGTCGTTTTGCGGATGAGAATTTCGTCAGTTGAACCCTGCACATCTTAGTTCACTATTTTTTTGCTCCTTCAACTCCTGCCACACTACCACCCTGTCCATTCATATTTTTTAATTTATCGCACGTTTCAGTAGTGTTTTTACGGTTGCCTTTCATCCCCGAGAAATTCGTAAGGCCAGCTAGTTCCTCTGCTCGGTAATATCGGCGGCTTTCGGATTTGTGTGTTCACATGCGTGGATTTGTGCTCCTGTTCCGCGCAGAAGATGTGAGTAGGGTTTGTACTGCCGCTTTACGCACTTTTTTGGTTCTGCAGTTATCGCATCGCCACGCCCACCTACCCCCTGCTCCATTGCCGACTCTCCGGCCCCCCCCCCCCCCCCCCCCCCCCCCCATCGACGCACTCGGCCACTGACATTTTTCTGATAGTGCGGTATGATTCCGTGTGTATCTACGAGGTCACTTTTATCTGCGGGCTTGATCACCGCGTCATTTAGTGTGCGGTAATCATAAATCACTTAGTAGTGGAACTGCGTTTTGCCGTTCATATGGATATATATAGGTATATATTCGCCTATGTCAGCGACCTATAGAGTCTGTCTCTGTCACTTCTCCGCTCCTAACCGAAGAAGACTGAGAAGCAGTCGTCGGTGCCTCCACCGGATGTTTAAACTTTTTTCTTTTAAATCATTTCTTCATCTCTCTGATACGATGACGGTCCTCGCCCTCGTATCTCTGCTTAACCGTTAGGCCACGTCGTGTTTCCCTTTACCTCGTTGAAGAGTCGTTCTGCTTAAAGTAGCTTTTCTAGAATACTCTTTCCGTTGCGATATATTGTCTAGCTTCCATTTATACCTTATTTACAACAGCGTTGTCAGCGACAACAGACGAATATTTATCCACTTCGTTTGTTCACCCTACAACCTGAACTGAATTTGCGGTGCATGTGACTGTTTGATTTGCGTTTCACAAGAGATGGCACTTTCAAAAGGGTTCCTGAGTTGACCTCCAAGGTACCTGCTCTGGTATTAAGTTCACGTACACCCAGTCGTTGTTGTTTCCCCAAGAGCCTTGCAACATGCCAGTTCGATGACTAGAGTTCGGAAGCTGTTCGTGACAGCGGTTGCACGAGTGCCTGACTGTGTTTCATGTGTGGTTTATAGTGGGGAGGACTTTCAAAGCATCGATCCCATTCCCGCTTCCCAGGCGTACAATTTTTAATTGCTTAAATAAGTCAGGGCTACTACAGATTGTCGTGAACGCACTGGTAGAGGGGCGCTCACCGATCGTTTTTATGGAACTCACTCGTTTCGTTGTGCTTTACGGGCTCTCTTTCTCGAAACCGAACAGCATTATGCTATTACCGACAAAGACAAGAGCGACTGGAATGGTCATTTCTGGCATATTAGCCGTCGTCAGCCAGTCATACCCAACCCCGAAGTGTGGAACATCTGAGGCTAGAACTCGCGACCTGTCAGTTAGAAGTCCAAGCCTCTAACCACTGGGCCACGAGCACGTTGCCCTGTCGGTTTTCGATCGGGAGTATACAATGGTAGAGGGCGCTCACCGATCGTTTTACGGAACACACTCGTTCCGTTGTGCCTTACGGGCTCACTATCAAGCCCAATCAGCAGCCGCGCAGGGGGCGCATGATATATAGGCAGAATGGCATTACCGACAAAGACAAGGGAGACTGGAATGGCCATTTCTGGCTTATTAGCCAGGCGTTGGACTTTTAATTAACAGGTCGCGGGATCGAGCCTCAGGTGTTCTGCACTTCGGGGTTGGGTATGACCGGCCAAAAATTGTGGGTTTGGATTCAGGAGTCGGCGTGTGACCTGGGGTGTCTGTTTAACGCGTTCAGCGCGCAAACGTCCGTACATCCGATGTATTGCCCTTGACTGTGGATGTTATTGAACTTCATCGCATGCATGTTTTATGAGCGCGGGCTGACTTTTCACTGAGTATTTCCCTGGATGCACAGATGACGGCATCGACCCGTGCGGTGCCGCAATGTGCAGGGACAGTTAGGCTAATTAACCGGAACTTGACAAGTGTTGCTCGGGCCTCCTGCGACGGACTCCTAGGCACCAGAGTGGGAGGACGTGTCGGTGCTGGCAGCTGCGACCGAGTACTCTCATGTGGCAAGTTTGGCGAAGCGCAATGATAACTCACCCTGCCGGGTTAGTAAGGCACGTAGTAGGTCCTCATTCCCCCCCCCCCCCTCCGTGTCGTCTGTTCAACGATTTGTGGGTCCTTTAACCGGCCTTTACACGAACCTTAGCTGTTCGAAACCGCCAGTTGCATCGATTGAGCTGAGCAGTCCGTTCCTTCAGGGTTATATAGACGAAACTGTCTGAAGCAAGTCCGTTTCGGCGATTCAGGGCCGTTCGGTGTGAGTGTGCACCGGATATGAACTGCCTTAAGGATTAAGGCACTGCACAGAATGAACCTTTTCCCTAATGTCCCGTATATCTTCGTCTTTGTCTCTGGTCTGCAACGTCTCCGTGGGATTAACTGTTGGATTTTTTCCGTCAACCATCTGTGTCTCATTTACTTTGATTACTGGCTTCAAAGTATGCCCATTAAGAAATAGTCACCCCAGAGTCTTTAATAGTTGGTAACCGTTTAGGTTTCTCGCATCGGCTACGTCAGGCTGGAGCTTAAATGCCGGCGAAATATGTCTTTGCAGATTTTGCCATGCATTTTAGAACCCCCGGCTGCTGTTTGGCATAAAACTGTCGCTCAACGGTGGTCATGAGGTCGTTCTCATCATGTTTCGCAAGCGATGCCTGTCTTGACCTATATCTTCGGTTTCGACAGATTCCGGCGCCAAATGATGGACGTCTGTCCATCGGGACACGGAGTCGGTTTTCAAAATGTCATTCTCCAGACCCTGTTGAACTTTAAAACCGCCAATCAGGTCACCTGGAGCACAACTCCGCAGTCTGCCAGATTACTCCTAGTTTGCCTGCAGTTCAGTTGGATTAATGGCCAATTTTCTTCTGTATCCTATAAAAGAAACATATATCTTTATCCATTAGTTCCTACAAGCTCCAGAGTTTTTCCGGCGTCATTGGACCTCAAAATATCCGACGGAAAGCCCGAGTTATAGTTTTCTGAATGACGATAAGTCCGATGAAAGAGTGGTTCTGTCGTGTATAAATGACCTTTCGCAGTGCACGGATCTGATTCTGGAAGTTTACCCCCTCCCCCACACCCGGCACGCTACCTTTAGGTTCTAAGTTTGGGATTCCGAACCTCCAGTCGGAATCGTCGTGCCGTTATTATATCCTATTTTGCCGTCGGAATTGCGCCTATGCAATCAGATGTTCCTATGGCACAAAGGGTGGCAGAACACTCATGTTGGTTTCCAATCGTGCTCCCTTCTTCTAAGACGGAGCTTCCAATGGCGCATGTAAGGCAGTAGCTCGCGCCATTTCTTTGTTTATAGGCAAAATTTAGTTAGGACACGCCAATTTTTAGGCAGACAAGTGTTAGAGCCAGGACGCAGGAATGGGTTTCCTAGTTGAAACAGCATATCATGCCCAATTCCCTCATGTTGTGGCTGGAGACGATAGAACCAAGCAAAACAGCTACGTTTGCTGTTTTTCATCTCCCTGAGTACGCTTCTTACCCGATTTTTGTCATCCAAACTTGTTCTGTCGGTTCCAGGTGACTGGATTGTGTTTGACCCTTTTGTACCTATTGATTTTCCACTGGCAGTGACTCCCCACGGTCCTCAGGATACACCTTCTTCTAACCTGACCACTGCTGGCCTTCCAGCTAGGCAATCCGTTTTGTCATTTTCCACAGGACCAACCCTCTTAAGTCGATTTCTCTTTCACTCCCGACGTTTTGAGCAGCGATTTCAGCTGCCCAACCCCAGAAACTGGAGCTCTCGCTCGGTGGGACGCGGGTTGTGTACGCATTTTGCCTGATGCGTAAATCCTCTGTGCCGACTGTCGACGCGAGGCGGACCCAACCTCCCCCCCCCATCCCCTCATGGCTTGGTGTCGTCCCCCTCCCCCTCTTGAAGGCGTGGGATCTCCGGGGCCGCCAATTATCACTATGGCCGAGGAGGAGGGGAGAGAACTGATGCAGACTACGACGGCAACGGAGGGAGGGAGGTAGGGGTCCTCTTCGCGCTCACAGTCGACACTAGCGGCCTGCGCATCAGGCAAAATGCGTCCACAACCCGCGTGCCACCGACTGAAGTCTACGGTACCGGAGGCTGGGCAGCTGAAATCACCAACTCAAAACCTCGGAGCAAAAACAACTCCAGCCGTTCCAGTTGAACGCCCCACCTTCTGACCTTGGCACATCTTTCCGCGGTCTTGAAGGATATGCGGGTCATTGTTGTGTCTGTCACAAAAACCCACAGTTTTTTCCCTCTATGGGTTTTTTTTATTCCGTCTGGCACCTACTGACGCATCTTACTGTCTACTTACGCTCCTTTCAAGTGCAGAAGGGCGCGGCGTAGTTCTTTTTGAACGTCGTCTACCTCTGCTATTATTGCGGTTGTTGTTATTGTTGGCGTATCTGCCACTTCTACGCCAGCTTGCTGTCAACTTTTGTGGCAAAAGTGCAGCCCCCACAGTCATGCTGCGCGGCCTTCTCTTTCAAGCCCCAGGCATGTGCTGCGTGCTCTGGTTTGCTGGAAGACCTTTAAGTGATGTGTGTGTGGTGTGCAGTGTCGGCAGTTTGTCACTTTGTCTTCTTGCCATCAGTTGGGCAGTTCTGATTGGATGCGAGGAAATAACTTTTCTGACTAAGCTGTCTGCGCACTAGAAGTCCTCTGAGACGACGACGACGACCTCTGTCATCTTCTCTGGGTATGACAGTTGCCAAGTCTGGCGCTGCTTGGCTAACCTGGCCTCAGCGATGTCCCGGATTCTTTGAAGACTCGAAATTAGGCGTTCCGTATTTTTTTGTTGATTTGCAAAAAAAGTTGGTGAAGGACGGGGCAGGCGTGTGAAGCGGACTAACTGATAGCTGCTTGGACCAGAGGTGGTAAGGGGATTCGCCGGCATTAGCAGCTGATCGGAAGTACCGTGCCAATTGGTAATGATGACGCCAGGGGAATTGCCGTCGCTTTTACCGCCTCTCTCTCTCTCTCTTGTTTCCTCGTCATACTTCCGGTGCACTCGTGTCCCACCTGCAGGCTTTGACAAGCCCCTTCTTGGCGAATTTGCTACACGAGGAAGTTGTGAAGTAACGATTTTGTCCGTTGTACCTACTGTCATCATCAGATCTCCGGTCTGCTTCTTAGCAACCAAGACAGGGTTTTGCCCCCTTTATGTCGTCCGCGTTTTCTCGACTAACTAGCCTACAGCAGATGTGCTATCTCGTGAATCCTTACCCGAAATCCTAAAATGCATTCCAGATTAGAACGTATCACCTAAGTGGGATTGTAGTGTTAACTGTCGTGTAGCATAATTCCAATATATGTTCCAGTCACGTCAGGATGCCGGCTTGTGAACCAGCTTCTTCCAGATCGTCTGTAAAATGGTTATTTGAGTAGTATGAGTTTCCCCATTGCTTTTCAGCGCCCTTGTAATTTCAACCATATTTTACGGAAAACATGCACACAACGTATCCCTTCTTGTACTCCTCTGGTAGCAGACTGCATCTTTTTCAACTATTGTCCTTGAAGGGAAGGTGTCGTCCGATTTTTAAATAAATCTTTCATTTCCCTAATGGCCGTTAAATTGCACTCAGGATTTCCAAACGACAAGCTGTTTACTTTCCGTGTAAGGCAAATTATACGCTTCCGCACGTTATTAAGTTGGTTCAATATGAATTATTCAAAATCTGCCAAAATATCTATGAAGTACTTGAGCCTGGTAGTCATCTGGTGGATTCTAGGTGAATTACTTAGGAAATCCTGCTTCGGCAGTCGACTAACTGTATCAGATTTGGTCGATTCCAGACGTTGCAGTAGGTTGGGCGGGTAACTTGACCCAAATGTGATTAAACTCGTGTCGTCCGGCGGGGCCTCCTAGCTCAAGTGGTTAGAGCGTTGGCTGTACTAAAGCCTTCCGCCTCCTGCGTGTGTTCGAATTCCACTGAGGCGCCAGGTTTTTCACAGTTGGGGTCAATATGAATATCATTTTTTATAATTTACAAGCAGCGCCGTCGGTCTCGACGCTTTCCACCGTGTGCTCCACGCGGTGACTCGTACGTGAATTATCTCATAGTGAGGGTAGACTTGCGCAGCACCTATTGCACCCACTCCTCCCCACCATGGCACGGTGTCTAGACATACACAAGAAGACCGGAGGCTAGAGAGAGCGCACAGTTGACTGACACGGCCGAGCCCTCACCTGGGCGTGCCACTCCACATCCCCTGGTCTGCAACAAGCACTTGATCGGGATTTTAACCAACAACAGCACAGCAACGAGTCAGAAAGGCGACGAGGATGATTGGACAGCCATGCACATGACCTGCATACCCGGCGGAGCTGCAAACGCATCCAGGTGCCAGAGAACTGTCAGGACACAGCTGGCGTTAAGGACTGATGGACAGGTCTCATAATTAGAGACCTGTTGAAAACCACACGATACCTCTTTCTCAGGCATGACATTGAAAGAAGACTTAATTCGTTGCGACGAGAGGGATCGCTGGAACAAGAGCCTTATTAGCCTGGCGTTTCGGATTCTCACTCGGATCCATCGTCAAAGCCAGATTAGGAGGGTGCATTGTTAAGTAAGCACAAGGGGGAGTACTTTTATGCTTGTTTGCAAGATCTTACTTCGTAGCCGTTCCTGTAAGGGGTTAGGGTTTGGAATTGGCGTTTAGGGGTGAGGGGTTGCGGTTAGAGGTTGGGGTTAAGCTGGGCCTTGTCAACTGCAGATACTGCTACGAACTGAGATCCGATCTGCTTGTTTTTTGTAAGACATATTTCATTAGGGCATCGAAAATCATTAATAAAAATTCGCGCTACTTAATTAGTCATTTTTTACGGAGTACACTTTGAGCAGGCGACCGGAAGGACGCACATCCAAAAGCCGGAATCCCGATTTGACCGAAAAGTATGTTGGGATTATGCTGCACGATGATTAGCAGTACAATCCTCCATAAGTGATCCCTTTGTAATCAAATGCACATTTTTTAAATTTCAGCTAACATTTCATGAGATAGCTCATCTGTACCGCAAAGACCATCAATATTGAAAGTTTTGGTGACTTGCCTGGTTGCGCGCCGGGCCGCGTTAGTGAGGTTTTGCCTGTGCACTGATTGGCCGAAAGTCTCGCACTCCGTGTCTTATGCGCGCCGGTTTCTCCTACCGACCAAGTCAGTGCTCATTTGAGTACCGTCATATTGCAGAACTCTATGTCTTCTGACGCGGCGGCTTTGCCCACTTTTGGGCCTAGTGTTTTATATCGCAATATAACATCTTGGCACGAGGGGAGGGCGGTTTTACGCCTGGTGCTTCTGGTGCGTCCTATTCATAGGTATCTTTTTGCCAACAGAAGACACTAGACGGAAGGATAATAGAAAATTACTTGGGAAGCGACCGTGCACTAGACCGTAGGAATTCTGCGGATGGTAAAAGAGGGGAGACTATTTATGAGTCCCGTCGTCGGAGGTTCCCATTAACGTACTATACAACTGACATTGAAAGTCACCTCTTCCGGTAGGGGAGGGGAGGATGAGGGAGCCTTCCAGCGAGGGCTCTAGTTTGAGCCCTGGGGCACAACGGGACTTACCGTCCCGAAATTGGATCGGCAAGCTCTACTCAATGGCTAATAGGCCAGAAATGGCTATTCCAGTCTCCCTTGTCTTTGTCCGTAATAACATTCTGCCTATGTTGAGGACTTAAGCATTTCACTCGTGTTGGTTATGCATCGCCCTCCCAATGGGACCCCCAATCTCCGGCCTCCTGGCTGAGGCGGTCTTGCAGGAACTGGAAAAAGTATTATACCGTACTCCCGAGATATATGCTTGCTAAAAGCCCAGACACGTGTTTCGCCGATATTCTGCCGCTGTGTGACACAGCTGCATGGGATTCGGCCCTTCAGTGGGACCGCCAGCGTCCCCTATGCGGTTTTTGATACATGAACTCCAGGGAAAAATCAAGCGAATAATTTCAGAAAGTACTCAACGCACGACATGGAGTTAAGTCTCCGGGACATGACTTTTGGGGTTAGACCCGAAATTTCAATGAACATTTGATTCTAAGACAATCGACTACTGTGGAATAGCCACGTAATGCCCATTCTACAAACAAGTAGTACTACAAGTAGTATGAAATCCATATGACAGAGGTGTTATACCGTACTCCCGACATACGTACTAACTGAAAGCCCAGACACGTGTTTCGCCGGTTTTCTGTCGCTGTGTGACACAGCTACGAGGGGTTCGGCTTCCCGGTGTGTCTTCCCTGATGACCCATTTCAGTCTTTTTTATTTCTTCCACATGTTTCAAAGTTTGGTTTGCCTTGTTAAAATACCTTAAAATACGTTTTGCAATATTTGTAAAACTGTCTTACGCACTAGATCAAAGTCCTCAATGATTCGCGATGCGTATGTTTGTGTGTAATTTAAAAACAGTGTGTTTATCTATACAAGTTAGAAGATTATTACTCAATATTTAGAGAATATGATAATTTAATCCAGTATTACTTTGTACGGAATGTTCATAGGAATGTGGGACGTTTTGCAAGTCCCTAAAATATATAAAATCAGCCATATAAAACATAGTGTTTACCTCGCGGATTTTCGCTTTTCGCCGGGGGGTGGGGGGGGGGCTCTGAGACGCACCCACCGCAATGGAGGAGTAATCATTGTATACAACACAACAGTGGAAGAACCCTCATCTAGAAGAAGGAGACACGATCGCTGGGACAAGAGCTTTATTAGCCTGACGTTTCGGGTTCCTGCTCGAGCCCATCATCAGAGACAACAGCAGATACACCCATATCTGCTGTTGTCTCTGATGATGGGTTCGAGCAGGAACCCGAAACGTCAGGCTAATAAAGCTCCTGTTCCAGCGATCGTGTCTTCTTCTTCAAGACTTCTTCCTAAGACTCCTCTCTTCGCTTCCATTGGCAATGTATTTGGGTGCGATGCGCTTCGATCGGCCCGGCGATGGGAAACCTTCGCCCTTCGGAAGGCCTCTACGTATTCGCAGATCCGGTTTCTGCACAGATGTCTCGACAATAATGTGTTACCGAAATGTGTTTCATACAAGCCCCCCCGGTTAACACGGATTTGGCGAGACGAACAGAACCCTCATCTTTTGTTTTTTTTTCTTTCACTCTCAGAGAACCTGACGCCCGCCGGAGAGTCAGTGAACCGTGTATCCCTGAGCGGTGCCGATCGGGAACTCGCAGAAAGTCTTCCTCTTCTTAAGGATGCCCTCAGTGCCAAGACCTCTTCCTCCTCAACTGCCACCTCCTCGACCTCTGCTTCTCCCGCCTCCGACAACCACCGACTGCATCAGCAGTCAGCACCGGTACGTTGTGCTCTTCCTTGCGAAGTCTCTTCACTGCTGACCGTTTTCTGACCAACTTAACCATCAGTGTCGTCAGAATCTATCTCGACACTTGAAGAGTCTCAGGATTGAGGGTCAGGTCGCAATGATTCCTTTTTGATGTGGGCCTTGTGACATTCTCGTTTACAGTGAGTGACCGATCTCATGAAGTGTTGGCTGAAATTCTGAAATGCATTTTCAATTAGAAGGGATTACTTAAGCCCGGTCGTAATACTGATTATCTTACATCATAATTCTATAATATTTCAGACGTGGCAGGATGTCAGCATTTGAATACACTGCTTTTCAGTCTCCTGTAGAAACCGAACTCAGCAAAAAATGACTACTTATGGTCTTGCAAACTCAAATATATATCATAGAAACCATAAACAAAAATATGCTTTCTTTCAGTCATTTCGTAGAGAATCACGTCTTCTTTATATTTTGTACTCGAAGAAGGAGTATAATAAGGTTTCAAAAAGTTTCCAATTATGACATTTTTTAAGACCGCGCAATGTCCATTCACAAAACATCGTACCTAACCGTTTACCACAGCTCCCCATGAAATGTGCAACATAGTCCGCATCCATTGAAAAATTTTATGGACTCTGTATTGTATCTTTTTAAAAAGATAGAAAATATGTGATTTTCTTTATGCGGAACGCATGCACCTTGTATACTGAAACCGGTAATCACTAGTGTAACGACTGATCAGGCTCCAAATTATTTGGGAACCAGAAAACTTTTTTAAACCGAATTATACTCCTCTTTCAACTATATGATATACGGATGACGTGATTCACTAGCAAATGAGTAAAAGAAAACTTTGTTGTCCGTTTTTGTGAAATTTATTTAAATTTGTAAGACTATCGAACATGAATATGAAAAATAAGTAATCCCTTCTAATCGAAAACGCATTTCAGAATTTAAGTCAACATTTCATGAGATCGGTCGCTCACTGTATGTAGGACCGTAAATCCCCAACCAAATGTACCCCCCAACACAAAGTACGAGCCGGATCGTACGCGGCACGCGTAGACGGGCTTCCTCGCTTTGTCAGTCCGCACCCACCTCCAGCAGTTTTGTCTTCGTCTTGCCATTGGATTACCATGGTTAGCGGAGTGTGGCAGGACACCGCAAATTCAAATATATCTTATAGAAACCATAAACAAAAACATGCTTTCTTTCAGTCGTTTCGTAGAAAATAATGTCTTCTTTATATTTTGTACTCACAGAAGAAGTATAATTCGGTTTTTAAAAAAGTTTCTAATTATGAGATTTTTTTAGACTGCGCAATGTCCATTCACATAGCACCGTACATAACCGTTTACCACAGCTCCCCATGAAATGTGAACATAGTCCGCATCCATTGAAAAATTCTATGGAATCTGTATGTTATCTTTTTAAAGAAATAGAGAAATATGTGATTATCTTTACGCGGAACGCATGCACCTTGTAGACTGAAATCACTAAGCTCTAATGCTACGAATGATCAGGCTCCAAATTATTCGGCAATTAGAAAACTTCTTTAAACCGAATTATACTCCTCTTTCAACTTTATAATATACAGATGACGTGATTCACTACCAAATGAGTAAAAGAAAGCATTTTTGTCCGTTTTTATGAAATATATTTGAATTTGTAAGACTATCGGACATGAATGTGAAAAATAAGTAATCCCTTCTAATCGAAAACGCGTTTCAGAATCTAAGTCAACATTTCATGAGATGGCTCACTCACTCTATGTAGGACCGTAGATCCGCAACCAAATGTACCCCGGAACACAAAGTACGAGCCGGATCGTACACGGCACGCGTCGACGGGCTTCCTCGCTTTGTCAGTCAGCGTGTCCGCACCCACCTCCAGCAGTTTTGTCTTCGCCTTGCCATTGGCAGGACACCGTGCAGGTCTACCCTTCTCAAAAATAACACTTCACTCAAAGTCACCGTTACTGGACACAAGGTGGACGTTGTCATTTGGGGCGTCAGAGTAGGGAACTATCACTGGAGGCTGAGGTGGTCTGTGTGTTACCTTCCTGACGTAGGGTGTTAGTCTACCATCAGTCGACGTATTCGATAGAAGAGGGCAGTCTGTGTGTGTGTCTGTGGGCCCAGAATTGATGGCCGCTACGCTGGAATGCCATGCTATTTTGACTCTCGAGGCCGCCAATTAGCGCATGAAGCCACCAGGTTTAGCCTCGTCAGTCACTGCGTCTTGACTTTGTCTCGCCACTGGAACCTGCTAATTATGGAACCGAGGTGTGAGACAGATGCCGCGTAAGTCATCTTCGTCGCAGACCATTTCACGTGGCAGTCTCCACTGCTCCCGCCCCCCCCCCACCCTCCCCCCAGGTACTGGTGGTCTTCGTCAGGTACGATTACTAAACTTCCACGTGTGGCGGAAGTTCAGCAGTCCACTTCATGGCCACATGGCGGTCCCAGTTTACTACGGCGGCTGTTTACACACGCAGATGTGTGTATGTGTGTGTGTGTCTAGTGTGCATCGGCCTCAGACACTTTTGAGCGGTCATGTCTTAACGCAACTGTTTCGTGTCGTAGGCTCACTCAGTGCGTAGGTAAACTGAACCCAGCGGGAGACAGAGAGGTGTGTGTGTGTGTGTGTGTGTGTGTGGAGGGTAAATAGTTCGTTCGCGTGAGCCGGTGGAGTGATGACCGCATGCGTGTGTTTGCTCTCCAGATCTGTGGT
>CACRXP010000170.1:684411-717937 GCA_902702965.1 Spirometra erinaceieuropaei
CCATGCATACTCTTGAAACTGGGCACAAATTCGCTTGGGATAAAACACGCATTGTCGGTTCCTGCCCATATAAGAAAGGCCGAGAATTCCTAGAAGCCATTCACTCTGATGATTCATGCATCAATCGACGCATCGACCTTGATACCATGTACACAAGTCTCAAAGAAAAATGGAAAAGGTAATAGCCAATCACGACTTGACATCAGCCCACAGCATTAGCCTATCCTCAGTCATGACAGAGCAATATCGATTTTTTCGGCATTGTTTAAATTTTGACTGTTTCTTCACACTTACTACACGTCTGAAGACGAGCTGGGGAACCAGACTCGAAAATTTACGAAATAAAGTTTGTTCATTTTCCCAAAGGACTCATTCTTCTTTGAAATATATATATATATTACTCGTCATGACTCTCCATTGCGTCGACTTCCTACCGGAGCAAGCATAACGCAAGCCTAAAGCCTGGAGACCCTGAAGGAGGCCATTAGATTTGCTCTTTATCAGGTTGGGCTGCAATATGTCTATAATGGAGGCGGATGTTCGAATTCCAGACATTTGTGCATGTAGGGATGCAAAGGACTTTTCGAGCCCTGGAACTATGCGTTAATTGTCTGAGCTATAGAACTCGCGCGGTAGTTCATCGTCAACCGACGCCAAACTGGTCGACCCAGTCTTCAACCTGCTCAGCCTGTCTCGCTTCTGATGTAGATGACTATCTTGATGACTGCCAATTTAAACTAACGACCCGTTTCGAAGGTGTGGCCAGCCTCTTGTGCTTATTCGTCAGCCCGACGCACAGTCAGTTTGTGTTGGTGTCTGCGCGATCCGAACATGCGTTTGGCCTGACCTGTGTTATTACAAGAATAGGTCGGGCACAGGATACGATACACTACTCATGACCGTTCCGTCGAAATTTAGTTGGTCTTCAATTTTCATGATCTTACAGATCATAGTAGCTTTGGTCTGTTGGGCAGTTCCAGCAGCTGGTCCCGCAGCAATGCCTGCGATCCACCGTTTCATGTGACTATCGCGACTCCCAATACCTGACTTCGATCTGCTTCGGTAGCTTTGGGCCGGTAGGGACTTCCAACACCTGGTCCCGCAGCAATGCGATCAGCCGCTTCTGAGTCGTCCTTTATGTTGCTGCCCTAACCTCTGACGTTGAACTCCTGCACAAGTTCTGAAGCATAGACGAATAAACACATGCTTCCGGTGCTCGACTAGTCTTGTTCTCCCTGATTCGCATGATGTGCTATCTCGTGCTATGTCAACGAAAATTCTGAAATGCGTTTTCAATTCGGAAGGTTACTTAATAAAGGTTGTAATACAAATTATCATGTCACATAATGCCAAAATATTCCAGTCACGCCAGGATGCCGGCTTTCGAACGACCTCTTTATCGACCGTTTTCCTAACCCATATTCTGCACAAAATGAGTACTTAAGTAGCGTGAATTTCCCCCCTCGATTTTCGATATCCGTATAAATGCAAATGCACTTTATGGAAAATATACACAAAAATATTCTTTCTTGTATTTATGAGATAAGAAAATTGCGTCTTCTTTAAGTTTCATACTTGAAGAAAAAGTATCTTTCCGTTTTAAAGAGTTTTTTGGGGCCGTGAAATGTCCAGTCGTGCAGCACTGCATCAGCACGTTTATTAATGCCGCTTATAAAGTGGACAGCATGGTAGTATATAGAAATATCCGATTTCCCTTGCACAAAAACCGCGCAACTTGTAGTTTGGAACCCCCGAATGCAAGTGTTGCAGCAGGTCGTGTTCAAAACTTTTTGAGGATTGCGGCAGTCTTTATAACCGGAAAATACTCGTTCTTTAAGTGCAGAATTTAAGGAAGACGTAATTGGCCACTAAATGAGTAGAGGAAAGAATATATTGTTCCATTTCTTCTGCAAAATATATTTGGACTTATAAGTGTGCTAAAAGTCAATGGGAAAAAAGTTATGCTACCTAGCAATCACTTTTGCGCGCAATATAATTTGTGCAAGCGGCCGACAAGAAGTTCATTTGAAAGCCGACATCCTGACATGTCTAGAATACCTGAACATTATGCGGTATAGTAATTAGTATTACAACCCCACCTGGATAGTAATTTGGAATTGAAAACACTTTTCAGAATTTCTATCAAAATTTCATGAAATAGCACATCTTTTGTGAATTTGAAATATGTCCGCCGCCTGTGTCTCGGTAGCCGGCTGCTTTATCATTGGCGTGGACTGGAAAACGTTTCCTCCCAGCGCCGTCGGCCGTCTGGAAGTCCAATCAGGGCGCGTGGACCTGGAATTCCCGTCCGTCGAAGACGCATTTAGTCCGTGGCGCGCCTGACGGTGGTTGCGTTGGGCGGCTTTTTGGAGCAATGGTTTTCTGTAATACCTCTATTCGAAGGTGGAAGTCTACCTTCCATCACTCATCTTGCACGCCATAAGGTCCCAGGGTTGTTGGAGATAAGGCCATATTAGACACTAGATGACATTCTGTCGTAACACTTCGAAGACTTGCTACCTTTCCCCAGGCAGCCTGTCTGGTGGATTGGTGCGGATGCATGCATAAAAGAAACACCATTACAGGGTGTGTGGCCGTTTGTTCGCCGTAGCCTCGAGCCTTTCTATTTAACATCAGTCGTTCGCTCACTGCTAACTCCAGACGCTCCCATCTGTCCACAGCTAGACCGGCCGGTATACCTCAATTTTCTTTGGTTCCTGCCCTCACATTTGCTTTTTTCGTCTCTATACTGAAGATAGAAAGACTCATGGAATGAGGTACTACTTAGTCAGTCAGTGTTCTGACTACGGAAAATTGGCCGTTTTGTGATACCATTGTGGTAAAATGCATGTGCAATAAAATGCCTACTAACTTAATTTCGGTACTACAATTCATTTTCATAAACTATCGAATCGCCACGGAAAAGGGGTTAGTCATGTTCATTATTTACTGAGAGAAAATGTCTTATATAGTATACTAGTGTGCGTGTAACGTGATCATTGTTTGTGAACTCCCTTGATATCAGAGAAGACATGTTTTAAGTCCTCATGTGTGATTATTAAGACTTAATGGCCGTGTCCCATTGAGGATTCGACGTCTGAGGCAACACATCACCTCATCCAAAGAAGACTTTTTGGCGAAACTTAAGATTCCACTGTACCGCTATCATCAGTAATCGGCGTAATTAGAATCAATCACCTTAAGCGCATGACTGAAATATTCTGAAATACCCAGTTTTCTTCAAGTTTTCCCGTTTAAGTAACTTCTCAAATATCACCTATTGTATTCCTTCAGATTTTGCACTCAAAATGAATCTCTTGTCCCCGATTAACCACATCGATAATGCCTTTTTCTAGCTAAGTACTTACAAAATAGTTTCGAACAATGGCAGACATGATGTTACTTTGTTTGGTTCTTGTAATGCCTCACAGCATCAATGAGCTGCCCACCCAAATCCCACTTCAGCAACACTTCGTCAAAGTTACTACCAGGTTCCACCAGTCCTCCTCTTTTTCGTTTGGAAAATCAAAAAGCACTTTTTGACGCCAAAAGCAATGCTTCCATTAACAGCTTGTTGCCACTAAGCGCAATTAGGATGAAAAGATGGACGTTCAGTGTATTCCCTCAAACAATTCGGAACAGGTTTATTCAACCATTATTGTCCTCTCTACTGGCTGGCTTGTTTATCAATCAACCCACATAAATTTAAATGGAGCTCGGCAACGGTATAGAGGAGGGCCCCGCTTAACCCTCAGTAGAAGATGGATCGTGTCATATGGGGTTTTATCTTGGCATACATTTGCAGGTTGTTACTGAAATTCCACGGCCAACCACGATTACTTCCCACGATATCACACCTTAACTCAAACTTCGTTATTTTGTGAAATTTATTTTTTGTTTATTGTTTAATTACTGCTCTCATTTCCGTTGTCGTACAACAACATAGGTTAAGACTTTCGGCATGAATTCGGGCAAATTTCATGTTTTATTTCATTTTGTTAGCTTACTGTCTAGCGTGCTGCCCCACCCGTAAAACTCCCTTTACCATAAATCACTTATGGCACGATCCACATTCTACTGACATCTAAGTGGGGTCCTTCTCAATACCATTGCCGGAACTGTGTCGTAGTTTCCACAAACGGCGTATACCAGTCGATCTTTCATGTACTTTTACCTCTGGTCTTCCATATGCCTTACTCTTGAATGGCCGACTTATGTGGCAAAATTCCGAAGAGTAGGCCACTTTTATCCATATTATAAACGTCCTCAGGTTGCCATCTGGAGGTGGTTCGACGTCACTTTTCCATTCCCTCTAATAGACCAGGGGTCGTTTTTGTCAGCTTCAGCCGCATCTCAGAATGCTACTACTACTACTACTACTACTTTTCAATTTGAACTTTGTAAATCATGCATCATGGACTCTGATATATCCTTCAGTAATATCATTATTTTGTTATGTATATATTCTCCTTAACTTACTACTGGTCGCTGTGTGACTGCCTGTGAGTGTTCAACATCGAATCTTGAGGAACAGCGGGACCAGCAAATCACGTAATCCGATCGGTGAATACGATTCCCATGCACACATATATATGATGGTAGGGGGCGCTCACCGACCGTTCTTACGGAACTCACTCGTTCCGTTGTGCTTTACGGGCTCTCTCTCGAGCCCAACCAGCAGCGGCGCATGATATAAGCAGTATGATATAACCGACAAACACAAGGGAGACTGGTGTGGCCATTTCTGGCTTCTTAGCCGTCGTCAGCCAGTCACACCCAATCCCGAAGTGTGGAACACCCGTGGCTCGAACTCGCGACCTGTTAGTTAGAAGTCCGCGCCTCTAACCACTGGACCACGAGCCCGTTGCCCTGTCGGTTTCGATCGGGAATATACGATGGTAGAGGGCGCTCACCGATCGTTTTACGGAACTCACTCGTTCCAATCACCCTTGTCTTTCTCCGTAAAAACATACTGCACATATATATATATATATATATATATATATATATACATATGCATTAGAAAGAAATCAATACTGTCATTTCATTCCACGACCTGGGTTGACATCATGTGGTGGTTGGTTGTGACCTACTTCGTCTTCCCTTGAGATTGTTATACACGGCGTCTAGTTCCATGTGCCGGTTAATTTTAATGATTCCTCGGAATGTATGGCCGTCAAATAGGGCTTGCGTAACATTTTCGTAGCCTAACTTTTGTTCGACTTTAAAATCTTTGTAACCAATCCGAATAATGTTTAATGATATCTAACGACTTCTGTGCTCCCCCTCCCCTTCCTCAGCTACACGGAACTGCACGTCTTACCTCCACCGATCTTCCCGATTCTGCCGCCAGCCTAGACCTTAAGCCCGCAACCTATGCACTGGGCGAGGCCGGTCTCTTTGGCGGAGTCGGTGATGGTGGCGGCTCCGGCAAATCACGCTTCCTGCCAGCCGTTGCTTCCTCCGCCGCCGCCGCCAAACGGCGTTCCCTCAAGCGCCCTCCTCCCTCGGACGAGACCAGTGCTGCTGTTGGCCCCGCGCTGGCAAACCACCACCACCTCCACCATCAGCAACAACCACCCAGTACCCACCCTCCCCTGCATCACCACCGCCACGTTTCCAGCCCCAGTCCGGAGTCCCCAGCAGTTTGTACTGGCAGCCTAGATACTGAATCGCTCTCGATGAGTCGGCAGACCTCCACCGCTGTCTCCGCCACCACATCCCTCCCCGAGGCCAATGTGTTCCTGCCGCTCGCACAACAGCAGCAGCAGCAGCAGCGCAACCCTCCACCTTGTCTCTCCACCAGCTGTCGTAATTCCCAGCTCGTGGCGGAGACCAACCTTCAGCTCGTACGTTATCTCTTGTTTGCTATTCACTTTATAGCCCACTCGCCTATCGCCCCTCCCCGTGCTTGCGCGGGATGTGGTCTAAACGTCCTGGCCTGTATGATTTCCAACCGAAGGCATAACTCGATCCAGTCACTGTCACCGCCTTTAGTGTAGTATTCTTGGGGATATTTCTGATTGTGAGATCGGGGATTGCACCTGTAGATGTGGAATAGGAACCAGTTCGTGTGTGGCATGCGTGGGAGAACTTTTTCGCCTTCATCAGTCGCTGTGACCACACCTATTTTTTGTTCAACTAGCCTTTGTCGTTGCCCTCTGGAGCATTTACGGTGTGGGAGGTCGAGTGAAGTAGATGCTTCACAGGTCCATCTCGACTTAGTTCATAGGCGAATCGCTACTCCGCCCACTTTGGGCGTCTGTGGTTCTCTTCCCTCGCAGCAGACGAGGTGTCGCGTGCGTAGAAATGTATACGTATGGGTAACATGGCATGTCATACTTGACAGCGCAGATGCCAACTAAGGGCCCAGATACGTATTTTGCCGATACGTTCTACCGCTGCAGAACAAAGCTGCGAGGGGTTCGCCTCGTCAGCTCGACGAGATCGAAATTCTTGCGAGAGATAATAACCGCCTGAGCCGTGAACTACTCGAGTCGTAGTTTTGCGGTCGTCAGTCGATTAACAAGCGTACTGATCTCTCTGCTCCATATTCTACGCTGAGACTTTGTCCAGGCAAGGTAGTTAGCTACACGGAGAGTGTGTGGATGACCACTGCTCCTGGTGCCAACGTCGGCGAACCAAATTGTCCGGCGCTTAGTAACTCGAATGTGGGCAATTAGTAAATCACCACACCTCACATGCAACCATCTGCGATGAATGCGGAAGCCGATAATTTTGACAGGCATGCTGGCACACAGCGACTGCATACAGCAGCACCTGGCCAATCAGACAGTTATCGCACCACCTTCCACCTTCTGCGATGCATTCGGAAGCTGGCAGTTGCGATAGGCATGCAGTGGCCTAGCAACTGTATCCTATAAATGCTGCAACACCTGTGCGACTCACTATTCCTCTCAGATTCAGTCTCTAATGATGGATCCGAGTGGAGATCCGAAACGCTAGAATAATAAAACTATTGTCCCAGCGACCACACCTGCCGCATCTTGCGCTCCAGTTGCTCCTGCGTGTGTCAACCGGACTGGTCAACTCCTCGCGACGCCTCGCCGAACGCAAACAGGCGGTCCATCGATGCAACTGTCTTATGTCCGCTTCTAGACGACCATCGCCGTAAGTGGAATGTCTCTCAAACACTCCCGAGGGCCCCCTTTGTTCGTGTTCCTCCCGCAGTGACGGCATTTCTCAGCACACTGACTTCAGTGCGCGCTCCGAAGGCTAAAGTATTCTGCCATTGCCACGATAAGTTATCCACTCTCCTCTCCCCACATACGCGACTTCCACAACTTCACTCTTCGAAAACAGCGATCCTAGCCCTCTTCAACCCATCACAACCTCTGATAAACACCCACTCCTGTCATTCCATCTAATGGCGAGCTGGTTAAATCCAAAAGAAGCATTCTGGTCCCAAAGATCCTTTGCGTCCTCATGCCTTTTATCATTTCTAAACCTCCATCGGTCATGTTTTTGACACAGCCAGTTTGAGCTCCCTTTTTGTGTGTGTGTCTTGTCAGGACCCCTCGCAGCAGCTGCCCGCACACTTCACGAGCCAACCCGTCGGCGGAATCCACCATGTGCAGCCGCTCTATCCGCCGCAGGCCATTGGACCGCCTCCTCCGCCGCCCCCACCATCCGACTGCTCCTCTCTGGTTGGCGGCGGTGGTGGCGTTGCCAGCGGCAAGTCGACCCCTCGGCAGCCAGCCAAGAAGCGTCTGGAGGCGCGCACTCCCACCATCGACGGGGTCCTGGACGATCTCGGCATTACCACCGACATTGGTCTGGCCGATATGAAGACGGGCACCGGCAATGGCTCCGGCGGCTTCCAGCTGCACACCGACACGCCTTTCAGTGAGTAGACTGTCCTTCTTCGTCATTTCCGTGTTTACATTTTTGCCTTCTCATGAATATCGCCAGCTGGTGGTGGTTCGTCAGGATGAGTCGGAAGGTTTCAGTGCACATTCCTCCAAAGAGAGGATATGGGTGGTGGTATCGGATTCCAAAGCCGGCTGCGCTGTTGCCTTAGATCCCACCTATTTGAAGTCCGAAAAGCCCGCCTGGGATGAAAAGAAGATCGTGCGTGGCATGCCCAAATGGGCTGTTTAACTTTGTTAGTTACGACATCCGCGCCCACCTCCGGTCGTTTTGACTTTGTCTTACAAGATTGATATAGGACAGAGGTGGACATCGTCGTTTTCGGCGGTCGGAATATTCTTTATTGGTCTCCGGCTGTTAAAACTACTGATTTGGCTGTGTTAGACGCTTTTTTAAAGATGATAGTGGGAAGAGACTAATTGGCAACTTGAAAAGGCGAGAGCTGCAAGAAGACGGGGCATATGCTGTGCAACAACTTTGGACTACAGCAGCAGTAGCAGTTACCCCTTCCCCCCCCCCCCCACCCCCGGTTTATATGGCGAACTGAGCAGAAGGACTGACCACGCGAAAGGACTTTCCTGGTTACACTTCAGAAGTGGATCAGACTTCATTTGGACAAGCCCGCCCTTATTTGGACGCTTGTTTTCTTGCTTAGGTATTCGGTTATTCGTTCCTCCTACACGTAACGAGTAACTATTGCTGTAGGTCGCAGTGCTAACTTACCCATGAATTGATTTCGAAGCCTCCACTTCACTCGCTCCTTATGCGACAAGACAGAGTCAAGACTACTGAAGATTCACATCAGTGCAGAAAATTACCAAGGTAATCTCACGTCTCTGCTAGTCGTACACGTTAAGAATACACGCACGCGAACAACCAGACGTTAGGAGAATGGTCTCGGGTATTTCAGTGAAGTTGCCACTGCAGGGGGGGGGTTGGCTTTGCTGTCCTGATCCGAAGTGTAAGCGCTATGTGGGCATCGCAAGTGAAGTAAGCCGAAGGAGGACGCCGAAAATAGTTTTGTATAAAAGTAGCTAAAGCTAAAACGAAAAAGGGCAACCTGGTGTTTCGGCTTAGAGGCAGGGGTTAGTTTTAGGGTCTGGGTTAGTGTCAGGTTGAGAATTGAGTCTAGGGTTAGGGCTTGTGTTCAGTTTAAGGGATTCGGTTAAAGTTAGAGTTTGGATCGCGGTTTCGGTTTGCGTTAAGTTTCAAGGTTGGTATTAGGGTTAGGGTAGGGTTACGGTTAAGGTTAGGGTTAGGATTTCGGCCAGGGTTAAGTTTAAGCCTATGGTTAGGGCTAGGGTTTGTGGTAGGTTTAGGGTTAGATGTAGTGCTAAATTCAGGGTTTATAATCACGTTAAGGGTTGGGTTACGGTCAGGTTTACCGTTAGGTTTGGGGTATTGCTGCCCCGCGCGTCCTGTCAGCCAGGTCTTTTGCAGGGATTCTAGGCTTCCTTCAGCCTCGGCTACTTTCCACACTACCGACTTCAGAATCCCCCTTCGTCTTACTCTACTTTCAATGCACATGTTGCGCTTACACGGGAGTCCAGGACAGCGTAATCGACCCTTGCCAGCGTATTTTTTAGACTCGAACCGCCTAATCATTTACTGAATGTTTATTTTTAGTTGCAACGCCTATTTGCAGTCAGGACCGATCGATGAACAACACGTCATATATCCGTTGACTCAGACATTAACGGCGTTCTGCGTAGGGCGACCTATGACCCACTGAGTCCGGGTTGGAACCTGCGCCTATCCTTTTGTTGACCGTCGACGGCCAAAAGGCCAGAAACGTTCATTGCAGTAACCTAATTCTTTATTGGCAGCACTCCCACCAACTCGGTCATTCCTCTTTTGGCGCAGAGTTTTTGTCAAGTAGTAAAATTACATATTTTTATGCATGACGGTGTTGGCCGAGAGTTACACAAACGAATTTCATCTGATAGTTCAGTTAATAAGACGGAGCTTGGGCGTTGTGCTGAACTCTTTGAGTGTTTCATATTCCCCGAAACTGTTTTCCGATCGTGATGTAGGGTGTTTTCACCCAGAGTATCTAAATCAGGCTCCATCACCCTTTAAACACGCCTGAGCGAAATGCCTTTTCATCTAAAATTTTACCGTTCTTCCCACGTTCGGCAATACGAGACCCAGCCACATCCATGTAACCTCTCTAATTCATTATCCGGTAAGATGTACGCATATCGGCCGTCCTCTCGATACTTTTGTCTTGTTTTGAGATAATACCGCCACGTTAGAGCTGTTGTTCCACCCTTTTACTGATGTCGGCTCCTTTTGTGCATCAGGTAAACCATCCGCTCACACTGGCTTAGACGTAAGTTGTGTTTCGCATTTGCCGTCGTTTGGTCGTTATTTTGTTTTTGCCTACTTATTACTTCTAAGTAAGCGTTTCTTTTGCATATTTTACATTAGCCCCAATTCTCTGCCGGGCTGCTACCTGTCAGTCCTCGGCGGTGGCCAGTGCGTCGACTGCCTTCTCGTCGGCGCCGCCCAGCGGCCGGTTGAACTCCACAACTGAAGCCGATGATGCCAGTTGTGACGAAGAAATGAAGACCATCTTCTCAGCCCGTCGACACCGCTCAATGGTTCATCCTCCTAACATCTTGGAGACCTTCTCCATACAGGATATGAAGCATATCCAATCCAAGTTTCTGCAACAGGGCTACAGCATGGATCAGACTACAAACGGAGGATTTATGCGGTATGTTTTTAGCTTTAACTTTGTTTTTTGTCTCCTGGTGGGTCTCAGGAATGCACAGGCCGCCTTTCTAACAACTAGACTATATAATTATTATTGGCATCCCCTCAACAGTCGTGCGTGCAGTTGGAAAGATCAGGTTCCTGTTTGGTGTCGTTGTTGTTGCTGTTGTTCGGGAAAAGGCTTCCTCTAGGGATGGCTGGGATGTATGGGAATGTGAGCTGGGACGCGATGTGGTTGGGCGTCGAATAGGTCCGTAGGTCCAGAACTTCTTCTATGGCTTTATGTACTTTCTTGATTAAAATCCGAACTCCCCACGCATTCTCTGGCACAACAGTTAAATCTAACAGGCTGCGTGGAGTTCTCCCTTGACGGCAGTCAACGTTAGCTCTGTCGCAATGCTGGCTTGACTCTAGGCCACTGTTTGGAGGACAGATATCTCTTGTCTGTGTCCAACCGGGTCTGTGGGTGTGGCTACTTCGAAGGTCCGCCATCAGTTACTCGGAATATGTCAGGGCCCGCTGGTCTCCTTCATCGAAGTCCACCAGGTTATCCGTCATTCTTGGACATACTGCGCAGACCCTATTCAAGCTGTTAGTCCATTCAGCTTTCCTGGGACTTCTGTCGTTCCGCGTCAATGACACCACAGGCATCACGGTTCTGGATGATTTGTGGGTATGTTTAAGGCCCTGTGACTCCGGGATGATAACAGCGTAGTTCCGGGTTGGAAACTCCCCTCTTACGTTCAAGCGCGTATCTAAGTCATGGTGTTGGTTGAAGAAATCTTAAGATTGCCTGCTAGACCATTTCTCCTCAAATTCCTTATTTCCTGTGAGTCTCCTCCTCCTCCTCCTCTTAAAGAAGGCCTGTCCCCTCTTAGCATTAACTGGAATTTGAATGAAAGCCGTTTCGTAGTTAATCTGCCTTTTAAAACGTTCTTTTTCTTCAGTTTTTAGTGTTCTTTTCTAACCGCCCTGTTGGTGACAGCAGCATATTATAGTGAACCAAGCTTTCTTTGGAGAAACCGCTAGAGCCTCAGCATGTGAGCAGTTGGAGTCTTCCTAGAGTAACGAGGTGTCAGCCCTCGTCGCCTAGCCAGCGGCGAAAGCTCCCTCTCTGTTTCAACTGATTGAGTCGCATACCCAGCCCAAGTGTCGGCCTTTCGGCCTCTATTGCATTCCTTTGCTATCAGTGGCTGTTGGGTTGCTCGGTCAGTCTTTTGCACAGTGCCGACATCCCAGCGGCCTAAAGGTCTGCTATATCAGAATCAGCAAACCATGCCTTGGCAGTTCTCTGACACCTGGTTTCCTGCGGTACATGCGCATACGCCCCCGCTGGGTATACAGGTCGTGAACATGGTCGCACAGTTATCCTCGTCTTCCTGACCCCTTATGGTCTGTTGTTGGTTTAAATGCTCGCTCAGGGTTGTGTAGTTGAGCGCCAAGGTGCGGGCTTGGCTGCGCCCTTACTCTCATCCGGTCTGCTTGGCTCTCTTGACACCGGGTCGATGCGGCGGAGGAGGCGGGAGCGCGGTAGATGCTTTGCAAGTCTACACTTTCTGTAAATTGCATCGCGTGCAAGTCACCGTGCCTGTTTAACCATGCTGTGAAACGCAGGGTGGACATCGTCGGGTAAGACGGTCGAACTGTCGGTTGCAGTGGGGACCGCCATTTGCGTACCCTGGAACTGCAGGATTTTCCTGTCCCTCCTCTGCAGCATGCCTGCGAGTGCTTAACAGCATCTTAGAGACGTACGATCAACCTGTTTTTCGCGCTCCTGTTTCAGCCGTTCTGCGTGAAGTTGCTGAGAATGAGTTCTGCTCTCCCTAGTGTTGGCGCTTCTCCCTCCCCCGGCTCATGATTCTTCATTCTTAAGCCTCACAAACAGACTGCACAAATGTAAATCAAAGAAATGAGAGACCCCTTAGATAGCCGGCGATTTACTTGTGAATTTTCGAACTGCTAACGACAACTCATCGCCAGGTATGATTACCGGGGGCGCCGTTCCGGCCTCAGTCGAAAAGATGTGTAAGAAGTGTAATCAGTCAGTATATTTGGAGTAAACAACAGAAGCCATGAAAACTCCATTTAGAGGGTACAGGTATAAAGTAAAATAGTTAAATTGCAAAACTTTTGCTTGCAGTTTTAGTAGGAGAATTCATAAATCTAATAATGTAACATGAAGGTGAAAGGGGTATTATATTCGCAAAATAATTGCGAAAACTTTGTTCACCACATTCGGACTGTGAAAATTTCAATATGGGCTACGTTTGACGCAAAAATAGGATCTGTTGAAATCCTGTGAGTAGTATATTTATAGTCATTTCTATAATCCGTTAGATCAGGCTTCGGCAGTTTGGGTTGCCTTTCAGCAGGTGAGTATCCAGTTGTCTCTTGAACACGTTCACGGTAGGGGAATTAACAACAAACTCCGGCAAAGAGTTCCATTGGCGAATGACCCTCTGTGAGAAAAAGGAGGAACGTTGATTTGTGTGGCACAGTTCCTTTTTGAGCTGGTAGGAAGTGTAATGTACGATTCCAAGCTGCCACTGTGAGATGGATAGAATAGGAGGGGTGACCTGTTCTCGGTGTTTTCTATGGGTGTTGAGGCTGTTAGCATGTCCGCAATAAGAACGAATAGGGCGTCACCACCATGATTCTGGGCATTGTAGTCATCCACATCATCGGTCCCACCCCCTGACCTCACCCCCTCCCCAGCCATTCCCTCTGACGACTGACAGTTCTTGAAAATTCGAACACTCGCAAACAAATCCGTGGCCTTTCCTGTCTGACTACCAGCGCAGAGCGGCGAGGCGCCTAGATTGCACCTTGCACCAGTTGTGGACCTCATTGTATTCTCCCCCTTTTCTCTGTCCAGCTCGACCCCCTGTCAGGTGAAGCGGTGTGCCTCAGCTTGCGCGCTACCCAATCTCAGCGACGGCAGTCCCAGTGACGATGCACCACCGGGTCTGCGAGTCCCGGGTCCAGCCTCCTCCAATGAGCGTCCAATCACGGGCTTTGCCTCACCGCCCAGCCTCACTCCGCCCTGTCTGACGGACTCTGGCGGGGATTGTGTCGGCGGTGGCGGGGGTGGCAGCAGTAGCGTCGGTGGTTCAGGCGTCTGGCAGCTCGCCAACTTTGTCTCGCCGTCTTCCGCCGCCTCCGCATCCCATCGAGCCCCCTTCGGCAACTCGAAGCCGCCAGCCCATACCGGTGATGGCGGCGGCGGTGACCCGGAAGCTAATCGATCCGGTTTACTGACCACTCCGCGCCAGGACTTCGTCTCCCGTATCCGGGACTCTCCGGTGTTTGGGGTGGGTCGGCAGTCCTATGCGCGCCTTTGCTCTCTCTCCTCTCCTCTCCAGTTTATTTTGTCACGTATCTTGTCCCCGGGTGGTGGGCCACGTGTCTATTTCATGTCGTGCAGGCGCGGTATGCATGGCCGGCCACTGGTGCTGTCTGGAACAAAGCAGCTTTCTCGTGATTGGATGAGTCAAGGGGCAGCCCCACCCCGTGGCGTTGGTCATGCCGCATGCGTCAGAGTCTGTAAGCCGAGAAGCTGCATATCCGAAATAATAGACAGGCGGCCTTCGTACTCGCTTACTTGGAGCGCCGGGTCCCAAGGCAACTGGCTTTACTGTGGACGTGCTGCTCATTTGACTGTTCAATGGCCGTCCGCTTTTGACTGAAAATGGCCCCATCCCACCACATCCAAAGAGAAACTTTTTGCAGCTAGCTACGCTCTCATATTTGCTCTTTCCTCTTGTCCCTGAACTACCCCTGAATATTAGAGAGGGCTGTGATTGCTTACATGCACGCCGAGTGAATTCTAGCGATCAGAGGGCCTGCAGCTTCCTCATTTCCATAATCTTTCATAGACCTGACTTTGTCTACTCGTGTGACAATATAATGCGGTGGCTGACCGTTCACTTTAGGTCTGGTACAAACCCTCCTCCTACTTTTGGAAGCCCATTAATTTCCACTATGTCATCCCCGTCCTCTTGTGCATCTTCAGGGCCATCCGGAGATCATCGAAATGCTCCTCAGTATGCGGCAAGAGTACGGAGCCAAGGCTAATCGCGCGGGCAGCAGTTGTAGTCGTAAGTGAGACCTTTCGAGTGTGCTTTTCTCTCTCTTTTCCATTTTTCAAATACTACGTCTGATCATGATAATGTGAGAAAGTATAGTTTTTTTCGTGTAGAAAGCACTGACATTTGAGGGGGACACGTGCGCCATACACCTGCACACGGGTGGCGCGTACGCAGCTACCCCGTGAAAAGATGTAAATTACCTTCCTACTTAATTTGGAAAGGTAGTTAGGAACACCTCTTGTTTTCGAAACGTTTTAAAGTCGAGCACCAACAGCCTTCTGTAGGACTGGATGGAACTAGGGTCAGGGTTATAAGATTGGCTAAAATTTGCTCACGAAAACACATGCAGTGCGTGACTGATCTCATGAAATGTCGGCCCATATTCTATAGTGTGTTTTCCATTAAGAAGAATTACTTAGGTGAGGTTGTGATATTGAGTATCATGAGGTATAATCCTATAGTACTGCGGACTTGCCAGAATGTCGGCTTTTGAATGCTTTTCTTTTCAACCTCCTGCACAAACTACACTCTATAAAAAGCGACTACCTAAGTAGCATGCATTTTTTCACATTGATTCTCGATTTTCTTATAAATTCGAATATATTTTATAGGGAACATGCACAACATATGCCTTCTTTAACTTCTTTGGTAGAAAATCCCATATTCTTCACATTTCTCACCCCAAGGTGTATATTTAGATTTTGAAAAAGTTTCTCAATTCCTGAAGAATGTTGAGCCAGATCAGCCGTTACATTAGCGTTTAGCGATTTCAGTCTACAAGGTGCATGTTTTCACTATAAGGAAAATCCTCTCCTCTTTATCCCTTCCTTACTTTTACTATATTGTTTGTTGTTTTTCTAAACGTTCTGCATCTTTTACGTTTAATCAAGTATTTTTCCGCCCCTTGTTCTTTTGGTTGTGTTCAAGTTGATTTCAATATCTTAGCTGCTAATAATTAGACTGATCAGTCAACTCCGTTTTTGACGGACTGTTTGTGTACTCAAATAAGACAATGGCGTAAAGGCATTTTTAGTATTTCTTCATCACAGGGTATGCTGTACACCGTCTCCATTAACCGAACCCATAGAATTCCCGGTAAGAATTAAGTATATGCGCGGACAAGGAGAAACTATGGTGAACCGCCTACGATATTTTTAAAAGAAGGCGTTATTCGGTTGGATGACATTCTCTGACCTGTACCGCCCGAGGAGCCGGTGCTGCTAATTTTTTTTATTGGTTCATTGTTCCGGACACCCCACACGTAATTCTTTAGTAAGAGGGAAGCTCAATTTTTCAAAAAATTCGGCGCGGAGAACAGTTAGGCAGTAGAAGAATACTCGAAATAATGATAAGTCGAATGCATATGTCTGCCAGTAAGGTAGGGGTGTTAAAAAGCTAGCGAATTAATTAAACAACAAGTTACATTTTCCTGCCCCGCGCATATACTTAATCCTTGACGAATCCCCCTATTATCAGGCGTCCCTCTATTACAGGCCTCCTTGCCTCTCGTCTTGTGAGCGGGCTGCCGACCTGTTATTTGAACCCGAATTCAGTTTACCATCGAGCATTTTTTAAGTCAGTCTCTGCCAGCTGGATCTTTTTTGTCCGCCTAATTGTGAAATGCAGAATGTCAGTAGACCTTAATATTTGTTTCGTAACGCCCAATGGATGGCTGAAGGAGACACGTTGCCTTCGAATTTTGCTCATTAATTACTCATGTTGTAAGGCAAAACGTTAGAATTGATTAAGCGGTAGAGTATGGTCGACATGCCTATGAGCTGTGAGCACGCTGTCGGGGCACCCTGAATAGCCTACTGGCTGTTCTGCTAACCACTTTCCAATGACTTTACTGACACATAATGTAAGCACTCGTTTAGAACTTGCGATTCTAGCCTACCTTTGGTGACAATGTCGCTAGCCGCTTTCAGAACATTAACGGGGAGGTGGAAGCTCGGCGTCGGTCACAGTTCTCAGGAAGGTGTGTGATTCGGACTAAAGAATAGTCCTCACGAGTCGCTCTTAATTCATAACAGGAGACGCCCGCACCCGACGCTGTTTCCGTCCGACAAACGTAGGCTTTCGCTCATTCATCATCAAGCCTGTACAGTAATATAAGGGAGGACAAAGTAGCAAAAGTTCAGAGGTCAGTGGTCAGATTCTAGTTCTGTCTGGGGCTTAGGGAGTGGGAGAGGAGGAGCAGGATGATGTCTGGCCATTATAGCGGTCTCTGTTTAATCGCTGTAACGCGACGTGGCGGGTGTGAACACGCATGCTAGGCTTGTCTTTGCCCAGGGGAGCCTTAGCGCCTGTACAAACGCTTTATGTGAGCACAGGTTTGGGTTTGCTAACCGTATAGCCACTGCCTCTGCCGTCGCCAGTATTTCCTAACGCAGCAACTTGGAGTGTCTCGCCGACACCTTACAGATGACCCGGAATGCTGGGTCAACAACTACCCAGTGGTTGCTGTCAACCAAGTTAGCCAGGATTGCGCTAGAGATAGACTTTTTCGCACCCTGATTTAGCCAGGCAGAATGATGCTCTCGCGTCCGCCTAGATAGGCACCTAATTGTTCTACCAATATAACCTGCCCCACAGGAGCAAGTGAAGGCGCAGATGCACATTGAGGAGGTCTGAAAAGGCACTCTATCCTTACCTTCAGCACGAAGAAGAGGAGCGCTTATGAAAACCAGTCTTATCTTAGCGACTGCGTATGTGCGTGCGATAGATGCGTCTTGTTGAACCTCCACCTGTGGATGTTCCTAAACCGCCGTCAAACTTGACAGGACCTGGAAGTACACGAAGCCAGTTGCAACGCATTGCGTAATTGCTGCCTTCCCTCTGAGTTTCTCAGTCCTTTGAGGGTGGGGGGGGGGTGGTAATTGCAGTATTCCGTCTGATGTACGAACCACTTTTGTACCTCCTAAAACGTGTGTTTCTCCTGCCCGTCTCACCTAGGTCCCACTAGTCGTCCGCCGCAGTACTTTATGTGCAACTTCCTCAACGGCTGCGACTCTCCCAGTCCGGCCGGTTTACCGCGCAACATCTTCAACACCACTCCCACCCTCTGTTTCGACGGTTCCAACGCAGAGTCTCTGGAGCATATGCGTGGTTTGAGTTTCACGCCCTTCTCCATAGACTCAGACGTGACTGGTCCCACCCTGTGCTCAGCAGGGACTGCCGGTGGCGAAGGGGTTCCCTCCTCCACCCCATCATCTTCATCCATCGGCGCAGGCGCAGCTCCTGCCGCTGCCTCCACCGGCTACATGCAGCAGGCCAGCCCCCCGCCACAGCTCTCCGGACCGCACGCCAACCCCGCCGCCGCCAACGCGCCCAGTTTCGCCCGGTGACAAAGCAGCAGCAGCGACCAACCACAATTGTCCCCCCCCCTGCCTCCCCCAGTCGCACGAGTACACCACTCGCTGACCCCTTCTCTCACACATTCCTGACAATAGGCAGAGAGGGGTGGTAGAGAACCGGCGTCTCTGTGTCGACTTACGCCTCCACGCATTACTATTCGGCAGCTCTGTTTCAGCTCTTCCTCTATGTGTGCGCACGCGCCCGCCTTTTTAGTTCCTCTTCCCCGTCTGCGTTTCTCGCCCGCCTTTTCGCCGGCTGCGTTTTTCACCGAAAATGCCTTTCTTTTAGCCAAACCTCCCTACTTACTGGCAAGCACCCAAAGTAGCAGCAGTCGTGTGAAGCCCTCAGATGCCGTCTTCTGACTTTAATCTCCCGCCCCCCCCAGCGCGCCGTGCCCCTCCACCACCGCCCCCCGACCCCCCCCCTCCCGCCACCCAGAGTACTGATGCTGATTGACCGGGGGGAGGGATGGGAAGCTGTTATTATTCACCCGCCAGCTGCTGCACACTCCTTATTGCCATTCTCTTTGCCCTGCTGGTATTCCTCCGCTCGGTGCCCCACCTCCGCCTACCACCGACTCGTGCATACACACATACCATAGAAACATTCAGACGTCTGTACATATATACATGCACTCACTCACATATATATATATATGCACATGGTCTCCAACGACCAGTTCTGTGCTGGTCTGAACGAGAAGTACCTCCGCCTCGCCCTTCCTCCCGTCCTGGGGATTTATTTTGATAATATATGCCTACTCGAAGTGAGTTCTCTGTAAAGAGCCAGATGGAACAGGCATTTGTGACCACTGATACTTTTTATTGCTGCCTGCCTCTGCCCCTTATCCCCAACTCCCCTGTCTTTTATTTGCAGCAAGCGGATCGTTCCGTTTTATTTTGCTTTCCTCCACTCCTATTTTTCTTTGTGTGACACCGAGAAGGTAGCTTTTATTTTTTACCTACTCTTTCTGAGTGTGTGTGTCTTATTAACACGCGCTGTGCTCCTGATGGAGGAGCAGGCTTGCCTACTTTGCCCCTCGCGATCTCGTCGACGAAAGGAATTCCCAGCCCCGTCGCTGGACTCACGCGCGTGTACATTCTGCCCGGCCGATTCATTCTTCTCCCCCCCCCGTGACAGAACTCGGGTCAGTGCCGTCCAGCTGCCGATAGCGACGTCTACTCAGCTGTTTTTGTTTTTCACTATTTGTCTATCCTAATCCTCTTCTTGCCTCCTCTCTCTCTCCCACCGCATATTTTTTGTTTTGTTTTTTTTTCACATTCCCAGACATTTCTTACTCAGTCTGGGTTACACACGCGCACAGCCTGCCCACCCGCTCCCCTCCCCCCACAACATGGTGTTTTTTCTGCCAGTCAAATCCCTTCGCCTTGCAGAGACCGACAGAGGGAACCATGTGTGTTCGCGTGCGCCGCTGATATCGAGGTTTTTTCCGACCTGTAATATTATACTTACAGTTAATCATCTTCCCTTCCTGTCGCACTCTCCGGCCGCCGTACAGAGAGCTATCGCATCCAAGATCTAAGGTACTTCACTTGAAGGCCCTTTTAGGCTAAACTCGCAACCCCTTAGCCAGGGCTGCTAGCCGTCTAGTGGACGTGGCCTTTACCGGTTGGACTTACTTGTGGAACACGTGGGCAGTCAATACGTGCACAGTTATGTGGCATCCGCAAACCACCACCTTACTTGTACCAAAACCTTTGCTCTCCATCATAGCCATGTTACCACATCATTAATCCCGAATCCTGCTGTAGGAACAGACGCGTCCGGGCATTCGTCGATGGGTGGGATATCAGGTATGCAGAGTGATTTCTTCCGAAAGGAACTCTTAAACCATCGACGCGGGATCTTGTCATGCCGGCGTTGACGTGTTACTACGGAGATGTCGTCTGCCTCTGTCAGTTGAGGTGGCATTAAGGTGCTAGGTCGATGGCACAGTTTTTGCTGTCTTCGCCTCAACACCGACAGAGCGAGGCTGCCTATGGCGAACTCTAGTCTGTCGGCAAGTTTGTCAGAGATGAGCGACGTTCTTCTCGTGGGTCGCTCCCATTTGTGAGGGCCGGTTTTGTTTATTCGAGGTCCCCTCTAGCACGTCGTAGGGACTTAAAAAGCCAGGCAGTAAGGCACTTATCAGCCATGCCGCCGTAGACTGTGTCTTTTCCTGTGTAATCTATTCTAGTCTCTACTAATATCAAGATGACTTGGTATACAGATGCGTAACCGGGTGTTGCACCTGTTTGGTAGTTCGCCAACGGATGACATAACCTTCGGCTGATGCGCACTCCTTAGTTTGCTGCAATGTAAAGGTTATTATCCAGCGATCAGTGCGTGGATAAGATCTTATTTCGTAGCCGCGCCTATTAGGGGTTAGTGTTAGGGGCTGGGGTTAGAGTTAGGGACTAGGGTTATGGTTAGGGGTTAGTGTTAAACCGCCTATTACCACCCGTCCCGTATGTCATGCGGCTGACGCTGGTCTACCGCAGGCGCGGCTGTGAAGTGGGACCTGACCCCTGCGTATACCGAGAATCATTCCCATCGGTTCCTTGCTTGGACTGTCAAAGCGTTTGGAAGAAGGGCAGGGACTGGAGGGCTGTCAGGAATGAAGTGTGAAAACTAATTTTTTAGGTGACTTAGTCCGCACTAGTTCACTCAACAACGTCGTTTCTCTGCCGTTTCTGATATCCGTGTACCCCCTTCTAAAGTTCCGTCTTCATGTAATGGGTTTTTGCTCTGTATCACAGCCTTCAAAGCTGGCATATTCACGTTAATGTTAAGGTCTTTAACCCGGCTACCCAAGGACGACTACGCGCGGCCTATCAACCAACCCTGATATGATCGTTTTCTCAGACTCTTCTGAGGCGTATGCACGCCCGTCGGTCAAACAGAGGTTGGCGTAATGTTGAAAACCAACGCGTACCATTCTAGAACTTCGGAGAACCCCTTCTGTGCAGAGTAAACCTTCCTCTGGTACCCTTCCCACTTAGCTTCGTAAATTGAGCATTGTACGGAGGTGTGATGGCTAGAGCCTCGTTGCTTTCGTCGGTGCCGTGCAGCTACCAGCGTCGCCGAAGGACGTGACTGGTTTCCCACCAAAGACTTTACCAAAGAACGCCTACTTAGATAAATATAGTAGGCAGTTTCGGATAGTAAGCCTTTTCCAACCGCATACCCTATCCTCACTCAGCATTCTCCAGGGTAAACACGAAGATACTGGCAGCCCGAAAACTTCACTCGACAGGGTGTTTCGTTGGCACTAGGCATATGAAGACCACAACCGGAGGGTCACTGGCTGGAGTTCGCTGGAACCGCTTTCGAATGTGCAGAGAGGCATCGTATCGGCCATTACCGAAACCAGCACTACAGGTTCACAGACAGATCAAGTGCAGGCAAATCAGCAAGCCAATTCTGGTTTTTTTTAAAAGCAAATATCACATCAAGTTAACAGAAGCATTTGAAATTGTCTTCTTCCGACCAACCGAAACTGGTTGCAAATAATTTCACCCGTCCATCCTCACCTAGGCCTCCATCTCCTGAAACTGTTGATACTCATTGATCAGATCGGTCATATTGGACTGCGCCTCGGTGAATTCTATTTCATCCATACCTTCGCCGGTGTACCAGTGTAGGAAGGCCTTGCGTTTATACATGGCCTCATACTGGTCACTGATGCGATGGAAGATCTCGTGGATGGCTGTGTTGTTTCCCACAAAGGTCACCGCCATTTTCATGCCCCGTGGGGGAATATCGCAGACAGCCGTCTTCACGTTGTTGGGGATCCATTCCACAAAGTAGGCTGAATTCTTATTCTGCACGTTAAGCATCTCCTCATCCACCTCCTTGATGGACAGACGTCCCCGGAACATGCCTGCCACAGTGAGGTACTTGCCGTGGCGTGGATCGCAGGCGGCCATGAGGTTCTTGGCATCAAACATCTGCTGGGTGAGATCATGCACCGTGTAGGCCCGATACGCTTGGGAGAAACGAGAGGTCAGTGGGGCGAAGCCGGGCACAAAGAAGTGCAGTCGGGGGAAGGGGATAAGGTTGGTGCCCAGCTTGCGCAGATCTGCGTTCAGCTGGCCGGGGAAACGTAGACAGGTTGTCACGCCGGACATGGTGGCACTGACGAGGTGATTGAGGTCACCGTAGGTGGGGTTATTGAGTTTCAGTGTGCGGAAGCAGATGTCGTAGAGAGCCTCGTTGTCGATGACAAAGGTCTCGTCGGAGAGTTCTGTCAGCATGTGACCGGCGAGTGTGGCGTTATAGGGCTCCACCACCACGTCCGATACCTGTCGGGGGGGGAGAGAGACGAATAAATGTTAGTGGCGTAAATTGGACCGGACAAAAATGTTGCCGTTGGGAAGGCAGCCTTCGTACAGCCAATCATAACCCTGACCATTAGCTGGGACCCGAAGCACAGAGCCGATCATTTGGCTCGCCGAGGAAAACACGTTCCGAGTGGACGGCATGTCGGGTCGCTAGTAGCCTGCTTTTGATCTCTGGCACTCATTCGCAGTTAATTTGCTTGGGAAAACCAATGGAACGGTGTGCACTTATACGAAAACGTCCAGCCCCTTACCGTTTTCCCCTGTTACTTCTCGCCATTATCATTATCGTCGTCAATAGTACCTCGCTTGTCCTTCTCCTCATTTTAATGTTTCTGATTTTTGCCCGCCCCTGTTGTCTTTTCTTCGGTTTTATCCCCACCCTGAGCATCTGTTTGTTCTTCTTTATTGTTTTGTTTTCTGTTTTGCCTTTATCAGGCCTCTGCATCTTTATATCCTTTTTCCTTTTCCTGTTTAACCCTGCATCGTGTCTCGCCGCCTTCTATTTCCCTTTCTGGACGTTCTCCATATTTGTTTCCTTCTCATTGTTCATTTTTTACTGTTTAGAACCTTCCCTCAGTATTCTTCTCACCTTCCTCTCTTCCAGCCACTTCCTCTTCGTGTTTACAATCATCCCTCTAGCTGATACGTACCTGCCGTTTTCCCTGATGATGGATTCGAATGAGAATCCGAAACGTCAGGCGAATATAGCTCTTGTTCCAACGATCGTGTTTACTCCTTCACGATCATCTCTCTACTCCCTCCTCCTCCTCTTGGCTTTGCGAAACCCGAACGTCTTTGCGCATACCAGTCGTTGACTAGGTCCCACTTTTGTTTTTCTTTACTAACTTGTTGTGCTAATTCCAGTCAAACATATGATCTCGTGTCATTACTGTCGAGCTATCATAGCAGAATGTTTTAACGCTGACCTTCGGGTCCTGTAATCAAGGGACGCCGACAGCCTAGACAGGGGGGATGAACGTCTTTATTCTGAGATGATCCAGTTTCCCCGCTTGCGAGTGCATACTCCACTCAGTTATGTTCGCGATCTTGGATGTATTTTATTTCTACCGTAAGCATTGGAAGGTAGGCATCCCAAGTAATATAAGCTGCAATGAGATGGGTTCTGTGAGACAAGAGGCTTTATTGCGTAAATTTTCGATGTTGGTTCCCCAGATCGTCGTCAGACGCAAACGGAGAGTACATGTGAGAGCAAGAAACAGTTAACGTCACGAGTGCACATAAAATCGATACTTGCTCGACGTGTGCGCCGGTAGGCGGCGGCCGTGTGTGTTACTCTGATCTGATTGGTCCATTCCTCTTCCATTTCTCGTTCAGATTTCCGTACGTGGCATCCAACTCGATATGCCGGTTGATGCATCTCGTTATCTCTACCACATTTTCTCCGTCCCGTGGTGTCCTTTCCGATGTCCTTCTGACAATCGTATTGGCTAACGCTCCCTCGCTAGCGCGGTCTCATTGCCTAATCATAGACCTCCGTGCAACGCGAAAGCTACCTCCCCCCCCCGATCCCGCGTCCTGATTGTCGTATTTGCCCCGCGTCCAACGCATGTAGGAGGCGAAGCTACTAACCAACCAATTACAGGCGCCGGCGCTTTCGCTAAATCGTTTTACTGGACGTTCAGAGCAGTGTAGGATGCGATTCTTCTGCCGCCTCGCTGCATTCTGTTATTTGAGAATTGCTGGCCAGCGAATTCTAAAACATCTGCCTGTCATCCTACCATGTTGACGTACAGTGGACAAACGCAGAACTAGATCATAATTCCTGCTCGTTTGTCCTACGTGTTTAGACACCCTCAAGCCTCTCCCCCCTCCCCCCATCATACTTTCTCACTGATTATGAATAATCAAAACGCACGTTTGTCAATCTTCAAATGCGTACCGACGCCATACATCAGAATGAAGAGTTAAATACGTGCACCTGACACCTGCAATAAGGCAAAGGAGTCCTTTTCAATGCTCTAACAGGTGTCTTTTGTGATGCTTAAGGTCGCTACCTTCTAATCAACTGCCATCTTAATTTTACGTTAAAGAAAAAGAAAACAATCTCACAGAGGACAGCTAGGTAAACAAACGTTTGTTTTCAGAAACTAAAGGGCATGCATTACAGTTGTCGACTATAACTTTGGAAAAGAGGCATAACTGTTCTTTCGTTATGTCATTTCTTAGGAGTAACGCCAGATGCGTCGACAACCCGGTTAAGAAGCCCTCTTGCCTTCTAACTCAAAATAATTTGCGCAGGCCCTGCAGCCTTCATGAACCTATTTCAGTTTTCCCCTTCTGTCCACGCTGTATTTTCCATCTCCTCCACAGTCTTTTATTAATTGCCCCTCTTCGACTAACTTCTCAATCCACAGTATGTAACTTCTCCACAGAGGCGAACAGCTTACTGCGCTTCGGGAAGCCAATGGATCGGTGTGCGCATGCATTTCTCTACGGTGTTAAGAGGAGACCATATGAGGTTCATAAAATTAAGCAGTGGATTTGAACAATATTGTTAACTTTACAAGCCACATTCGTAAATGCAGATACATGACGTTTCATGAACGGCCATTTAACGGTATTAAAAAATCTCACAATTAGAAACTTTTTTAAACCGAATTGTACTCTTCTTTTGAGTGTGAAATTGGAAGAAGACGTGATTTTCTACCGAATAAGTAAAAGAATGAATATTTTTATGCATGTTTTCCATGAACTAGGATTGAATTTTCAATGGCATCGAAAATCGATGAGAAAATTGCATACTACATAAGTAGTCATTTTTTGCAGAGTATAGATCTTGCACGCAGCCGAAAATAAGCGCTTTCGAAAGCCGACACCCTGAGGTAACTGGATCATTATAGATTTATTCTGCATCATGATTAGTTATACAAGACTACTTAATTTATCTTTTCGAAACGAGAACGCATTTCGAAATTTTGGTTGACATTTCATGAGTTAGCACATCTACTGTACGTCCCACTGTTGATCGTTCTCCAGTAACTGAAGAGCCTGACACGCACTGCTGAAAGTGGCATGCGTAACGTCATTGACAGATTTCAATTGCTGGAAAGAGGTTGGACGTGGCAAATTCATCAACATTATGCGAAGTAAGATTGGGATGCACGGTGTGCAGTCTGCTCATCGCAGTTCCCTTGAGTATGTCGGGGTGTCCGTCCACTCTCACTCCTCGTTTGCGTTGTTCGGATGATTTTCTACACACATTTCCTGTGTAATACGTAGGCACTTTCGAATGCGGCAGTGTTTTCACAAACGCGTCAGTTTGGCTTAACGTTGAGAACGCAGTTAATGCTGTTGCCAGTGGACCTAAGGCAACCTGTTGCGCGTTTGCATCGGTAAAGTAAACGCGTTGCCCATTCCCTAACTGTACTGCAAGCGAACAACACCTGGACTCCGCTTATGGATGGGGAATGAAAGAATTTGCCACATGGATTTCTTGCCGTTGACACATCTTCCAGCCCAATAGTGTGCTATTTAATTGTGTTGTATGTCCGCATCCCTTTCCCTCCTTTCGTGTTGCAGGCCGAAAACGGCCATATCGCTGCCTTTATTCACGTACTTACAAATGTACCTAACTCATTTCCCAAAATTGCAGTGTTCCACGTTTATGGGAGCTGCGTTTGCTTTTAAAACGAAGGCGAATGCGAAACAACCCAGCGGTTACCGACTTCTATGTCACCGATTCTCATTCGCACGGTTGCCAATTTGCCGATGTCTTCCGCTGATCAGTTTCGGTATAAGGGACTTCCCTCTATCATGCCGGGGGAGGGGGGGTTGGAGAATTGGGATTCAGTGCATCCAAGGTCCATGTATCATATTCTTCGCCACAACTTCATGCAACTCATTGTCGACGTCGATATCAGGTGATTCGGCGCATATTGTGTCGTCGACTTCGTTGGAGGTGATCCAAACGTGTTCGTGGGACAGTCCCCTCTTTTGCCTTTCCCCCTAATACATCCGGCAGCGCACAGACCCAAACACTTCGTGTTTCACCATGAAGTTCATCAGCGATCGCAGTTTCTGCCTGAAAACACGTGCTGTGATGTCATACCTATTTACTGTCGATAGCCCAGGAGGTAAGAGATGATAAACATCCCCCAAGCTGGATTGAATGTGACTGTAATGAGTAGGTCTGGACTCCCGTACTGACAAACATAAGCAATTGCACCGCGAGCGTACTCGAGCATATGACGTGATCTGTCTGTGCATGTGGAAGACAAAAGCGTTAGTCTTACAACGTTATCTGTATTACCGGGGTGTAGGGGGTGTCAGCGGTGGGTTCACGTGATGGTCGTAGTGGTCGCTCACTTGCTTGCAGGTGAGACTACGCCTAGCGTCCATTTGCTGGCCCCCAACTCTCACCTGTGGCTCCACGTAGCTGGGCTCTGCTCAGCGGCCACACCCCGGGCAACCGTCTCGACCGGCGGGCTAAACCAGGTGAGGGCGCTGTGCGCTTGTGCCGCGTGCACAGTGTACTGCGGACTCCGCTGGATGGATGGTCGGATGAAACACAGCGCCGGCATCGTCGAGACGAGGCTCTGCCTGGTACGCCGTTGGATAACTGCTGCTGGGACGGGTCTCCGCATCGCCTTCGCTGAGACGCGCCCACCCTCGCCGACGGAGACCGCGGACTCACGGCATATGCGGTCGTTCTCCACTACGAACATAAAAGTCGTGGCCCCATAGTGGGATCGGTCGCGCCAACCAGGCACATGGGCAGCCCGATTCAGGGGCGGCACTGCCTGCCCCCATGAGGGGAAGGGCCAAGAAAAGGTGGCCTAAACATTGCTGGGTACCACGCCATCTCCAGGCTAGCCAGGGCCGCAGACGTCTAATCATGGTCGAAACAATCAAAATCGAAACAACAACAATACCAATAACAACAACAACCATACTCATTCTCCTCATCCTACCTCTTCTACCTCTTCCTCTGCCTATTCTTCTCCTTCGTCACCTTCTTCTCCATCTCCCTCCCGTCGCCCCACTCATCGTCACCAGACTGGCAGGGTGAGTCCGCTCACTCTGGCAGCCCGGAATGTTCGTTCCCTTTTAGACAATCCGCGGAGCAACCGACCGGAAAGGAGGACAGCGTTAGTGGCACGAGAACAGGCGCACTACAAGGTGGACATCGCCGCACTCAGCGAGACCCGTTTCTCCGAACAAGGCCAACTGGAGGAAGTGGGTGCCGGCTACACCTTCTTCTGGAGCGGTCGACCCAGGGCAGAGCGACGGGACGCGGGTGTCGCCTTCGCCATTCGGAACGACATCGTGGGACGACTGCCCTGTTTGCTGCAGGGCATCAACGATCGTCTGATGAGCCTCCGCCTGCCTCTCCGGCGGGGGGGGGGCAATTCGCCACCATCATCAGCGCCTACGCTTCGACCATGACCAACCCCGACGCCGTCAGAGACAAATTCTACGAGGACCTGCACGCCCTCTTGGCGACTGTGCCGATGGCGGACAAGTTGGTTGTCCTTGGCGACTTCAACGCCCGCGTCGGCACAGACCATACTGCCTGGAGAGGAGTGCTGGGTCCCCACGGTCTCCGCGGCTCAAACGACAATGGTCTGCTGCTGCTCCGCACCTGCGCAGAACACCGCCTTATCCTGACAAACACGTTCTTCTGTCTGCCGGAGCGAGAGAAGGCCACCTGGAGGCATCCTCGGTCGCGTCAGTGGCACCTGCTGGACTATGTCCTCGTCCGAAGGCGTGACCAGCGGGACGTGCTGGTGACGAAGGCGATCGCGGGTGCTGATGGGTGGACCGACCATCGCCTCGTCATTTCGAAGATGCGTATTCGCCTACAGCCTCGCAGGAGACCTCAAGGTAAGCGACGCCCAGGTAAGCTGAATGTTGCCTTATTGTCCTTGCCCGCTCACCATCTCCATTTCAGCAATGAGCTAGCTCAACGGCTAGACAACCTCCCCATCGCCGATGCCGCCGCTGCCGAAAACGCCTCCGTGGAGAACCGCTGGTGTCAACTGCGAGACACGGTCCAGGCGACGGCGCTCACCGTCCTCGGTCGCGCTCCCCGCCAACACCAGGACTGGTTCGACGACAACGACGCCGCCATCAGAAATCTGCTTGCTGAGAAGAACCGCCTACACAAAGCCTACGTCGATCACCCCACTGACGACAACAAAGCTGCTTTCTACCGCAGTCGCCGCCACCTCCAGCAGCGACTGCGCGAGATGCAGGACGCCTGGACTGCTCGCAAAGCTGAGGAGATCCAAGGCTACGCGGACCGCAACGAATGGAAGAACTTCTTCTCTGCGATCAAAGCTGTCTACGGTCCGCCGACAAAGGGCACTGCTCCTCTCCTCAGCGCCGACGGCAGTACTCTCCTGACTGAGAAGACGCAAATCCTTCAGCGATGGGCCGAGCATTTCCGAGGCGTCCTAAACCGCCCTTCCGCCATCTCCGACGCCGCCATCGCGCGTTTGCCGCAAGTGGAGACCAACGCGGACCTCGACCTCCCGCCATCTCTCCAGGAAACCATCAGGGCCGTGCAGCAGCTCTCCAGCGGGAAAGCACCCGGATCGGACGCAAACCCTGCTGAGGTCTACAAGCACGGAGGTCCCCAACTGATGGATCACCTGACTGCGCTCTTCCAGGAGATGTGGCGTCAAGGTGAAGTTCCGCAAGATTTCAAGGACGCAACAATCGTGCACCAATACAAGCGAAAAGGGAATCGCCAAATCTGCGACAATCACCGTGGCATCTCCTTGCTGAACATCGCCGGGAAGATCTTCGCTCGCATCCTTCTCAACCGCCTCAATAACCACCTGGAACAGGGCCTTCTGCCGGAAAGCCAGTGCGGCTTCCGTCGTCATCGTGGGACCACGGATATGATCTTCGCCGCCCGCCAACTTCAGGAGAAGTGTCAGGCGATGCGGACCCACCTGTACTCTACCTTCGTGGACCTGACGAAAGCCTTCGACACGGTGAATCGTGAAGGACTGTGGAAGATCATGCAGAAATTCGGCTGTCCAGAGCGATTCACTCAGATGGTGCGTCAGCTGCACGACGGTATGATGGCGCGAGTCACGGACAACGGAGCTGTCTCAGAGGCATTCGCAGTGACTAACGGAGTGAAACAGGGATGCGTGCTGGCACCAACCCTCTTCAGTCTTATGTTCTCTGCCATGCTGATGGACGCCTACCGCAACGAACGTCCCGGGATTCGCATCGCCTACAGGACGGACGGTCACCTGCTGAATCAACGGCGGATGCACTTCCAATCACGCGTATCCACAACCACCGTTCACGAACTCCTCTTCGCCGACGACTGCGCCCTGAACACCACCTCAGAAGAGGAGATGCAACGGAGCATGGACCTATTCTCCGCCGCCTGCGAGAACTTCGGTCTTGTCATTAACACGCAGAAGACGGTGGTGATGCACCAACCGCCACCCAACTCAGCCACAGCCCCCAACGCGTCGCCGCAAATCAGCGTGAATGGGACCCTACTGCAAGTGGTGGAGAACTTCCCGTACCTGGGCAGCACTCTCTCCCGCACCACCAAAATTGATGACGAAGTCGCCAACAGGATCTCGAAAGCCAGTCAAGCCTTCGGTCGTCTCCAAAGCACAGTTTGGAATCGTCACGGTCTTCAACTGAACACGAAGCTGAAGATGTACAAGGCCGTTATCCTGCCGACGCTACTGTACGGAGCGGAGACCTGGACGGTGTACACGAGGCAGGCACGCCGTCTGAACCACTTCCACCTCAGTTGTCTTCGTCGCATCCTGCGGCTGAACTGTCAGGATCGCATCCCCGACACTGATGTGCTGGAACGAACGGGAATCCTCAGCATCTACTCCATGTTGAGACAAATGCAGCTGCGCTGGAGCGGCCACCTGGTGCGCATGGACGACGAGCGGCTACCCAAACGACTCTTCTACGGAGACGTCGCGACGGGTTCTCGTCGTCAAGGAGGCCCAATTCGTCGATACAAGGATACCCTGAAGTCCTCCCTGAAGCTACTGCAAATCAACCCGACCAACTGGGAAGAGCTCGCCTGCGATCGTCCGGCATGGAGGAGAACAGTGAAGATGGGCGCTGCTATCCACGAAGCCAACCGCATCGCCGCCGCCAAAGCGAAACGCGAAGCCCGCAAATCACAACTGCGCCCAGTCAGCAACGCTGTCGCACAATTGCTTCCAACGTGTCCTCGATGTAAGCGGACATTCCGGGCTCGAATCGGCCTTGTTGCACATCTTCGGATCAACTGTACCTCTCGAACTGCACCAAACTTCATCCCCCCGCCCGCGTCATCCTCGTCCTCTCTGCCGCCGAATAACTCTGACAATTCTTCTGCACCACCACTTCCATCCTCCTCCTCCTCCTCCTCCTCCTCCTCCTCCTCCACCACCACCACCACCACTGCCCCAACGGCGGCCGCTCAGGCAGCCGTCTCGCACATCTCCGACCGCGACACAACAACCGGCACCACCCCCGCCTCTCCTGACTCCAGCAATGAGAATCAGGACTACACCTGTCCTCACTGCGACCGCACCTTCACCTCACACATCGGCCTGGTCAGTTACTTGCGAATCCATCGCACAGAGACCGGAGAACCAGTGCCTGGAGCACCAACCTACACCCACCAAGCTCGTCTCAACTGTCCACACTGTCCTCGCACTTTCAGGCACCGCATCGGCCTATTCGGCCACATGCGCATCCACGACGACCTGCGGTAGACAACCGCCGGTTACACCACACATCCACACACTCCCTACCCTCCTCCACCATCACCAACACACATCAAAACTTCCCCACCGCATGCACCAACTGCCACCTTCCACGCAAGTGGGAAGTGTGCATCTCGTTTCGGTTCCCACGCGGCTTCGGCTGTACGGGTGATTTGAGTCCGAGACTATCCCGACACTTCAAGTGTCGTGGATAGGAAGGTTGCTGATTGATGCCCGCTCTCGGTTCACGCAGTTCGTCGCGTTGTGTGTGTGTGTGTGTGTGTGTGTGTGTGTGTGTGTGTGTGTGTGTGTGTGCTGTGTGGAGTGGCAGACTGGTGGGCTGGGAACGGGCTGAAGCAGCACCTTCCACGGCCCTCTCACGCAAGTGAGAGACACGCCGTTCAACCCCCGTTGTGTGAAATCCTGGTGTTTGTGTGTGTATGGGGGACCAGGTCGTGCTGTGGCGCGCGCAGTCACGGTCAGTCGACCGTGGCAGCCACCGCGCCCATCCACCACTCCAGTTTGCCGACCGGCTCGGACGGCGGCTGGAGTGTGGGAATGGGAAGGGAGAGTGAGGTCGACGACTCAGCGCACTTTTTCCTCACTATAATCAATCTGACGCGCTTGAAGCTATCACGGTGCGCTAAAAGCCGTGGCTTGGAAGGTTGCCAACTGACGGGGTACCTTGGACCTCCTCCTTAACGGGAGGCGGTCTGAGAGTCAGGCTGCAATGGCTCCTTTTTAATGTGGCCTTTATGGCACTCCCACCACAGTGTGGGATCCGAGCCAGGCGTTGGCGGCACGCCTAGGTGCGGCTTCGGCCGTGCCAGCCTCCAAATCTCTGTTATGTTGGTTGAAATTCTGGTTACTGTTGTGTGGACCAGGGGGTGTGGTGGGACGCTAAGGTGAGGATCCGTCCGAGCCATCCACCTGCGGCCTCCCTCGTCTCCGGTCTTCTTGGCTCTGTCTTGACACCGGGCTCGGGCGAGGGAGGTGGAGAGAGTGTAGGTAGATGCAGCGAAAGTCTACTGGCACTATAAACCCATGCGCAAGTCACCGTCCCTGCTCCAACCTGCTGTGGGGCACACGGTGGACAACATCGAAATCGATGTTCGAACTGTCATCTGTATTACCGTCGTTTACAACTGCACCATGCAAAGGAATGTATCCTTCAGAGAGCAGCTTGGTCTGGTTCAAGCGAATGAAAAGCAGGCATTCTGTTTCGTTTTTTGCATACATATCCGCAATGCAGTGGTGAAACAGTTGACGGCATTTCAAAAGGAGGATTACTTACATTCTGTTTAATCATTAGTGGGTAGGAGTATTGGTTCATTGCGCTGCATTTCATGTGCATTACCTCGTCACTGACTGGATTTATCATCCTAACGTTGAAGTGATATCCATCGGTACCATCCCGAACAGTAAACGGATACTGCGTTGAAATCGGTCTACGACTGCCGGTATATGTGGACGGCAAAATCGTTAGTCTTCCAACGGTTGTTGTCGTACCGTCGTTTACAACAGTACCACGCAAATGAATGTGTTCTTCAGAGCGCAGTGTGAATGCTGAGCACGAAGTCGTGTTTGACGCTGGTATGCTGTTCCTCACTGGCGCCAGTCGGCCACTCCCAGCTGGCTGTGTTCATCCTGTTGCTGAACGAAGCAGGCCTGAAGCTGCAGAACGCGGTAGCCGTGACCGTAATCGGGCTTCCGCAAGCCGAGCTGCACAATACTGGGCTGACATTGGGCTAAAGCCCCATTATGTGGGTTGTACGGGGGGAGGAGGGTCTGGTGTTAATTGCATCCAGTCTTCACCCCAGAGAATCCCCGAGGCAGCGGTGACGGCCCAATTATGTGGATAGTGTGGGGCAAGTTCAAGTGGCGCCAACTGTTGCGCGTTTTTTTTGCCCCAGGGGTGGTATGCTCTGGCGGCCCATATTGCGTCGGCCCAGAGAGCGCGGAGGGCCTGCTCAAGTGCCTGCAGGGTGGGTGATGGGGTGAGCGCGGCTGTCGGGCAGAGCACGTGCGTTTGAGCGAATGTCGGTCAAGTGGCCGCAGTCAGGGCGCACATGTGTCCGCACGAGATGTAGGTCAAGTGGACGCAGCAGGTGGCGTTGTTATGGCGGAAAAAATCCGGTTTTTTACCCACCACAGGCACACCATCGGCATAATTACAAAACGGAACAGACAAAAACCCGGCCCTATGCGCTGACTGGGTTGTGTCTAAATTTCAGCGCAATCGCTGCAGTATTTTCGGCGATTAGTTACAACACAGAAAAAACCCTTCCATTTATATATATATATATATATATATATATATATATATATATAGGCAGAATGGTATTACCGACAAAGACAAGGGAGACTGGAATGGCCATTTCTGGCTTATTAGCCGTCGTCAGCCAGCCATATCCAAGCC
>CACRXP010000170.1:718055-753403 GCA_902702965.1 Spirometra erinaceieuropaei
TGGGTATGACTGGCTGATGACGGCTAATAAGCCAGAAATGGCCATTCCGGTCTCCCTTGTCTTTGTCGGTATCACCTTCTCAACATATATCACTAGTCGCTGTGCGACTGCCTGCGAGGGTTTAAGTATGAGCCCCAAGGCGCAACGGAACGAGCATGTTCCGTAACCTGATCGGTGAGCGCCCACTATCGTAGTATATATATATATATATCGCGTTCATCATCTCCCGAAGAAGACGAAGAAGAAGAGAGGGCGAATTCATGGACCATATTGTTTTCGAACTGACGTTTCGGAAACTTCCTCGTTTCCATCATCAGAGTAGCGTAATTGTTGCACTTTGCGTTCTTGAATTGTTCAGTCTTGCCGCTTGCCTCGTATTATAGCCGTGCTGGACGCACGAACTTTGACCTGCCTGTTTGCCGCTGACTGGCTTAGACCTCCCCGAGGCTGACCGTTGACAGGCCTGCGTGACCTTTGTTCCCTTTGGGGTCGGCGTAATTGTGGTCAAATCAACGTGCCTCTTGGCCTCCCCCACGTCAGCCGGTGGACTGATCGGTCGTTGCTGTTCAGGTAAGCATCATTCAGCTTCGCGAGCGCATCGATGAGACAGTGTTCGGCTTCGGTCACATGACCTATGGCCCCCAATTCCGCTCTTTTCCGTGAGCGTTGACTCTCGGTCCCGCGTGCTCGCTTGCCTTACTGGTCCTGTTCGGACTGAGCCGAGCCTTGTACGAAGCGCCTGGTAGGCGGGATGTAGATCTATAGCTCGATTGATTGTGCCAGTCGAGGTCCAACTTTCGAGCACCAGTCTGGCCATCTTCTCATTGGCTCTACCAATTACCCTCTCTTTCTCAAAGGCAAAATCGTGGTTCAGTTCTCGTATGTGACCATAGACCAAAGACAGCTTGTCCTTGCGATTGATTGCAAGTTGGTGTTCGTGCAATCTTGTGCCGAGGCGTTTGCCCGTTTCACCAACATACCTTGCATTGCAATTTATGCATGGTATGCCGTAGACCACCGCCGCCTGTTCTGTTGTTGGTAGCGGGTCTTTGGGCTTCATGATTTGCTGTCTGATGGTGCATTCTGGTTTATGAGCCACGCCAATCCCAAAAGGTTTCAGGATTCTTGCCGTTGCCTCTGATACGTTCTTCACATAGGGTATTGAGAGCCAGAACTTGGGTTTATCTCCACTCGAACGCTCAAAATGAGGCTTTTTGAGGCAATTGCGTATGAAATACTTCGGGTAGCCGTTGGCTTTAAAAAGGGCCTGTAAGTAATTCATCTCCTCCTTCCTCCCACTGTCGTCGCTACAGTGTGTTTGAACACGTTGAAAGAGAGTTCTGACACAAATGCGTTTATGACCAACAGGGTGGTTGCTTCGGAAGTGGAGGATGCGCCTGGTATTTGTTGCCTTACGGTAAACCGTTGTCCTTATCTTCCCGTCTGTCAATCTCGTAACTTGTACGTCCGGGAAGGGCAACCGATTGTTGACTTCCTCTTCCATAGTAAACTGAATGAAGATATATATATATATATATATATATATATATACATAGATATATATGGTAGGAGGCGCTCACCGATCGTTCTTACGGAACTCACTCGTGCCGTTGCGCCTTATGGACTCTCTCTCGAGCCCAATCAGCAGCCGCACAGTTGCGCATGATATATAGGCAGAATGATACTACCGAATAGACAAGGGAGACTGGAATGGCCATTTCTGGCTTATTAGCCGTAGGGCGAATTCATGGCCTACATTGCATTCGAACCGACTTTTTGGAGACATTCTTCTTTTAAAAAGATGAAAACACGATCTCTGAGACAGTAGGTGTATTAGTCTGAACTTTCGGTTCCGTACAGGGGCTATCGTCATAGACTGTGAGAATGCGACATCAAATGAACGGTTTTTGTAGTCACGCCATGAAGGGGGGGGGAGAGATACGAGTGCAGAGGGTGGTATTCGCGACAAGTTGAGTCCCACGCCGTCTCACGGTGGCGTGACTGCGTGCACCCTTGGCTGGAAATTGGGTCTCGCCCCTTGGCCGCGGGAACGGAGCGCGTGATAACAGGGGGGTATGTCAACGTGCCTGTTGATAGAGTTGGTGTCAGACACCCAGGCCTCTAACAGTTCTCGTCCTATCTTATCGTTCCCCCCTGCTACTATCCGCGTGCTCGCGAAGTTGAATTCGTGGCCTTCCTCCAGGGTGAGAGTGGCGATCTGAGATAACGGGTCACCTCTCCGGACCGCCCGTTTGTGCTTCGTTATTCGTGAGCTAAGTCGTCGTCCGGTCCTTGTTTCTCTTATCAGAGTAGCGTACTTGCCGCTCCTGTCGGTATTGTGTTGTTCAGCCCTGCCGCTTGTCTCGTATTATAGGCGCGCTCGACTCCCGAACTTCGACCTGCCTGTTTGCCGCTGACTGGCTTAGACCTCCCCAGTGCTGACAGCTGACAGGCCTGCGTGACCTTTGTTCCCTTTGGGTTCGGCGTAGTTGTAGTCAAATCAACTTGTCTGTTGGCCTCTCTCACTCCAATCGTTGGACTGATCGGTCGTTGCTGTTAATGTGAGCAGCATTCAGCTTCTCGGGCGCATCGGTGAGACAGTGTTCAGATTTGGTCACATGAACTCTGGCCCCCAAATCCGCTCTTTTCCGTGAGCGTTAACTCTCGATTCCGCGTGCTCGCTTGATTTACTGGTCCTGTGTGGACTGATCCGAGCCCTGTACGCAGTGCCTGGTAGTCGGGATGTAGATCTATAGCTCGGTCGAATGTGCCAATCGAGGACCAACTTTCGAGCACCAGTCTGGATATCTTCTCATTGGCTTGACCAATTACCCTTGCTTTCTCAGAGGCGAAATTGTGGTTCACTTCTTGTATGTGGCCATAGGCCAAAGACCGCTTGTCCTTGTGGTTGATTGCAAGTTGTTGTTCACGCAATCTTATACCGAGGTGTTTGCCCAGTAGTAGCTAGGGTCTGCCCACGGCCTAGACCGCCGCGACATATGGACGGCAACAGGTCTGTGTACTTTACAACTGTTCAGACATTCGTATGACCTAAAGCGGTCCTTTATTGTTTTTCCCCCGCCCCGTTGGCCGCTCTGAAACCTGAAATCTTTCCGAAGTGTCGACCCTTACTTGATAGATGAAGGTCTTTAAATCAAGAATGAGTGTAAATGATCCCGCACATTCAGTTTTCTGAGGATATAATATGACTTAAATGTTCCTTACTTTATTTGGGATCGGATATGTGTTGCCATGCAAATTTGATTTCATTTAGCAAACATTAATCCAAGAGAAAAGTATAGCCTCGTTTTCGACTCTAGCCGAAACGGACAGCTATGCCCACCAGTCCTCGGCAATGCTCTGACGAGTAACGTCAGTGGACGCGGAACGGATCCTGCCGCAGAATGATTCGCATTTTGAATACTTATCAGTGATCATGAACAGGAAGAATCCGAGGTATTTCATGTTTGGCCATCCAGGAAACTGCCAGACAGCGATGCCGGGAGACTTTGTTCGGCGGTAAAACTGACGATGACGGACGTCACTGACTTTTAGTCACAGTCGTCCCTCATCAGAACGCCTGCACGATACTTGTTCAGTGATTACACTACAAGTTGCACCTTAGAAGACCATTTACTGCGCCTTAAATGTTTCCTAGGATCTCTGTTGCCAATAGACTCATCCATATTGATCCAAATGTGAACAACTCGGCGACTCGGAGGGATTCGAACCCACGCAGTAATGGGAAGGCTTTAATACAGCCAACGCTCAAAATCTGCCAAAATATCTATGAATTACGTGAGCCTAGTAGTCATCTGGTGAATTCTAGATGAATTACTGAGGAAATCCTGCTTGGGCAGCCAGCTTACTGTATCAGGTTTGGTTAATTCCAGACGTTGCAATAGGTTGGGCGGGTAACCTGACCCAAATGTGGTTAAACTCGAGTCGTCCGGCGGGCCTCGTAGCTCAAGTGGTTGGAGTGTTGGCTGTAATAAAGCCTTCCCCTTACTGCGTGGGTTCGAATCCCACCGGGGCGCCGAGTTTTTCACAGTTGGCTCAATATGAATTATTAAAGATCTGCCAAAATATCTATGAATAGACTCATCGCCACCTCTCGTCGGGGCTGACCGTATTGGTTGTGGAGCATGGCCCGTTCAAGCATGAGCTTCGGTACAGGTCGTGACTTTTTTAATACTGACGAATATTTTCTGACTTCTAGAGGGAGAAATAGCGGCAAACTGTTGATTACACATTCAAAAAATGAGCCTTCGGGGAGTGGCAAAGTTGAATCGAGTGGTAGCCAATGCAGTCTTAAAATTAACACCAGTAGTTATCTTTTCGTACGAATTCTGGAGAAAAGGTATGCTCAACACCAATCAGAGACGCGCCAATCTGTGGATTCAGACCTTCAAAGATCAAATGCTATGAGGATAAATGTTTCCCGACTCATGAAACACCCAGTTTGAAATTACCATGCATACCGATCAGGCACAAGTGGCGCCCAATGGACCCAGTAATGTAGGCATGACCGGAATGGCAAGAAGCACCTATACAATTTGTAAGCATAGATGATCCTGCTCCACGATTCCGTGCTCAGAACGGCAACCACACCCCCTGACCGGTGAGGGTGCCGTATTGCCTAAAATAACCCCCTACCTGCGCCTCCTCTCAAACAAAAAGGTCCTACGGAGTGGACGACATACTGTCCCGTAGGCTGCGCAGGCCAACTCAGGTCGTTTTCCCTCTAGAAGCTGCCCCCCCCCCCCGGCTGATTTGTCACGCTGCCCTCCTGTCCGCCGCACGCTCTCTATCGATTTGCCGCTGGGACGCGCGAGGCTTGTCACTAGCCTCTCGAAGCCAATCAATGCTGCCCTTTCCTCTGATTGGCTGGCGGACGCTGAGGCAGAGCGAAAGACGCACACACGGGCTGGGGGCAAAACACCTTAACGGCGGACATAGGACGATAAGAACTTGTCTGGAGAGACCGTCATTCCTAACTTCTGATTTGGGAATCGCTGTGCTCATTAGTGTAATTATGGGCCGTGCTGTCGACCATATCACTGTCGGCAGGCCAGTCGTGTGTGGCGCTCATAGACGGATTCTTTAGCCTTACCATCTATTGCGGCCGAGTTCATGTCCGATCGTCTTGACATTGGCTGTTAAAATGTGGTTGTGTAGCCCCATCTGACGGACACAATACTGTTGCGGCCAGGGGTTGTGGTTAGGGATAAGGGGTTAGGGCAACTATTTCTCAACCACTCAAAGTACAACCGTGCCTACCCAATAACTTTCATTTGCGTACAACTACTTGACCTGGTCGCCCGTGGGGTCCCCAGTCCTACCTGTAAAAATCCCCTGATATCACCGGTCCCGTATTACCGGTTGCTGGGGTCGGTTTACTTCAGGTGGGGCTACATAACCACATCTGACCCATTGACTTGCTATGGGAGCCCGGTGGGTGGGGAGGAAAGTTTGTGGTGGATGCTTCGCAAGTCGGCCATCGCTATAAACTAATTCACGCCTAAGTCACCGTCCTCCGCGTCCGCCTTTGGACACACGTTAAACGTCCTCCCTCGCAACGTACGAACTGCTTGGTTTTCAGGTAAAGGAATCTGGTGTTATTAGGGGTTTTAGGGGCAGGAAGAGTCGAAGTGCCCAAAAGAATATCGGATGTGCTTAATGAAGAAAAGACATGGCAACATATATGAGCTGTCCACGGGCGTCCTGAATTCGACTTCTGTTGGTGAGAGAATAAGTGGGTCGGACTGTAAGCATGTGCTATGTCAGTATCAGCAACCCATGGCCATCGCAGCCTAGTGTGCGCTGGCAGTTCCCTGACATCTGTTCCCCTGCCGGTAGTTGCGTTCGCGCTCCCGCTGGGTCCACAAGTGGTGGGCATGGCTGCCCAGTCATCATTCTCGTCCTTCTGACCCCTGTCAGGTGTTGTTGCTGCTGTTGTTGTTGGTCAAAAACCTGGTCATTTGTTGTGTGGATCAGGGGTTGTAGAGTGGAACGCCGAGGTGTGGGCTCGACCGCTCCCCCGCATCCTGTCTTCTTGACTCTCAGGTGGGAGTGGAGAGGAGAGAGTGCGTCAGATGCTGCGTAATTCTACTATCACTACAATTCACGCTTAGTCACCGTGTCTGCTTCACCTTTCAGTTGAACACACAGTGGACATCGTCGGACAGTGGACATGGTCGGACTGCCGGGTCGGACTCTGTAGATGCGTTACCGCGGGTTGTCGCGCTCGCAGGAGTAGGATCTGCGAGATAATCTGGGTTTTCACGAAGAATGCAACAGGCTAGACGCAGACAGCTGTATCGCGACCGTTACCGATCATCGGTACGTCATAGGTCTGGTGGAGTGAGGCATATAAGCCTTGCAAGTAAGTGTGTGGTCTTCCCTGTCGTGGTTAGAATCTCACTCGGTCCCATTCTGTCCGCCCGTCAGCTTGTTACTGACGAGGCTTTTGCCAGATCAGACTTGATCATAAATGTATCAAGTAAAAGCATTGGAAAAGAAAGGAAAAACGCACGCTGCTAAGGAAACGATTATTACCGAGTGACATTTAAACGTATGGCTGAATGGACACCCAATCAAAGGCTAGTGCGCCACCCGGCAGAAAGTGGCCTATGACTATGCCTCCTAGAGATCATTTTCACATCTATTTCCCTTCATGTTTGTCATCATTTCCCGTAAATGGAGACCATAAATGCATCTAGGCGTCTAGAAAAGGAGCATACCATGTCTTCGTTCATATAGGTTAATAGTCAACTCTCCGTAATGCACCATTACTCAACTAATGCAAATACTCCCTAGAGAGATGGCTCATATATTATGACTTGACGCCTCTTGAGAATTGCTTTTGGGACAATTATCGTCCTACCCTGCAATTCAGGTCTAGACAGCAGAACGGTCAGATATCGGGGTATTTAAACGTACGCAGAGAAGGGGAAATTGAGGGTGAAAGTTGGCTCACCTTAGGAGAGGGATAGCAGGAAAAGGTGCATATAATACGGTCCGGATACTGTTCTCTGATCTTGCTTAGCAACAGGGTACCCATTCCGGCTCCGGTGCCGCCACCCAAGGAGTGAACGACTTGGAAACCCTGCAGGCAGTCACACGTTTCACACTCCTTCTGAACTATCTCCATCACACTCTCGATCATCTCGGCACCATCCGTGTAATGGCCCTTAGCCCAGTTATTTCCGGCTCCGGCTGTACCGAAGGCGAAGTTGTCCGGTCGAAAGAGGCTTCCGTAGGTGCTGGCTCGGATCACATCCAGTGAGCCTGGCTCGAGGTCAGTGAGAATACAGCGTGGCACCATTCGACCGCCGGCAGCCTCAGTGAAGTAGACGTGTATCCGCTCAATCTGTAGATCAGAGTCCCCGCGGTAGTAGCCATCTACGCTAATGCCGTGTTCGTCAGCGATGACTTCCCAGAACTAGAGAGGTTATGTTGAGACAGTTTAAAAGGACTACCTTGGCGCCCATTTGGTTTCCGCACTGGCCGACCATGATATACACAATTTCCCGCATTTCTGGCGTGCGTCTTCAAAGGTTTTATTTTAGGCAGGCGGAGAGGCGGCGTGCCTGGCGTGTTAGAGGTACACCCACGAGGAAAGCGCGTTGTCTATCGATCGATTTTTTGTCCAGGTTTAGGTCATCACGTGCGTGCCTCCCACGCTTATCAAGCCCCGTAAAGGCACAGATCGGGGAGCAGCCAGGTCCATTTATCTACCCTCATCTTCTTCCTCCTCCTGCGACTACTACTACTACTACTACTACTACTACTACTACTACTACCACCACCACCACCACTACTACTACCACGAATGCAAATATCAATTTGGTGCGTGGTATAATTGCCGCAACTGCCTCGACCGGCGATGTCCACCGTGTGCCCTACAGCAAGGTGAAGCAGGCACGATGGCTGGTGCGTTAATTAGTTCACAGTGAGAGTAGACTTGAGCAGCGTCTGCTGCACTCTCTCCTCCCCACCTAGGCCTGGTGTCAAGACAAGGTAAAGAAGACTGGAGGTGAGGGAGGGCACAGATGGTCGACACAGCCGGACCCGCACCTAGGTGCACCACCACACAGCCTCTGGTTCACTACAAACACACGATTAGGATTTTAATCAACAACTCGTCAAGGGGTCAGAAAGATTAGGATGGCTGGGCAGCCATGCTCACAATCTGAATACCCGACGGGAGCGCATGAGCATGTGTCGGCAGGGAACCAGGTGTTGGAGAACTGCTAGCGCATACCAGGCTGCGAGAGCCACGACTTGCTGAATCATGACACTACTACTACTACTACTACTACTACTACTACTACTACTACTACTACTACTACTACTACTACTACTACTACTACTACTACTACTACTACTACTACTACTACTACTACTACTACTACTACTACTACTACTACTACTACTACTACTACTACGACCACCACCACCACTACTACTACTACTAATACTACTACTACTACTACACCTACTACTACTACGAATGCAAATATCCATTTCTTGCGTGGTAGAATTGCCGCAGAATTGCCCAGATTACCAGCCGGATGGGGGAAATTTATATAAAAATACATTCAGACCTTGTTTTCTATGGGGTTGAATGTTTGGAAGAAAGGAGAAGATGTGAGACCAAAATCGGGTATCGCAGTCAGTTGTGGTGGTGGTGGTGCTGGTAGTAGTGGTGTTGGACGTAGTGGTGATGTTGGTCAGATGCGGTGCTGACTATTCGGGTTGGCATTGCACTGAATTCGGAAACACCTCAGCACCAATAGGTCCGCATGCTCATGCACGTGGGTTCCAAGCCGTCCTTAGGGCAGCTACCATCATCACCACCACCACAACTGATATCGCCAGTGAGGACTTCTGTCATCGGCCATCACCCATTAACCAGCATTGTATCTTCAGCCCCAACCTATCACCATTGCAACCGCACTTAAACAGCAGATATCGGCTCAGTTGGTTACTTACGAATTCATCGCAAAGGTCGGCAAACCAGTGCCGGTAGCTATTACACACACCGGACATTCCCATCTGACCTGCCCAGGTCACCTCAGGATACCCAGCCATTACAGTAATGTCTTCATAAAACAACACCCCAGACTCCACCGCAGCAGCTCCTCCTACTGGAGGCGTCGTTCTCTTTTCCAACACCTTGCCTCCAATGACAAAACAGTGTCAAGGACAACCAACTTATCCGCCTTCGACACAGTCGCCAGGAGGGGATGTAGGTCCTCCTAGAATTTGTCCCTTGCGGCGTCAGGGCTGGTCATCGGCGTAACGACTGACGATCGGTCCTCACTACGATTCTCGAAGGGCTGCTCGAATCTCATGCGTGGGCGCATCTTAGAAGTCACAGGAGCGGGCTGCAGATGCCGACCCAGCGCAATACCAGCCCAAATAACCCGCATCGCATTTCACAAAATGCCATGACCATAAGTAGGATCACTAGTGAGGACTTCTGTCATCCCGTTTACCATCATCCATTCACCATGAACGTTGATTTGGCCCCAACCTGTCGCCATTGCGGCCGCACCTTCACAGCCGTCATCAGCCTGGTCAGTCATTTGCAAATTACTCGCAGAGATAAGCGAGTCAGCCCAGCAACTTGTTCTACGTGGACACGTGCCAGTTCGACTGTCGTAACCGACGATGCCCATCGTGTGCTCCACATCCAGATGAGAGCAGGTACAGCAACTTGCGCGTGAATTGGTTTATTGTGAGAGTAAACTTGCGCGGTATCTACAAAATTCTCTCCTCCTCCCTACCTGAGTCACGAAACCCGGAGGTGGGAGAGGCAGCAAGTGTCTGGCGCGGCCGAGCCTGCACCTAGACGTACCACCACACCCCCAGGTCCACAACAAACACTTGACCAGGATTTTAACCTACAGCAAAAATGGGGGGAGGGGCAGAAGGGGTCCCAGTGTGCGCAACGTGAGCCGGCAACTGTGTTTGCCACCGCACCCTAACACACAAATGCACTTTACTCTGAGCATGAAGCTACATCCAAACACTTGCCCGCACAACAGCTCTCCCTAGCACAATCTGCATCGCTTTCACGACAAGCATGCGCGCGAAACGTCCAGTGTCAGACCATGCACAACTCACTTAGGTTGGATGCATGTCCTTCGGTGCTGCGAGAATCGGCTGGTGTGCGGCACGCGTAAGCGGGCTGCTTGGTCATCCCAGCCAGTGCGCCCACGCCCACCTTTTACCGTAGGTAGGTGAGTGAGAGAGGAGAGCGCGGTAGACGCCGCTGCCGGACACATTTAATGGGGCGGCGGTGGACGTCGTCGATTGCGACGGCCGAATTGTGTGGTAGAGGGGTCGGCATGTTTTGTCGATTTCCGGGTACGTTCCCGGTACTTATGCCAAGCCTGTAATTTCTCAGATGATAAACAGTAAGTCACGCCCCTTCCCTCCCAGTTCCTCGAGGCGGGCTCACGTTATGGAAGTGTAGAAGTCGAGTCAATTCCAACGTTAGCCTTAGCGCTGGCAGTGAGCGTGTACCAGGCCCTCTCACGGGCAGTTCGGAGATGACAGACAGCACGCTTATTTGTGTTATGATCTTTCTTGTGTGGGCGCTTAAACTCTTGGGTGAAGTGACTAACTAGTCGAGAGTCGAAGTCCTCACCTCCACCCAAATGGGTGTCTTCGGAGGTAGACTTTACTTAAAAGATGTTATCCTCGATGGAGGGGATGGACACATCAAAAGTACCACCGCCAAGATCGAAGATGAGCACGTCGCGTTCAGAGCTGACCTTCTTGTGGAGTCTGAAAGCTATCGCAGCGGCCGTCAGTTCATTAATAATGCGCAGACCGAAGATGGCTCCTGCGTCTTTCGTGGCTTGACGTTAACCATCGTCGAAATATGCAGAACAGTGACAACAGGGTCATCGACCGTCCTGCCTCGGCGGTTTCTTTTATTTTGACTGGGCGCCTAACCTGACGTTAGTCAGGCGAAGATTGGACCAAACCCGGCGTTGGAGTCGGAGATTGAACCAGACCCGGCAGCTTCAATCTACGCCAATTTCTTAGCCTGTAACAAACCTATCAAGCATTCATTTCTCACTGGGGCAGCTCTAGAAATTATCGAGCAACTCCACAAACCAGAGACCAGGCTCCGAGAAACCCGGACACTACACTCCATTTACCTATTTCGTCCCCCCCCCGCCTACCCTGAGGTGACTGCACGAATACCGCACCTCCTAGAAACTGGAGTAAGTCATAGAGGTTGGGATTATACAAGTCGCTGATTCCTATTTTTATAAGAAATGCATATAAAACCATAGAATCTAGAATGCATAACAGGCAATCTGGATGTCGTCCAGGGGGAGGGGAGGGGGCTAGAGGACTAGTCTGAGAGAATGCGCACAAGCACGACGTTGGCGCCGCGAATGAAGAGCTGTCCACTGAGGACGGTGGTCCATTTTGCGCCGGTGCAGGTTCCGCCCTCCGAGCGAATTACCTCGGCCACAGAGGGGCTCCATGAGGAGGCACCGGGGGCTCCGAACGCGGACGCGTCAACCTGCACAGCTCGATCGACCGGCTGTGCTGGCGCGGACGGCGGGGAGGAGGAGGAGGGAGAGGGCAGATGCGGCAACAGGGTTTCCTCGCCGATGAAGGGATCCATGAAAGCGAGGGACTCGTAGACAGCGGCAGTTTCTGTTGCTATAAAACAGACGGGATGGGTATGATGATGACAACTTGGGGATAAACGATACTGCAACAGGAAGGAGAAAGTGAGAATGCCGTGCGGGTTTGCATAGGCCAAGCGCCCGATGCCAATATTAAGGGACGGCTGTGTTATCAGGCAAAAAAGCGAGATTTGGCCTGGGCGTGCTGAAGGTAGACACTGGTAGAACACGACGCACTGTTGGGAACATGTGAATGCGCGCTGGAAAATCGCTGCGATCCAGGGGACTCCCGTAAACCGCATGGCAGCCTCTCAGCATGTCGCCGGTTGTGTATGCAATCTCCTACTGACAACGGCGATTGGCCTTTGATCCAAGGCTCCAAGACAGTAAGCCTGGAAAGCTGTAGGACAGAAAGTTATTGACAGGGTAATGTGGCTCTTGCTTATTACCCTGGCCGGGAAACAAATTGCTGAACCACGAATGGGTAACAGCAGATTTTAGCCGACAATACACGAATAACGCGCCAACGGTCGAATGCACTCGGTTGAATACCTTGCGCATATTCCGAATGACATATATAAAGGCAAAAAGGTTGTTGAACAAAGAAAACGCACCAAAGCGAGGTGTGAGGGGAGCTTCGGTCCCATCGGTAGGTTGCCTATGACACAAACGCGCCTTCCTCAGCCGTTGACGTCGCTTTCGACCAGGTCCACTTTCCTATGAGAGTGCAGAACATTATGGCTCAACAGTACTTCGAATAGGACGTTTACCTCGCCAATAACTTTATGACCATGTCTGTCCGCTGTTAAATACATCTGATGAAGCGCACAGCGTGGTTAACATGCCTTGTGAAGCTTTATGAGCGCAATATGGAACTTTCGCAATGACACAGAAGAATAATTTTTCTTGAATGAGGAATGTGCAGGTGTGGTTTGTAAACATTGGACACAGGCGCTATGACGGGTGTAACTAACAATAAAAAAAATATTTTGGGATGCCGATATGTCTTATCTTCGAATAATTTTTTTGAGAAAGACGCAATGTACTACAACATGAGTGCAAAAGTGATATTTTTGTGCATGCTTTTCATGGACACCGAGAACCAATGAAAAAATAAACACTGATTAAGCAATCACTTTTAATGAGTACGGTTTCGGTAAGCAGCCGTAAAGGCGTGCTTTCAAAAGCCGGCATCCTGGTATGACTAAAGTATCTTGGGATAATGCTGTATGATATCCAATAATAACATCCAAATAATCCGTTATGGCCGATATATCGAATTCTGGAAATCCAGTGAATGTTTCACAAGCCTATCAAAATAGCTGCTGCGTAAAAAAGGACGCAAAGTGCACGGATCAGTAGAGCCGATTACCACTAGACGAAGACATTGACAAGGAATGTGTGAGGCTGGCACAATGCAAGACACTAAACAGTACTCAACAAAAGAGGAGCGTGTGAGCATAAATACTGGTGATATTGTGAGACCTGCAGGTTCAGGTGCTTATAGTGCACGTTCTGCTGATTTTCAAATCCCTACAAGAGATATTATTTGGATAAGGGCTGTCCAACCATTTTAGGCGGTTCGGTAGTCTGCCGCAATAGTTGCTGCACACATTGGTAAGACGCGTGCGATGTCGGCATGATGGCTTGGACGAGGCAACCTGACGAGAGGCCCACAGAAATGGCAAATATTCATAGAAAAACAAGCCCCTAGTTTTGTCGAGGAAACAAGGGACTCTTGTGATTGAAGGTTAGAATTGCTAGACCGCGCTGTCCTCCCAACAACGTTGTTGGCCATGCCGGCCTTGATTCGGTACAAACCTGCAAGCCCTAGAGGAAACGAAAGTGATCGATTTCATGTGGGTTTAGTAGTAACCCAGATGGTTCGGCAGCTTGAACTAGCTATAACGGATAGGGTCGCAAAGCTGGCGAGAACTTGAACATCACACGTAATATACCAGGATATAAATGATCAAAAATGCGAGACTGGACAATCTTTCTTACTGTTTACAAGTAGTATTGTCGATTTCGCGGACTCTGCGGTAATAATTACTCGCGTCGTGCCTTTCGACGAATGCTGGAAGTGGCTTTAAATTTGAATCTCTAGAGAAGGCATGCGCTTAAGTGACAAAACACCGGCAGGCAAAACGTCCGTCAACCGTCCCCAATCCATCAACAGGAATCTGGACCTTTTTGCAGCTTACAAAGTCCTACGTCATCACAATCGTAGAGCTCAGGACCGAACAACCACACCGAGCTTGAGAAGGCCATACGGAGACAGCCCGACGACGAGTTTACTCGGTGAAGAAGACCAAGAACCGCCAGACCGACCACCCGACACTGGTTCAGTCACCTCCCCCCGACGGAGTGCTGACTCACAAAGCACGCAAAAAGGCCGTCAACCATCGCCCGGGAGGCCGAGGCAGGAGAGGAGAGAAAAAATCGATCAGCATGAGGCCGACCAACGTGACAAGCCACCTGGGATTTCTGGTCGATTAAGTGCATTTTATGCTCTGACAATGGAGAGGCGACCAAGCTCTTCGAAACGTCAGCATCTTAGTAAACCTGTTCCGGTGAGCCCATCTTCTTCAAATAATCAACCTGGACCTCTAAACTTTGCCCATCTGTCGAATCTAAAGTTGGGGGAGAAATTGTGGAAAGAAGATTATACGACAACTGACATCTCACCTAGAATAGCTTATTGTCAATTCACATCCTCAGTCTTTATGCACCAAATCATACTCGCGGCAGAATAATATCTGAACACATCGGGCTACTTAAATGAAGTTAGTAGACAGGGCGTAGTAAATAAAGTTAATCAAATAAAGGATAAACAGGCACTTACACTGCGCAATTGAGAGTGATCGACCTTCAGTGAGAACTCTGTCACTTCACTGAGAATCTACGGTCCAAAACGGATTCGAATTACACTCTCGTCATATAAGCCTTCTCAAGCATCAAGTATAAACGTAAAGTCGATGTGAATAGTGTTCCCAGACCAAGTTCCAGAAGCGGTCGAAAGCGATGAGACGACCCGTCAGGATGGCCCTAATTTCGCGCATCCCTCTGGTCATTACCAGGACGCGAGATTTCTCGTTCATCGCGGTAAGCAGTCGCCTCATCGGACCCAGCGAACGCAGGCCAGTCTCATCCTGCTCCAGAGCTGGAAAATAGACGGAGGATTTTATAAAATAACAGCTCACTTAAAAAAGCCAGTGGCATTTTTAAAAATCTGGCTGGGTGGTGGAGGGGGGGGGGCGGGGAAGGCGTGGTTCAAGTGACAACGAGATAGGAAGAAGGTGCAGTGCGACAGGACTTCACTACGCAGGCGGGCGGCTCATTTGTCGTCCGAGCGTGCGGTGCGTTCAGGTTAGGGTTGCCCTCAGATCTCCCTTTATCACTCAGAAAAACAATAAGCTTGGCTTTGGTACCGCGTCATCAGAGAAAAAGCTGCAAAGGCAGAGCTCAAACCTGGACACTTTGACAAACGATACAGCGCTCTACCCGTTACGCCACGAGACTTGGATAAACACTGTACACCCGCGTGCTCTCCGATCAGCACCCCAAAACCCCCAATTAATGCCCCACTATACAATATGGTAATAAACAGTCCCGATAACGGTTAGTCTTGGGCATACGTTCGTTTAAAGTGCTTTAATTTTATGCTCAATGCCGACGTCGGGTAAACTCAGAGACCACAGCGAACAAAGATAATAAGACTTCGCTTTGAAAAAAAGGAAAGATCATACAGACGCATAACTTACACTTCCAATAGTCAAGCAGGGTATTTCCGTTCTTCTTCCTACTTTTGGGCGGTGCGCACTGTCGAGGGTCGGAGGAGCGGGTGAATGGCGACGGACCGAAGGCGCGCGGATCCTAAGGACACAGAAGATCGTCTAAACGGATGTCTCAGCAGACGAAACATCAGAGAGACCGCGAGGCCGAAGAATAACGACAACAGGGAAAAAGGAAAAAATGAGGCGTTCACCGGAAAAGGTGTATATGAGGTGTGACGTTTCGAGTAGTTGTTTCGTCTACGAACCTTCTTAACAGCGGACAGTCACGGCGCGGGACAATCGGGGTCGTCAACTATCGCCACGGCCGACGAAGGTGGGCGGGATTCAGGTCACGGTAACATGCGGGTCGGATGCAGCCCCACAGGCGTCATTGGCGGGCAACGCATCAAACAAAGTGCGCCATATAAGGAGAGCTGTGCGAATGACTTCGCAGTCTCTGAAGAGGAGTAGGCGAAGTCCCTACTCGAAACGTCAGACCTCTAATAAACCTTTCCTGGTGAACGCCTCATCTTCTGCTGATTTACCATCTGGGAATCGAATTTTCAGTACTATCGAGGGAAAGAGGTGTTGGAGATGTCCCAAAGGTATTTGTGCGACGTCAAACGAAAGAAAGTGGGACAAGGAGAATCAGAATAGCTGTCAATCAAAGTGCCGAAAGGTAGCAGAATCCCGCCGCGAAATGTTACCTACGAGCAGTCCCCAACGGTACCGCTGAGAAATAGAAGTCCATCTCGTGACATGCAGCAGCATTACAAGAAAAACAACCAAAGGTGTTTCTGTGGAGCACTGCTTAACAAAACTGGCGAAAGTAACAAACACAGATTAGGCTGTGGTAGGGGGCGCTCACCGATGGTTCTTGCGGAACTCACTCGTTCCGTTGTGCCTTATGGGCTCTCTCTCTCTCTCTCTCTCTCTCTCTCTCTCTCTCTCTCTCTCTCTCTCTCTCTTTCTCTTTGGAGCCCAACCAGCAGCCGCACAGCGGCGCATGATATAGACAGAATGTTATTACCGACAAAGACAAGGGAGACTGGAATGGCCATCGCTGGCTTATTAGCCGTCGTCAGCCAGTCATACCCAACCCCGAAGTGTGGAACACCCCAGGCTCGAACTCACGACCTATTAGGTAGAAGTCCACGCCTCTAAGTAAGTAAGTAAGTAAGTAAGGGGAAGGTCCACACATAACAGAATGCCGGGGGCATGAGTGCGAAGAGAAAAATTTTCGGAAGAAAGTAAATCAGGCTATGTTGGAGCGGTGAGCAATCGACATATGCAGCAGAAGTCTACGATCACTATAAACTAATTCACGTGCAGGTCGCCATCTTGCAACCACGGCGCTGTGGGGAACACGGTGCACGTCGTCGCGTGCGACCTGCGGACTGTCATCCACTTTGAATGGGATGCCTAATTATTATATAGTTCCTTGGAAATTCCCGATCTCGGCAAGTTGCCGCCCCCCTGTGCTGTAGGTACAATAATTCATCAATTTGGCGAATAGTATGGGCACACCAACACCTCGGTTCTGGCTGCCCTCTCGGGGTTACCCCTCTAGCTTTGGGCGAGGGCACCCGCTGGCTGGGTCGCTGTTGTAGAAACTAAACTTCAGTCTTTTGGTCGTCTGGCGGTTAACGGGGCGGGGCAACCTGCAATATCGGTCACTTCTCCATTGTGAATAGAATGTCTGAGGAGATCGAGTCCGGTGGTTGGGGAAATCCCTCAATCCTGTTCCATATGATGGTGACGGATGGATCGCCAGTACGCGATATCCACAACCCTGCCCTGTAGTGCTCAGATGTCATTTCAACAAGTCGTCACAACAGGGTCTCAGAACAACGGTTTGTTCGTGCGCAGCTCCACTAAAGGAGAACACCGTCTTCCAGCAGTAATTGAAGCGTTTAATAAAGTGTCTCCGCTTGCGTTTTTTAGTCCGTTTCGTAGAGGCCTTCTTTCAGCAGGGCTGGCAGATCTCAAACCGCGTAATATTGTTGGGTTGTCACGTTGGAAGGCACCGTCAGAGCGTCATTTGCAGGCCGAATACCGCACACCTGCTCTGCCTGAGCCAGAAGTTGAAACAACCACCGTCCCTGTTCTCACCCTGCTGTGGAGCACACGGTCACGAGAGTCCGGCAGCCGTTATTGGGAATGCGCACTAATAGCAAATGCAAACACCTGAGGGGGTACGCCTAGTTTCAGGCCCGCACCGCGCCTGTTGCGATCCGAGCTACCCCGTTTTCGCTTCCTTGATAAAATCCTGGTCAGTGTCCGTTTTGGACCAGGGGGTGCGGGTCTTCGCCGTGCCAGCCTCCGGTCTTCGTGACTCTGTCTTGACACCCGATCCAGGTGGGGGAGGAGGCGCGGGTGCGCGAGATGCAGTGCAAGTCCACCGTTACTATAAAAGAAATCATGCGCAAGTCACCGCCCCTGTTCTCGTCGGTCACGATGGTCGAACAGGTGTGTCAGAGCCTCAACGCTACTGCCAAAACCGTGACGATCGAGGGAGGGGCCTTTAGGACACTGAGTTGTAACGAGCATATATGGCCGAAGACCAAGTTTTGTTAAGAGGGAGAGAGAGGGACGGTTTCTCCGGGTGTGCCGAAGATTTGTGCGTGAGAATTGTGTGTTTTCCTCTTAAGTGTGGTGAATCGGTCCACCCACCCCCCGCGGTGGCAGTCGCCAGCTCCACGAACAGTTAATATTGTGTGGCCTCTGCTACAGACTAGAATTGCAGCAAACTGTTTATTGCCTCCACATGTTCCCTTATTAAACACCTGGACTACTGATCGTTATGTGGAATGCCGATAAATGTAGTATGGCATGTTGCTATCCGATAAGATAGGCCTGTCGGCAACAGGGGGGACCCGAATGCCGGTTGAAGTAGGCACGACGTACTACGAGAAGAACCCCCAAGGAGCCCCGATAGTGTGGAGTAACTGCAATTAGGCGGGCCTACCAACCCTCTACCCAACAATGTATGGACGGCGCCGGCTCACGTACCTTTGTAACATCCATAACAAGAGCGTGGGAACTACTGCAGTACTCCATTTTCCGGAGTCGGAATGTCATTCGACGGTCGCGACAACAGAGTTTATCCATAGGCATGCCGCTAACGAACGTCAACTCCCGACCGTCGTGTCCAACGTATGTTCCACAGCAAGGTGGAGCTGGCAATGTGACTTGGGCGTGGTTTAGTTTATAGAGAGCGTAGACTTTCGAAGCATCCGCCTCACTCTCACCATCGGCGGGAAATCAAACAACCGATCCAGCCCTAGCAGGGCCACTGAGCTGAAAAATGGCGTGAGCGGATGCCAAACCACGGCCCCAACCGGACGCCAGTCGGCGTTAGAATGAAGGACAGCAATATAGCATGGATGAGGCAAACGAAGAGAGCCTCCACTGTGCTGAAGGAGCAGCGCAGACTTGCACATGAATTGGATTATACTGAAGTAGACTTGTGGCACCTCTCTCACCCTCTAGTTCCACACCAATCATATTCGAATGGCAAAACAGAGCCAAGATAACTGATGATAGATAGGTAAGCAGCGGCGGATATGTCCCAATTCATGTCTACGCGTGCTCCACACGTGCTGGACCCTACATGTATGTAAAACTAACTCCACGAGGCGTCAGACGTTTCGAGCAGTTGCTTCGTCTACCCATCTTCAGAGACTATGATTCAGAACACGGTGGCATGCGGGTCGGACGCAGCCACACAGGCGGCTCACGCATGAAACAAAGTGTGCCATATAAGGAGAGCTGTGTGCATGACTTCCCAGTCTCTGAAGATGAGTAGGCGAAGTCCTTACTCGAAACGTCAGGCCTCTTATAAACCTCTCCTGGTGTACGTCCCCTCTTCTCTTGATATGCCACCAAACACGGGTCTCACCACAGCGAGGGGGCCATTGCGCCTGAACTTCAATCCAGAGAGACAAAGTAGTCACGTCCGGTACTAACTTTCTAGGCCACAAAATGTGTTACGTCGCAGTGGCTATAGGGCGCCGGATAGACCTCACTCTTGCTAAGAACACCCCAATATGCCCACACACACAGACCACTATGAAGGCGTTAGAGCATCAATGGCGGAATTATACGCTCCCACCACCCCAAGTAGACAGAGCTGTTATGTTCGCCTTTCTCCGACACCACCACCATCACGCCATCTCTCTGAAGCAGCAGGGTCGGATGACAGCACTGGACAGAACATGGATGGCAGGTTTACAGCTGGCGTAATCGCTAGCAGGCGTCAAACAAGCAACGGAGCGGTCGCACAAAGAGCACAAAAGAGACAGTCATCTGCAAGGCGGGCGCCTTAAGAGAGAGAGAGAGAAGGGCAGACCGATTTTGTGAAGATACTCATATTCCTACTGGCGCACGCACTGGAGGTGTGCCCGCCAGCGCACATATATGTACAGAACATCTAATGTGTGTGTGCGTGTGTGTGTGTGTGTGTGTGTGTGTGTGTGTGTGGATCTGAGGTGAGAGGCAGAAGGTCATCAGGAGAGGTCACTACTACGGGTGGATATCAGGGACCGCAAATCCTCGTCATGCAGGGCAGGTTGCTGCCCACGTTGTGGCAAAAATCGATAATCCACATCAGCCGAATAGGGCAGTGCCGGTGAATCCGCCGCAGGGGGAGGCGGAGGAGGAAGGGGAGGTCTGGCGTCCAGCGCCACACCTGCGCACAGCACCCGGAGGTCCTCGTCCTGCGGTTGTGCAGTGTACACTGAAAAAAAGTCATGAAGGTCACAACATTAAGAATTCTATACTTCGAGCAAACTTTATTTCCTAAATCTTTGACACTGGTTCCCCAGGTCGTCGTCAGGCGTGTAGAAAGTGTGACAAACCGTTAAACCGAAAAATCGATATTGCATCATCAGTGATGAGGATGCGTCGATGCTGTGGGCTGACGTCACGTTCTGATTGGCTATCAACTTTTCCACTTTTCACTGAGATTTGTGTACAGGCGTCCAGATGCATGCGCCGACTGATGCATGAGTCATCAGAGTGAATGATCTCTAAAAATTATCGGCCTTTCTAATATGGGCAGAGACCGACAATGCGCGTTTTACCCCAAGCAAATTTGTGCCCAGTTTCTAGAGTATGCACGGCGACTTGGGATAGGTGGTTGTTCCGCCTCTTTACTGCCAGTTGGTGTTAATGCGAGCGTGTAGAGGCGGGTTTCTCGGTTTCACCACAATATACTGCATTGCAGGTGCCACATGGAATTTTATAGACGACTTCTTTTTTTATCTAAACAGCCTACCCTATCCTCAGGACGTATAATCTGGTTGTGCAACACAATAGTAGGTATGAACTAAAGGCTATACTTATGTTTGAAAAAAAAACAGAAACGTGCGGGCTTGTTAAAATGCACGAAGTAGGGAACGCTCTGGACAAAATAACTAACCCGTCGTCGTCTGTACGGGTTCGTTGGGGGTCGGAGCACTGGTTGGCGCGGAAAAAAGGCTTTCCACCGTCTTCGCCTGAGATGAGACCGTGGCCGATACGGGGCTAAAATGGACAAAAAAGCGACCATGAGGGGAAATGAGCGGCTATTCCGTGTTGAATTGCACCTGGTGCCAACGACGAATTAACTCTAAATAATGTACCTAGAAGAATCCAGTCGGTAAATAGCGATAACGTTAAAAAATGCACACAAATGCTCCACACACGAATGTGGCTTTCCAAATAAACCTGGCATGTGAATGATAAAGATGCCCACGTGTAAACTAAACATTCAGAAAGTCCCCCAGCCTATATCGATACGTGAGAGCTGGAGTAAAGATATAGAACACGACGGAAGAAAAAGGCCTCGAACTGTCGGACGTCTTCGGACTATATCCAGCAAAAACGGGGCCAATGTGGGGGGGGGGGGCGTGCGAACCTTGTGCGTCCCGCTGGCTTCAAGACTTCAGTCGCAAAAGGCAAGGCGGGTGGGGAGGGCGAGGGTGTGGACGGAGGGGGCATCTCACGAATAACGAGCACGAAGAGGCCATCATCACTGCTCAATTCGTCGCTGCCGGGGAGGGGCAGTTCAAGGGATTCACAGGGCGCCCAGAGGAAGCATCCTGCAGTTCGGGGCAAGCGAGGTCCAAGGACTGCGGCCAGACAGCCCGCTTGCAGCTTCCTCTGTACACGTGCAGCCTGCGCAAAGTTGGCGGAGGAGGAAGGAGGCGTGGGCTCCAGCCGCAGCATCAGCACCTCCTAGACGACAGAAATGACGGCCGGTGAGGCAGAAAAATAAACGACAACGTCTAGCATTTCGTTCGAACAGTTTATTAATGATGTTACATTACTGCCTGCACTTCAGTAATGTTTTTTATTATTGTCTCATGTCTGTTGAATGTGTGTTGGCATCTAATTCGTCTCCCTCAGAAATTGGGCTCAGCGTGGGCTCCAGCCGCAGCAACAGCACTTCCTAGACGACAGAAATGACGGCCGGTGAGGCAGGAAAGGAAACGGCCTGCGATAATAAGTGTACAGTGAGTGACCGATTTCATGAAATGCTGGCTGAAATTCTGAAATGAGTTTTCGACTAGAAAGGATTACTTAGGCGCGGTCGTAATACTGGTTATCTTGCGGCATAATCTTATAACATTTCGGACTCGGCAGTATATCAGCTTTTAAATGCACTGCTCTTCAATCTCATGTAAAAACCATACTCGGTAAAAAAATGACTACTTAGATAGCATGCATTTTTCAAAATGACTCCCGGTGGTCTTGCAAATTCAAATATATCGTATAGAAACCATAAGCAAAAATATGCTTTCTTGTAGTCAGTCAATAGAGAATCACGTCTTCTTTGTATTTTGTACTCGAAGAAGGAGTCTAATTAGGTTTTAAAAAGTTTCGAATTATGAGATTTGTAAAGACCGCGCAATGTCCATTCACGTGGCATCTTACATGGCCGCTTACAACGGCGCCTCATGAAATGTACAACATAGTCCGAATCCATTGCAAAATTTTATGGACTCTGTATGGCATTATTTTAAAGAGGTAGAAAAAGAAGTGATTTTTCTTATGCGGAACGCATGCACCTTTTATACTGAGATCACTAAGTGCTAATGTAACGACTGATTAGAATCCAAATTATTCGGAAATTAGAAAACTCTTTTAAAACCTAATTATACTCCTTCTTCGAGTATAAAATATAAAGTAGACGTGATTCACTATCGAACGACTGAAAGAAAGCCTATTTTTGTTTACGGTTTCTATAAAATATATTTGAATTTGCAAGATCATCGAAAATCGACGGGAAAAATGCATGCTACATAAGTAGTCATTTTTTACCTAATACGGTTTCTACGGGAGATTGAAAAGCAGTGTATGCAAGTGCTAGTATCCTGTCGAGTCCTAAATATTATAGAAGTATGCTGCAACATAATCAGTATTACAGCCGCGCTTAAGTAATCCTTCCTAATCAAAAAACGCATTTTACAATTTCAGCCAACATTTCATGAGATAGGTAACGCACTGTAGTATCAGGGCCTAAAAGTAGACAAACCATCGTTCCAGACTGCTGCGCTTTCTGTAGATGGCGCGGTATGTTACGGGCATCAATGCCGCCGAGAACACGGAGTGCTGGTGGGAGGGGAGGATCGGCGTTGGCTCCACCGGCAGTTGGCACCCGAGCGGCTAGACGTGCTGAGCAGGAGAGCGTACCATCTGGCCGTCCGCTTCGTCGAGAGCTGAGTAAGATATCACCAGACCAGCAAAAGGCCTTAGCAGAGGCAAGAGCGACAGGCGAAGGCGATGTTGGCGGAAACGGGAGACTCAAGAGTCCCGTCGATAAATGGGGCTGGCGAGTCGTAGTCGAATTCACGAAAGTTTCCGCGTGCAAATGATCCAGAGATTTTCTACAGAAAGTAGAAACGGCACATTAGCTGAATCCATACAAAGTTAATTAAACAGTCAAGGGCACTTTTATTACCTTTTTACCGCTGGACAGGGAAGAGAGAAGCCGTCGGAGGCGGAGATATTATCAGGCCGATGTCTCTTCAGGTGCTGAGACTAGAAAAATAAAAAACAGCCCGACTCAATAGACTCGGATCGAAATCGGCGCACATAATTTATTCCTAAACGTCTACCTAATGTAATTCAGTAGATATTTTTGAGTCATCGAAAGTTCGTACTGGAGACTCGAGAGATTGTAAACGTACCAGCGGTGGACCGACATGTGCGAACGACTTCGGAGAGCCCTTAACCTCAGGGGAGAGTTCAGCAAGAGGTAGAGAGGCCACGGTAGGGGTGTATACAGAAATGGGAGCCGAAACGGATGGGGAAGGTTTGCTAGTCGCCTCCAGAAGAGTTGAGTCGGTGACCTAAAGACAAAAGTCCATAAAGTAGGAAATGCAAATTCAGGACGTGAAGATGGTGTATTTTCAATGGGCAACCCGAGCTAACTTCCAGCCAGATGGCTTTTAAAGCTCACAAATCAAACTCTCAACGAATAGATTGAAACGTTTCCACTCAGATAGTGCTGATACTCGTCCTTAAAGGATAGTTTTCTCGAGTAGGAATACTAACAAAAGCCAATGGATGGAGAGGTCTCTTGAGACGTCGCTTGTGCGTTTTCGGTTTCGCCTTGGTGTTGCAGTTCGAAGTCCTCGAAGACAATGCATTGTGACATTTTTTGTTCCAAACCACCTAACATCGTTCAAAGTCGCTTAAGGTTCTGGTAGACCCGCAGTTCAGGTGATAAAAAACAACTGACGTGTGATATGCCTTACAGACCCTCCGTCAATGGTTAGGAGATGATGCCTTAGTGAAAACTACTTCCGGTGCTATAGCCTCGACTGCATGGGTTTCTGGGGAGGATAAATAAAATCTCAATAATGAAGACATTACGCGGATGGGACGGCCAGTCTCGAAAGTCAGGTTGACTTCCCTGTCGGCCCACCACGTCAGCCAGCCAGCAAGGCTGCACTTTGAAACGCACAAACGTCAATGCCACTGCTGCGATCCACAACACGCCAGTGGCCCAAAAATGAGGGCGACAGAGGGAGAGGGTAAACCGGCGGTAAGGATCGGGTGAAGGACCCCAAGCATCTATGGCATACAAAGAATACCTACTTTAGTTATTTAGGTGTGTTTTAATCCGACACGATTATTTCGGTTTTGGTGTTTCATCGTACAAGGCTGGGTCGTCAGTTGTAGACGGTCTAGTGTATTATCTACAATCACCTCAGCTGAGAGAGTTGAGAAGCGATCGTTGTAAACGGTCTGGTGCATTATCTACAGTGACCTCTGCCCAGAGGGTTGAGAAGCGATCGTTATAGACACTTAATGTTTACTTTTTTTAAATTGTACTGTTTCATTTCGGTTGCTGTATGTCAATGCATTAAAACATTTGCGTCCGAAAAACGGATTTATTAATTATCTATACCTATTTTGCCCTTCTTCTATGCATACAAAGGCCCCACCCGTAAAACCCCTATAACCACCTTTTCCCGTAAGACCTTTGGCTGGTCGCGTGTGTTTAGGGTCCTTCACCCGGTCGTTGCCAAACGGACTACCACTTGTTGGCTATGCGGCCAGTTCGGCTAGTAGACTGTTTCGACTTCTCACTCTGAAAGGCCTCTAACTTTACAAATATTGATGCAGAAACAACGCTATGGGTGGGACGGTCCGGTACTTCTCCATAAAATAACAAACGTCGTTCATAAGCAAAAAATCACGATTGCAAACTGGTCACAATTAGGGGTCTACCCGCACTGGCAGCGTCTCCTCCAGAGGAACAGAATTCACGACTGGCTGTTTGCTGGACACTGTAACAGTCAAGTCAGGAGACTTTTTGTCCTTGTAGACAGAGTTGCACTTCTGGCAGTTGACATCATACAAGTGGCGTTCATGTTCTGCAGTAGTGTCAGTGTTCCGGACGTGCGCCGACGAGACAGTGGAGATTTGTGTTCCTAGGGCGGACAGCGTCTCAGGGCCTCTATGTTCATACAGTCCCTTAAAGGACAGCAAAGCACTTTACAACATATGCAAAAAGTTGCATCACCAATATGACTTTGTATAAAAAAAACTGGAAACGAACCTGGCCACTGGCAGCTATATGGCTTGGCTCGACCACATCGACACCCCTCACAGTGCCATCGGCGAAACTTTGAGTAAGAACCCTCAGACGGACCTCACTAGTGCAGACAGCTAACTGCGTTGGTGAAATAAGCCCGACGAGCAGAAGGTGTGCAAGTTTGGAGTCGGCTTCGATTGCCCTCAACAGGAGCTGAGAATGGCGTCGGAAATCGGCAAGTTGACAGTGGTTGTTGACAGACTGTTTATTTTCCTCGGCCTGAGTGAGACGATAGAGGCAGTGACGACGAGCTATTGCCGATTCTGTATCAAGCACGAGCTGACTCAGGCGACGACGAGACAGGGTGTAGAGGTGGCGTACCTGCCGAATCCTGCATGGCCACAAATGGGTAATTATAAGTGGTGCCTACTATAAATGCATGAGTAGGTGGATTTCAAACAGTAAATTAACACATGCCTTTCTTCGAGGACACTTGAAAGCCGACGACGAAGCAGCTCGCGCTCTTCGGAGACGGAGCGTCTGGAAGTTTTGGTACCAGAATCAGTATCCTTCGAAGAGCCTATAACACAAGAGTGAACACGCGGTCAACATTTTTAGAAGAACTTGACTGGCAGAGTAGGCTTTTTATTTAATCTCGCGGACAACAAAGATGGTTTAAAGAATACGAAATACTTGCAACTACAGAGCATTCCAGTTAGTAGGGCCGCACTGGATCAAGGTACTTTTTGTCCGATCATGAAGCTGCCAAATAATCCAGGGTACTTAAAGTAACCAAGGCACACTTCGACGTTTCGTGTTAGATGGACAACACAAACCTCGAGAAGGCATAAGAATGGCCATTCATTGAACAATTCAAATAACTTTTTAGTGTACGCATTAAACTAGTAGTAATATTTAAAAAAGCGAATGGTGTAAATTCATGTATTAGTTCTGAATGTGCATTAAGGATTATTCTGGAGAAAAACACTGGGTGCTTTTTGCCATTTACTCTGGAAGGATTGCCTTCGAGCGGGATCTGCACAGCTTCATATAATGAATCACCTTTATGAGATAACTTCCTAACCATCGTAGATACCATGATTTTAGAAGTATTATGAATTCCACGCTCACCGGCCGCAAGAAGGATGCATCGGTGGTTTAAAAAAATCAGGTGATGGCCGCTGGGAATGCACCACAAAAGTTTCAGAAAGCAACAGAATCTGCCTTTAGTTCCACTGCTGTTCCGGGTTCCATTTCCGAGTTTTTGTTTCAACTGCCACTGCAACTCTTTCAAAATATTAAAAGTGATCCACGCCACAATGGGTTTATTTCAGTTCAATCGGGAAAGATAGGCGACCGTCTTTGATCAGATCAGATTTATTAAGGGAAAGGTAGGCGAACGCCTTTAAACTCCCTTTTGGTTACAATAACGTCATAAAAGACAATGTGTAAGGCAAGTGTCAAAAAATTAGGTAAGTACTTACATACAACAAGCATTGGTCATTGGTATAAATTTGTCTGTGAATGCCTTTATGTCAAAATTGTACAATAACCAGCACGGTACTGAATGGAACAAGTAATATCGAAGCAAGAGCATATGCTGCGGTCAGGAGATAGCGCAAATTGTAAAACGTAATGTTACTCAAATATAGGGAGTTGCATGCTTTGTAACATAACACGTTGGGTGGGGCGGGTGGTACAGATTATCTGAGGAAAAGCACCGACAAGTGGCAACTTGAGAGAGAGAGATAGAGAGGGAGAGAGAGGAGGGAGAGAGAGATTGTTTACATAACTGCATGCGAAGAGGAGGCAGGTGTCTGCCAGCCTAAAAAGTAAACATGCTCAACTACTCATTAGTTGTAAGTAGTATATACACGTTTATTCAGGGTGGCTGGTTGTGAGTGCGTGTACAGCTGGTAATTGGGAAGCTTGATGTGTCCAGTCTACACTTAAATGAATCCAGACAGGAGGAAAGTATGGCATCAGTGGGCAGGACGTTCCACACTGCAACCACTCATTCACTGAAAGGACAAGGTGTCTACTCCAAGCTCCTGAAAGATCGAGGCTCACTGCTTTAACTAAAAGTTCGCCCTTGCCGAACGGCAAGAACGCCTGCATGATCTAGAACCTCTTCGGACCCGAATGTGTTACACATTTGCAGCTTGAGCACGTTAATACAGCGTGTCTAATGTTTGCAAAATACCGGGGCTGACTGATGGGTCTTGCCTCTGGGCATGCATGACCTGTACAGGCCGCCGCACGGGCAAACAGTCTCATCCAATCTCCCCGGCGACAGACCAATTCCTCAGTCCTCGGCCAACTAAACAGAGCGGTTGTTTTACAGAGCGAAGCAAAGTATGGATGCAGGTACTGTTTGCTTCTGGTCTCCAACATTCACAGGAATACACTGCTGTCGCAATTAACGCGAATCTAGCCAATTGTCATGGCCAAGTTGAGAAGTTCATTGAAACTCGAAGGACGAAAATGCGGGCTGAATCGGGCGGCTTCTGCGACTGGTCTGGTTGACCTTACGGGCTATATTTGTCGAAAGCATTGAGTGCATGACGAGCCTTGCTATTCACCCTGAACCCTGTGTCAGTATGAGCCACCTACAAGTTCGATAGCATGCGCACAAAAACGCACACACCTAGTAGTGCCAAGGAGTGAAATGTGGCCGAAAAGTAGCTCCGTGTTGTACTGGGGTTAGTGCACGAAGTCTGTCTATGGAAAAGTCGAAGGTTCTACACTATGTCTTCACCTGTGAGAGGAGAGCGATAATACCGCCAGGGAGGTTGCTACCTGACGATTCAATTTAGCCCAGTGTGTGCACGTGTCTGTGTGGAGTGGTCGGCTGGTGGCGTCAGACTGCGACGGTACTCCCGCTCAGTGCGGGTTTTCGCCATGCCAACCACCTGAGCCGTCTCCCGCATATTACCATTGCCTCTGCTGTGGCTGCGTCCGAGGTGAGAAAGAATGGAGACTGGTCCGTCGTACCTGGTTAACCCCCTGGCTCCTATGAGTGTAGCTGGAGCCGCCCGACTAACTTCCATATACCTTCCGTGAGACAACCATCACAGCTTCACTCGGCAGTCGGCTTTAATACCGGCCTTTAAAAGGAGAGCGGCCCCTTCTAAAAGTCGTAGCTATGAGTGCAGTTGGAACCGTCCGACTAACTTCCATATACCTTCCGTCAGACAACAATCAGACCTGCATTGGACAGTCGACTTTAAGACCGGCCTTTAAAAGGATAGGGGCCGCTTCTAAAAGTCGTAGCTGTCTTCTTAAGTAACCTCCCTACAATGGGTTTTCTTCCCGGCCTAAGTTGTAGAATGGAGTGCAACGTAAAGCCAATAACATTCAAATCCTGGTAGCAGCACCCTGTGCCAGGAATAATACCCAATTATAGGGACCGGTTTTGGGAGCACGATAGTAGCTTACGGAAGCAGCGGTGCAAATGTGTTACAGTTAAAGGCAACAAGGGGAGCAGAACTCCTGCACGGTTTGTAACCTTGGAGAGGGTAGTGAATAGGACTACTATTGTCATAGTTACGCGAGACGCCAGAGCTTATGCCACGATGCCGACACTTTCTGGGACAGTGGGGGAGGGGGAGGGGCTTTGATGCGAGTGAGTTATTGCCACCTACTAAGGGGACGAACTACCTGGTAGAAGGGAATATTTACATGACGCAGCCGACGGAAAAAAGTTGGGCAGAATTGCCAAAGCTCAAGTCGTGGTGTTGGTTGGGCAGAAACCGTTGACTAAAGGCAAAGGAGGCGTGATGGTCAGTTTGGATTTGTCCAGCACATAAATTGGCAGGATAGTGCGAGACAGTCTGCCGTGTTGAGGGCAGACATTGCTGGATTACCTAACTTAGTTGAACAACCTTTCTTTACAGTCCAGGCCAGGTCTAGGCAATAACGGCCATTCAGTCGAGTCCAGGGAAGTCGTCTGAGATCCCGATCGCAGGTGACATGCACATGCAGTTATTCAGGCTGTCTAACCGACCGAAATGGGAGAACCTCCGCCCCTAGACGTCTTACTGAGAAGTAAATGTGATGGCTGCATCCACAGTCAGAAAACAGAACCCGACTGATATACGTCGATGACAGTGTAAAAGAGCTCGACCTCATTAAGAAGTCCTTGGGGAGGGGGGGGGGAATAGGCACTCTAAGATGGGAGGTTGGACACTAATTATGGTCGAAGGAGAAAAGCGCTTCCTCAAACGGTATGCGAACTCCCCAACTCTCCTTAGAAGTCGATTATAACACTTGCAAACGTTGTAGCTAGCGGTCCGCTTCTTCTTTATTAAGAACGCGAGAACAGGCAGTCGTCTGCCCCCTGACATGCTAACCTAAGCCCTGACTAAATTTCTACCACTTTTCTATTTTTCGTTTTAGTTCCAGTACGCCAATTGTAAGATGAATAAAGCCCTACTATAGGGTACTCACGCTCTAATTCTTGCATACCGATTTTTTCGTGCTCTCCCCCCTCCCCCCGTGTGCTTGTTACGGTCCTGGCTACAACAACCTCAGACCTACCTGCTACGCAGTCCTGGGGAAGAAGTTACCTAGGTCAAACGATTAGACGTCTTTCGAAAAGGGACTAGTGAACACTGGCCGCTGCGGCTTGGTCAGGACCAAAACGGGTCCATCCGCAGAGTTATCCCGGCCGAGCCGGTGGACGCCAAATAAGCCCTTCCGAGTGGTGACCGACAAACCAGTCCGGGGCTGCTGAACCAACGTACTGCCCGCGACGTCGGAGGCAGTCGTCAAACGGAAAACTGACTTATCCCGTAGTCCGGTGCCTGCCCTCCTCCCGCCCCCTCACAGCATCATGTCTGCCTCAACACCCGACAACTCGTGCCAGCTCATTCGCCCGCCCCTCACCTTGGGGGTACCGCGCGAATCAGTGCGCCCTCCTGATCTTCCCTTACCGGAGTAACCTGTCGCGTTAATGAACAGTACGAACTTCCCCTACTGCGCGGGACTGACGATGAGTAACTGAAAATGTGCGTTCGCCATAATCTGACTTCTTGTTTAAATGGGATTGTCTGTGGACCCGTTTTGTAGATGATGCAAAAATTTCAATCTCGTGCCGCCGGTAGAGAAGGATACGGTTTAAACAAACATAATATGCGCATAATATATGCAAAGTAGATGTGCTTTCTCATGAAATGTTGGCCGGAATTCTGAAATGTGTTTTCCATTAGAAAAGGTAACTTAAGAAGGGTTGGAATATTAATTATCGTGCAGCACGATCCCAAGATGTTTCGGTCACATCGGGATGCCGGCTTTTGAACGAGCTTAATCCCAGCCGTTTGCCAAAACTGCATTTTTGTAAAATTTACCAAGTAAGTAGTATAACGTTTCTTACGGACTTTTGATGCTCATACAAACTCAAATGCACTTTATAGAAAACATGCACAAAAATCCGCTCTTTTGCTCATTTCGAAGCAAATTACATCAATAACAATCGGGAGATGGCTCCCAAAATACCCGCCTAATCAAAGCAGCCTGTCTTACGGGACAGGTGGTAATAGGGGTTTTATGGGTGGTGGCTAGTCAAGATGTACGATACTAGCCGACGGAATGCCTTATTTGAACAGTTGAATGATCGAAGTTGGCCCGCTCTCCGTTCCGTTATTACAAAATGGGTCGCCAAAGGCAGTATAGTGGTAACGGACGAGTGAAGGGCGTATAATCGTCTTCCCTCAGAAGGTTATCTACATTTCTCTGTTAACCACTCAAACACCTTCATGGACTCTATCACCGGACGGCACACCAATGCCATTGAGGCATACTGGAGCAGACTGAAAAGGAAACTCTACGAGGGAGATCCAGTATGTGGTCGAGCTCTGTGGGCTCACATAGACGAAGTACAGTATCGTCTTTGGTTTGGCCTCAATACCATGTCTCTGACAGATGCCTGGGAACTGTTCCTGTCCCATGTTGTGCAGACTTATCCTATTTAAAAGTGATTTTGTTTCGTAATAAACTGCCATAATGGGAATGTATGCCGTATATTCAGGTGTACGTGTGTAACGATGGGGAAGGTTGGGTAACAGCGACCATCGTCCATGTAACCTCCTGCGATGTTCATTCGGCCAGCCCATGTTAGGCCGTCGGGGAAAGTCCAAATAGTGCGTGAAAGTAGGCCTGCAACCGCTGATATAGCCTGAAGGCGTTTGAGTCCACTGTTAAAGGTATTATTTCTAAGTAACAGATTTCTTTGGGTGCCGTCTCCCGATGGTTACCAATTACGTCATTTTTAAATTTCATTCTTGAAGGTGGACCACAGCGTGGTTTTAAAGGACTTTTTCAGTTTTTCAATTATTGTAAACCCCACCCGGCGTCACGATTGCATTCAGGGTTTCGAAACCATAAACTTTACATTTTTCCTGTAAGGAAAATCATCCATTTCTACAAGCTATTCAGAAGATACCATGCGAGTTTCCTGAAATTTCGCAGTGGATATAGATTATGCTGTATACTTTACAAGCGGTATTAATAACTGTATAGGTACAACCCTTTACGGGTGGACATTTCGCGGTCTTAAAAAATCTCATAATCAGAAACTTTTTTTCAGAATTTAAAAATACCCCTTCTTCAAGTATAAATCCCCCAGAAGGCTTGATTTGCTACCAAGTGGGCATAAGAAAAATATTTTTGTAATTTTTATTGGATATATTTGAATATGTATGGACACCGAAAATCAGCAGGAAAATTCATACTACCTAAGTAGTAATTTTTACAGAGGGTAGTTTGCGCAAGCAGCCGGGAGCGAGCTCGTTCAAGAGTCGGCATCCTGAAATATCTTGTGAATAAGCTGTTTGTTGGCTAGTACTGCGACAATACTTATATAAACTTCTCTAATGAAAAACGCATTTTAGAATTTCCGTCAACATTTTATGAAACAGTACACCCACTGTAGTTGGGCTTCTAAAAAGCTCGCAATTACGAGCACTTTTGAGCCGAAACGGAAACTACATGGCTGTTCACAAAGTGTGCCACGTGAACCACATCTTCTGCAGGAGTATGAGAACACGTAGAGGCCTCCCTATAGGGGCATGCATGATTATGCAATCTGTTAGTCAGATGATAAGTGGTAAACTGGTCTAAGGCCCTAAGAGCAGGTTGTCATGTGACTTACAAAAATTGACGAGCTTTTATGAAACTGAAATACTCAGCTCCAAGGAGTACTAGAAACGAATTTGTCGGCGCCCATTATAAGGCATGCGATTTAATTTGCACAGGCTAGTGTCTGGGTCCTATATGGTCGTCTAGATGTTGGTCCTTGCACCCCGACGCCGGCAGACTTATCTGAACTACGCTGACGATATCGCCCTGATAGCCTCAAGCTCTAGCGATGTACAGTATGTGGTGTCACGGGTGCAGTGGTCGACGTACGTTCTTCACCAGCGTTGATCCAGCATCAACAACAAGAGGACGTCAACTCAGAAGCTTGCCCAACACAGTCCGTCAGGTCGTTCGGTAATTGGTCCCCGTCATGGGCGGAGAGAGAGTGGGTCAATCTCTTCAAATCCGTTGTGAACGATGGGCGTAAACGGGGTGACGTTTGACGGCCATTGCCTGAAAACCATTCTTTTAGCGAAGTATACCGACGGTCCACACCCGCTCAGGTCATTCAGGAATGACAACTTTGATTGTTTGGATGCTTTCCCCGTCGCAGGCGCTCATATGTTCGACGCTGTTTGGCCTCAACCGACGCCGACCTCAACTTCGAAGCCACTAAGAGGTTAGCTAAAAACCTGGCTTCCCCCATGCAGGTGGTCGTCGGTCCAATGATCTCCAACACAATGATCTTTTTGTGCGATTTTTATTGGATATAGCTGAATATGTAATAACACCGAAAATCGGCAGGAAAACCCATACTACTTAAGTAGTAATTTTTACAGAGGGTAGTTTCCGCAAGCAGCCGGGAGCGAGCTCGTTCAAGAGTCGGCATCCTGACGAGACCGAAATATCTTGTGACTAAGCCTTGCGACGGCCCTTGCCTGAAAACCACTCTTCTAGTGAAGTACACCGACCTCTTCTTTAATGAGACAGTCCACACCCGCTCAGGTCATTCAAAAATGACAAATTTTATTGTTTAAGTGCTTTTCACGTCGCAGGAGCGCACAAGTTGGATGCTGTTTGCCCTCATTCGACGCCGACCCCCACCTCGAAGCCACGAAGAGGTCAGCTAAAAACCTGGCTTCACCCAGTCCGTTAGGACATGCAGGTGGTCCTTGGTCCAATGATCTCCTACTCAACGGCAATAACGACACCAGCATAAACAGCAATCACCTGAGAGAGAGGAGAAGGAGTCCTGCCGGGCAGTCGTCTTGGAGTCCGAGGTGGCGGTGTTTTCTTGCCTTTTCCCCGTGGAACCTTTCTGACGCAGAGAGATGAGCTGGAAGTGGGTGGTGGGTGGAAGGAGGCACTTAGTTTCCCAATTAAACACGCTGTTAGGTTAGAAATGTCATGCGGCAATTGCACACAACAAGATGCCCGTCTCCAGTGGCAGCAAACACGGTTTTCTTAAAAAAAAAACGCTAGTGGCAGTGCCATCTCAGATGAGTACTACGAGCAAGTACTTCAGGATGATGATAATCTCCGTATGAACGAGTGGTCTAACTTTTTCTCATGATAACTGCCGGGACCTGCATAGGAGTACGTTGCACGCGGGTGAAAATTTATTACAAATCTACATGCAAACTGGTGAACTAGAGCACAAGCAGTGCAGGCCATAAGACGTTATTCTTTTCAGGCAATCGGAAAATCATATCAGTAGTAGTTGTCATTAGCCTTAAATCCCATAAAGCGGGAGGACTCGCGATTAGGATCTCCGTTTTAAGGACCAAACAAATCGCCTGGTAAGGAACTTTTAAGTCCCTTTTTCCAAGAGACCGTGTGAATTTAAATGTGACAAATTGAATTACAGTCAGGATGAAACACGCACATACACGCTCGATAGTTCGACCGTCGTTGCCGACAATGTCCACCGTGTGCTCCACAACAAGGTGAGGCAGGCACGGCGACATGCCCGTGATTTATTTTAAAGTGAATGCAGACTTGCGCAGCACCTACTGCACACGCGCATACGCGCTCTAATCATACAGCGGTCTAAAGAAGGTGCCACTAAAAGAAAACCAGGGCATTTTTGCCAATCTACGCGTCGCAGTGACGCTCTGGTTTCTCCTTTCACTCGGACAATCGCAATCGGGACAAAAGAACACTGTGGAGGGCCTGACGTTATGTGCATTCTTCCATTTAGGTGCTGAATATGCAAATCGCCCTACAAGGGATAAACCATTATGGGTTGGGTACGAACCTGACAAGTTGGGTGCTCCTCCAGGTAACCAATGAGGGCTGACTCGTTTAGACAGGGCATTTTCTTTCGTGGAACCAGGGTCTGCGACTTTCGGTCAACAATAACGACTCGCTGAGGTCCTTTTTCCGGAGCCTGTCGGGGAGGATAAAAGGCAAACACAAATGGTGCGGCGATGGAGAGGTATTATTGACAAAGGTGAAGACATTGCAATGGCCGTCGCCCCGGACACTGGGCAACTGCGCTCACGGACCTGTCCGAATTGCAGGACAGAATACAAGCAAGTCCTCTTTCCTCCAAGTCCGAGTTTAGGGTTCTTGCAGCGGTTGCATAGCGATGAGAGGGCGAAACCCCACAGTTGTTATTATTATTATTATCATTACCACGGGGTTGCCAGGACATCTCTGAATTAAGTGCCATCTCAGTCTGGGGTGGGTCCATCGGCATCCTCTATGTGGTTTCTGGTGTATGAACTCCAGATATGAATGTTCAGTTAATAATTTCGCATGGTAAGGACGTAGATTTAGGTGCCAGGAAAGCCGTGGAGG
>CACRXP010000170.1:761187-772427 GCA_902702965.1 Spirometra erinaceieuropaei
GGGGGGGAATCATTTTCAGAAACAACAAGAAAAAATGCGAAAAACCTACTCGAGGGCAGACTTGGTTGTGGCATAATGGACCGAGACATCTGATTGTACAAGCAGGCAGTGCCGTATCTCGTCTACTTTCCAGACTGAATGTCTGTCTGGTTTCAGTGGTCATCTTTGTTTCTTCCGCATGATCGGAGGGGGGACCTTTGAGCGTTGATTGGGCGTCGGCGGGTAAGTCCTCCTTACCCACAGCTCCTTCCAATGGATACGCCGAGGCCGCTAGGAGGGAAAGAATAGGTGTGTCCCACGATCGTCGCTCTACCTGCGGGGTGTCTTCCTTTGGGCCCGCAGTTGCCTCTGAAGACACTACCGCCGTTTTGACAGTTGACGGCGACAGAAGGGATGTTGGTGATATAACGCGCGGCGCTTCGAGGTTAGCCTCTGCCCTTTCTTTCGTCTTATCTACGGGAGATGGACATTGTCCAGCATCTACCTGACCCTCTGGCAAAGAAGATATGGCTTCCGTCGACTCTTTAACGGCAGCTGAGACAACAACAGCACCAGCGTCACCCATGGGAGAGTGAACGGATGACGCAGAACGTTCTGAAACTGCTGGTTGTGGGGAAGGAACAAGAGGCCCGCGCTGTTCCTTCCGAAACGGCTCCGTTGGTCGGAGAAGACTCACCTTCTCGAAAATGCTGAAGGAGCGAAAATGATAATTTTTGTAGCGGGGAGACGGTCAAATGAGAATAGCGCACTGGACATAAACAAGTGACTTCGACATGAAATTTGCGATTGTGAGGAATGCTCCCCTAATGAGTTGGTGAAGGAGCAGACTTCGTCAGCGACGGGGCTGACACTGTCGGACTAGAAAACTTCACAATTACAGCTTCCCTGCAAGCAACTTACACGGGCACCAAGACTGGGAACTCGGTGAGTCAAACTCAATTACTGTCCTCTTTGAACTAGTTTTCCCAGACTTTTGTTGCAAACTGTGTGGTTATAACCATTTTTTCGCTGGTGCAACATGCGGACTCAGATGGACAAGCGTGTGAAACAATGCATCGTGAGATCACCACTGCAGTAATATTACTGAGTAATATTTTGAAAGAAAGATACCCTGAGATGTAAATGAGATGGTACCGACAAAGACAAGGGAGACCGGAGTGGCTATTTTTGGCTTATTAGCTGTCATCAGCCAGTCATACGCAACCCCAAATGTAGATTACTTGAGATTCGAACCTAGGATCTTTGGTCATGGAGTTTGGCACTCTACCATTGAGCCCCGGGCCCGTTGGCCTGTCGGTTGTGATCGAGAATATCAATTATGACATATGTCATAGCATCCTGAGAGCTGGAGCAACCACACAAAAGATGGGTGGGAACCCGGCTTCAGTCGTTGGATGCCACTTGGGATTTCCTTCAGTTTATTATACACGCAATCGTTCATACGGTATAAGTTCAATCACAAAAGTGGTTCGACACAACAGACTTCTTATGGAGGTTTGAATCTCGAGGAATCGCCATATTTGGGATGGTGCCTAGTTTAAAATAATTTGTCTCTTGAACGATTCGGCTCCATACTCTACACACAATAGGAACCAAACACATGAGATGCCAAAATTGATCCGAAAGTATACTGTCGAGATAAAAAAAAAATACTGCTTAAGTGGAGTTGGAAAAAAATGCTGAAAATCGAACATGGTCTCAGGATGCAAAATGGTACGTCACGTTGATTCCAAGGTGGGAAACCTTGAGGTCAACGAGGACGACCTCGATTGGGAAAACAGATCCTTAAACATAGATAGTATATATTTTTGTCATTGGTTTTGGCGACCAAATGGTCTGTTAGTTTTCGCAGTATGAAAAGGAACAGAAATGTCGTAGTTTTCTTGTAGAAAACATATGCTCCGCCCACATTGTGTATTTGAGGAAATTGAATATTCCGCTTCGCAAAAGTTTACACATTTTGGGAAGGTTATTATGATTCTAAAGTGTACTAACACCCCCTCAAAACCACTCCTGTGACACTGTTGCAGCCAGAAAAAGACTGCTACTGATGTTTTTGAGGAGAATGCACGGATTGATGCGGTGATGCGAAGACGCAAACTTTCTCAAGGAATAAAGGAATAACTGAGACCGTATGGGGAAAGCATTAAGCCACGTGCTTGTTAATTTTGCAAGTCAACTTGAGAGGTCTTCCTCGCTCGACAGCAAACATTAGATACCAGACATTCTCAAAACACCTGATAGGATGGAGGTGGGATGGGGTCAACGTCTGGGAAATCGCCAAAATAGATCACCGTGTCCTTAAAAGCCTCCCCAACTGCCCGCTACATGCAAGACATCATAGTGAGTTTGTGTAAGGTCAAATAGAAGTTGTTTGAGCGAGAGAGTAAGGAAAAATATTACGAAGTTATTTCTTGGGCAGAAACACGCGCCAATCGGTCTCAACATCAGGAGCGTCTACTGGAGACATACCGAGTCCACTTTTCTAAGGGCAGCTAACCGTCCATAACAATCCGCGAACTCACTTGGAGATGTTATTTTGGGTTTGGCTGGGATGGATGGTCAGAGTTGTTGTCGTTGTTGGCACGCTGCTCTTGTGGCTGTTTTTTGTGGGAGACGTCGCATTCTCGCAATAACCTGTCCGTGGCAGGGCTTGATCCTGTAAAACGGGAAGGAATGACACAGCACACACTAAAAACCCTGTGGACATAAAGTTGGTCTCTTTAAGGTTAACAGTTTATATTAGTGCATCCTTACCAGATGATATCTTCAGAAAATTCCCTCCTACGTGAATGTTTTGATTTTTCAAGGGTTTATCCTAGTAGAATGAGACTATCTTCATGCAGTACTATTCCTTTCTCTCCAGTTGCAGTTTTTAGCAGTAGAAAATCTTATCGACAAGACAGAACTTTATAAATGAGGCTCCACATGCCTGGTGCTCGCCGGACATAAAAGGTCTACATGGAATCAACGCTGGTCATTTACCCAAGGCAGTTTGAGTTAGAGCTCTGAGAACAAGTTCCCGGAGTGCAGCTTGCATACGAGCTGTTACCACACCTTCAATAAAATATACTACTGTGAGAGATTTGGAAGTATCAAATCCACGCAACTAGAAAATGTTCGTTCTAGAACAGACGACAGTTTCCCAGCTGTGTGAATTTCATCCCTCCAATGTTCTGTACCGTAAATGAACTAGTCGTTAGTTGGATGATTTACGGACCATAGCGTTCTGACATCCAGCATTCAGTAGCTGTCGCCACCCTTACCAACGCATTCGTGCACTAAACACAAGTGGACTAGAAAATACGATGACCCAGCAAATAGCGTGATCCAAACCTATGAAGAGTCAAGCTAAACCACTGGGAAAAAGGAGTGGCCGAAATCGTCTGCGCGGTCGTGTAAACGTACATCATTCTACGTTGGTCAGATGGTATCGAGATACGACTAGAGGCTGAAAACAGCAATGGTGACGGAGGTGAAAAATAGTGATGGTGGCCTCATAGGCGCGGAAAGTATGCAGGTATTGCGTTTCCACTGATAGTGTAACAGGTGTTTAGACGATAAAAACTCTACAAGCAGGAAGACTTGATGCGTCAATTCGAAAGTGGAGATAAAGGAAATGAGATACCTCTGCTGAAGACGTGGTGGTTGAAGAAGGAGATAAGTCCAGTCGACGGCAGCCAGGGCAAACAAACTCCTCCATCTGAGCACCTCGTTGAGGATCGACTCCGACACAATCGCCATGATACCATTCGTCGCAACGATCGCAGCAAATCATAAACCTGAACAGCCAAAAAAGCCACGGTTGTGATATAAATCAGTTAAAAGAGACGCAGGTAGGTTCGATGGGTTAAAAAAACGTATTACCTTCCAGAGTGCGGCTGGCGACAAACGCACCAGAGTTTGGTCGGGTCTTCATCGGTGTATCCGCAGTCACCCTCGTGGTGCTGCAAGTCATAAGGCGGATCATGGTTGGATGCGCCCTTTACAAGACCTCCGGGATCAGTAAAGTGTTTTTTCGTTGACCGACGACCGCCCTTAGCTTTGGGAGTTTTGCCCGTAGAATAAGACTTTTTTCGATGACCCTGTTTTGAGCGAGTTTTTGGAGGAGACTCTTCGTCTGTGATTTCAGAACCTGAAAGGTTTTTAATGGGGAACAGCCTTCGATGTTATACGGGAAGAGGATATTATACAAGTAGTTCTTGCATGCAGGGTTAGGATTCAACTGCTTACCTCTATCCAACATCTCGTTTTTTTTCTGTATTTCTTCAACAAGCCTTTGCCGAACCAGATCTTGAATGCGGGCTGATTGTCTAAAATGTATTGAGATTCCGAAATGGAACCAATTATAATTTGAAATTAGCAGGTTTAACTCTCGGATAGGATAAATGGACTACATTTTCATAGTCAGAAAGCTGCACAATGAAGGGGTCCAGGACCAGTGAAAGAACGAGAGTAAAGACGGGAATCTATAGGAAAACCCAGTTGTTGTCCTATAAATCTCTCACTGCCTGTGGTTCGGCAAGGGCCACGAATAAGGGCAAAGGTGAGTGGCATGTTTATTGAAGTATAACTTGGGAGACTAGCTCAGAGTATCCGAGACGAGGTCAAGTCAACAAGGCAGGGTGAAAGACCAGGTAATCCGATCCCACGCTGTGTGTGTCATACGTCGAGACAGCAGTGTACAGAAATTGTTTGCGACAAAATATGTGCAGAGAAATAGACAACCTGGGGGTTGCGGTCGGCATAAATACATCAGATATATAAACGCTATCGTGAAATAAAGCAGCTGTGTTGTTCAAATGACAAAGGTTCAGGAGTTGTCGCAAATGGAATCGCACACATGAACACTTCAACGCGCAAATTATTGTGACGTTCAAGAATGGCGGTCAAAAGTTCAGCACTTATGGTCTACACTTGCCAGATAATGCGCTGCACACGCCTTGGCGCCCAGATAAGGCATCAACTAATTTGTGCAAAAAATACTGCAAGGCTGGAGAAGCTGGTATGCTGGTTAAGATATTGGACGAGGTGAGAATCGCAACTAGTGGCATTAAAACAGTATTTTCTAAAGACAATCACCAATCGATAGAATGCCCTTTCTTGTAGAAACGGGTGTCACTTTAAGGGAATAAAAAAAGACAGCACACAAAAGACTCCAGACTCCCAATTACTGAGTAAGCTCTCTCGTAAAGACCCACAGAAATACAACAAAGAAATACTTGGAGTCGGTAGAAGTACAGACCAAGAAGTTACGAAAATAAATGTTTAGTTCTGGTTGGCGAAATAAACAGAGGCGTCAGGGTATCTCTTTTTACAGGATGAGGCTGTGCTCACTCGCCCGATGATGATATTATCATTAGAAGATTTGGCAAATCATTAAGCATTCATCAAAAAACACAAACCTTCTGACCAAGTTAGAACCACAAGACGCAGTTTTTTCTGACGTATATGGGGACGGGGAATCACCGCCCTCAGTTTCGCAAAACGGCAAAGGGGAAAGCAAACTTCCATGTTCATCGAAATCATCTAATCTTTACATATGTACGCAGGTTGTGAAATTACCCGCATCCAGGTCAACCGGCAGCTAAAAAGTTAGAGTTAAGCGGTACACAAACCTTGGAACAGTCAAGGTCCCACAGGCATTCAGACTGGAAAAGTTCGAAAGCTAAAACATTTTGGATGAACGTAAAATATATGTCCCATGGTCATACCAAAGGTTTCGTCAATCAACTCGGGAGGGACCTAGGAAAAAGTTTAAATACACCTATCAATTACATTGTCCCCAGCCGCTGTCATACTGTCCCGATGAGCCAAAGCCAGTGAGGCCACGGCCCACCTGACCAATCCTACATCAAGGAAATTTAAGCGGTTGCCACTAGGTTGATACAGACGAACTGCATATTAAAAGTTAGACGGTCTTGTTAGTGTTTTAATCAAAGCTGACAAAGTCTGCGCAGGAGCATCATCGCCCTCGGTAAGTTATCTGGAAGTTTTTTACTGCCCAAAACCGATTTGACACGCAGTGATTTTTTGGAAGAGTCAGCCGTGGCTGACGGTTAATGGTAGAGACAGATAATGCAATTGGAGAAGGCAGACGAGCGTTAACAGGGTTATATGTCATGGGGCCATAGGGAAATAAGACAGAAAGCAATGTCCACATGTAAGGATGGGTGGGTATGGGGAAGCAGCCTGATCCGTTAGCTGTTCAGGTGCGCTATCGCCATAGGCATTACTTGTGTCAGGCGGCTCGAAACACACTATGTGTTTTAATCAAGTACTCATGAACAAACTAACAAATACATTTTAAAGTTACACGAGGGAGTTAACTGGATAGAAAACAACCGCTCCTATGTGCTCACGTACAAACTTTGACCTATACCGTAAACTATGTGTAGTTCGCAGCTCTACCTATTGCGGTGATGTAACAGTTCCTTGCGACGTCATGTCGGCTGTTTCCAAAGACATCTTGCGATTTACCCCACGGAGCGACCTTAGGTCTAACTCTTTTGATTCCGCTGCTCCGCGTTTTCTTTCTTACAGATTAGAAATTTGAAAAGGCATTTGTGTGATTTGTCTAATACTAATTTATCCATCCATCTTAGAATCAAATAGATTTTCGAATTGACCGCGAAGCTACGTCATTGGGCGGCAAAGAGTTGGAATCACATGCAGTCAGTGATTTGCACCGTGCCAGATCTGTCACTCAAATCTTTCGCCGTCTGTCCTTTCTAAGCGTGGTCACGAAGTCCCTCCTCCGCAAAATGATAGCAAAAGCCTCTTCGCCAGTAATATTGACCAGGCGACGACGTTTAGAGCCCTCCTAGAAAACAATCTTTTTGAGTCCGAACCAGTTCCTTCCTTTAAGCCACATACAAATATAATTATCAATAAAATCGATGTTTCGACCGACCTAGTCCCGAATCGCTTAGGTGCGCAAAATTTCGAGCTCCACAGACGCAGTTGGAATTCCAAACTCAATTCTGAAGAAGTAATCATGATTTCCTTGGTCGCCTATTCATCTATTTCAAGTTTCTATTTTGAGCAACTTCTTCCCGGAAACGTGGTAAACGCCAGTTGTCCTTTCAGCCTAGACGTCTGTGTGTTGATATGATGTTAATAATTATCGCGGTCATGCATAAAACTGCGTTTGGGCAAAACATCGTGAAGGAAATTATATGCAATGATATTCGTGATTTTCGTCTAGTTAGTCAGGTTCTGAGCTCTACTCAGAATGGATTTACAACTGAAAGCACCTGGGAAACTTGTCAGTTAGTCTTTCTTAATCTTAGCACTTCTTTTCTTAATGAACGGCAGTCAGTGGTAGATGTCTAGTTTTATCTCAATAAAGCCCGTGAAAAGGTGCTGCATAAACGTCTTTTGGTAAAACTGGTAGACTTCAGCGTCTGCTCGTCTCACCATGAGTGCGCACCTCAAGGCGTTTTTCCGGATCCGCAGGATGCCGTCCCGCGTTTCGTGCTGAGGAGGATGCGTGACAGTTACAGACTGCCGCTAAGGCCTTCCAGAGGTCTGGTCGACCAGATGCACCCAAGTGGCAACCTTGCCGTAAATTTGGACGGTGATTACCATGGGGCTATTCGCACATAAGTAGCGATTTAAAGCCAAGAGGAGATTACCACTGGCAGTTGCTCTGGGTTTTATGAGTTTGAAGGTTTACTTCCCTTGGTGTTTAATTACTGTTTTCCATGTGTTTAGACATGGGGTATCAGCATGCATGATGTCCAGTCCCTGCTTTGTGGTCTCTCACTTGTGCTCACAGCACAATCTTCGACAAAAAGGTTGAATATCCTAATTTCCAATGCTTTTTTCGGGATCAGCAAACTAAGAATGTCAGTTTCTCTTCGGTTAGATAGTTTATGTGGAAGCTAGGTCAATCATCTAGGTTGGGAGAATACAAGGTGAGAGTGCAGCCTTTTGTTTTCCTTTTGACGATGTGAGAGCTTGCGCGGCAAGCATCCCATCGTCCCATCGTGACAATTTTACCTGAGGAGTCTGCTACAGCACTGTGTTTCTGTCTGGCTTATGCATGAAACTGAGAGATTCTGCCTGGTGTTCGCCCAGTCACAGCTCTCCAAACCGACTTTGCCACTTTGAAGCTGACGCAGATACTCCGTCGCTCGGGACAGCCGGAGACCTGCCACTATGGCGCCAAACGTGCGGGTTTCTCATCCGGCTGCCAACTTACTCCAATACGTTCTCCTTCCATTTCTCTATAAAATATAATTTGCCTCCAACTGGCCCTTAACTTATCCTCTCCCTACTGGTGATCGGTATTAGACATCGTAGCGATTAGGTCCACCTCTCAAAGATGTATGATTACGCCGTGAATTTTTAGACACCTTCAAAATTCGTCATTACTTTCTGGTGGCCATGTAGAGGCGAATCAGAATTTCCAAACCCTTCCCCCACTTTTCGGGACTGTGAAGGTCATATTAGTGGTTAGGGGAAGTTTACGCGATTCTCATTGAATTACGGATGGTAAGTAGGTGGTTGAGGATGCAGTGAATCAGTTCAGCCCATTTTGCGTGAAGTCCTGGTGCGAAGTGAGGGGGACTAGGTCGTGTGTGGAAAACGCAGACGGGCTGTATAGCTCTGTCACCAACTTGCGCCCAATCTCAGCAGCGAGCTGCTGGCCGGTTCAGAAAGTGAACTGATGGCTGTTTCTGTGGGACCCCGGTCATTTGTGAGAGTACCAGGCCTGTGCGTAAAGCGCATAGGGGCTGCTTAGCTCTGTCGGTCATTGCGCCATCTACCGCCTACTGTTCTTTTGACTATGTCTTGACACCGGGTCCAGGAGGGGGAGGGAGAGAGTGCGGCCGATACAGCGCACATCAACTATCCCCATAGACTAATTCACGCGAAGATCATTGTCAGTGCGGACGCCATGCTGTTGTGCGCATGGTGGGCAGCATCGTATGCTATGGTCGAACTGAGGCATTTACAACGGCAGCCGGTCTAATGTGCAAGCACCTTAAGCGATGCACATAAAATATACCCAGAATTACTTTGACCTCCTGTCTTTAACTTTGTCACATTGCGCGACGCTTTCTCTTGAAAGTACAAGATGAATTACAATTCACGACGCTCAATTGCCTACTTCAGAAGAATAGAACAAAAGAAAACATCGGGCATAAGAATTAACCTCGACTACGCCGTGCTGCAATTGAAAAGGAGATGGCATTTAACTCTATTTTACCAGGGAGAAGGCTCTTCACTGTTACTTTAGTTATTCAACAACGCTCCCAAACGAGGCGTCGGTGCCAAGTAACTTGTTCAGGACCAAAGGCAAATTCAGTTTATTCAGTTTATTTGGTAAGGATAATAGGCAAAGCCTTTGAAAACCCTATTGATTACATGTCAGCTCGTTAGAAATAACTGTACACGAACAAAAAATGTTCACTATTAAAACAGTACTTGCTTCATTTGAGTAGCATTGTCTCAGAGAAAATATTTGTCTGGTGCAGGGGTATTAATTCAGATTCAGACTGTCGAGGGAAAACAGGGGACACAAATAATCATCCAAGCGTTTCTTGAAGAATTGCAGGGACGTAGCCTCCACGACTGACTGAGGGAGATCGTTCCATTTCTCCACTACCCTCTGCGTGAAAAATTCAGAACGAAGCTTCAGCCTGGACATTGTTGTCCGTAACTTCATCGAACGTCTAAAAGTAACCCACACGTCTCGAATATTTCTTTTATTTCCGGAGCAAAGTCAAATAACCAGTTACGGGACCGCACAACTTTTCGCAGAGTTAATTTGACAAACAAAAATGTTCATCCAAGGTATTTCGCAGTTAAAGGTTACCTCTATACAGTTTTCCTCGCCTCTAAAAGGTCCCTCTGGCATCCTTACATTTTAGTTCAGTTTTATTTAGTGGGCATTAGATGAACGCCTTTGAGTTCTATATCGCTTTTAAATTGTCTAAGAATAAGCGCCAAAAGATGGGGAACTGAAAGAGAGATTGTTTATGGAATTGCGTGCGAAAAGCAGTCGGCTGTCAGCTAGTCGGACAAGGGTAAATATTAACTTCTACTCAAACACTGTCAGTAATATATACATTTGAAAGTTCGGCGACTGGTCATTTGGGTGCACCTGTGGCTGTAAACGGGAAGCTTGAAATGTGTTCAGTTTACACCTAAATCAATATGCACAGAAAGAAAGTGCATTATCAGTTGGCAGGGCGTTTCACGCTGCAACCACTCTGCCACCTAAGAAGAATTTAAGTCCACGGATCCTAGCTTTACTTCCGCGTAGTTTAGCGCATGACCGCGCAAAGTGGGTGCGTTGGCCCGATTGAAAAGGTTAGTGGCAAAAAAGCAACAGCCCAAGTCATTGATAGCGCGGACGGTTAGTACGAGAACACCGCGTAGATGCCTGTAGGAAAGGAGAGAGAGAGAGGTTAGGGGTAGACAGTCCGCCTCTGGACCTTCTCTAAGACGGTACAGTCCAAGGTCTACATGCCTGTATAGTGTATCCAAAACGCGGTCGCACGAAGGCTCCAAATACTTTGGAAAAGCTGTCTCTGTCGAATTCCACAAAGGCTCGTCTAATGAGTCCCAATATAGACACGACCAACTTGGCCGACAAGGGGAACCGACGTCGAAAATTTACTCAATAAACTTTTCTCCCTTTCACAAAGAACGTTTTGATTTCAATTTATCTTTCTTGGGATGCCTGCGTTCCAATATATATATACATATGGTAGAAGTATTATACCGTACTCTCGACACAGAAACTTGCTAAAAGCAAAGGATATTGTTGCACTTGTTGATAGACTGATGACCCCTGAACCATGACTCAAGCAATTCGCGACTCACGCGATTATCCACTCTCTCGAGAATTTCGACCCTAATCGAACTTGAATGTGTGGCCTGGTCTCGTCGATCGGGCCACGACCTGAGAGCTGGCGTCATTCTCCGTACCGCTGCCGTGTGTTCGGCAATTCACGTCTGGCACAGTCTTCCAGTTTCTCCGTCGTAGCTGCTTTGCCCGCAACTGCACCAGATCCGGTAAACGACTCCAGACCTTTCTTGCCGTGGCTCTGGGTCTTTTGGCATCATCACCCGACGCCTTATGGTGGCCTCCGGTCTGTGTGCAACTCCAACCCCAGGTGGCGCGAAAAGGCAACTAACGGCCTCGGAGACGTTCTTGATGTTTGGGACCGCTTGCCGGACTTTGCGGATGGTACGATTTGGCAGCTCGTCTCCTTTGCGCATGC
>CACRXP010000170.1:791231-801524 GCA_902702965.1 Spirometra erinaceieuropaei
ACGGCGCCGTGGCTTGTAAGGCTGCCGACTGACGCTTCAGCTCAGTCCACGCAGTCTGCCCAGCCTGCGTGTGTGCCTTCATTTCTCTGACACCTGGCTTCCTGCCGGTGGGTGCGTTTGCGCTCCTGCTAGGTATAGAGGTCGTCATCTCCCTCTTTCTGATCCCTTTATAATGTTGTTGGTTAAAATCCAAGTTTTTGTTGTGGAGCAGGGGAGTGCGGGCACGGCTGTGCCAGCCACCTGCATCCACGCCTGCCTTCGGTCCTCTGGACTTGGTCTTGACACCGGGTTCGGATAGGGAAGAGAAAGTGCGGCAGATGCTGTGCAAGCCCACTTTCGCTACAAATTGACTCATGCACAAGTCACCTGCTTCCCCTTGCTGTGAAGCGCATGGTGGACATCGTCGGCTACGAGGGTCGAACATTTTAAATCTCTTGAACTTAACGATTTCCTCATATTTTGCTGAGACGAATTGTTGTGCATGGATTAACACGGTCTCCATTGACTATGTCACATGCTAATAAGTTTGGATGCCGACCAACAGAAAACGAATCAGCCAAGGGGACGCTGAATGTGAAGATTTCAGCGACTGTCTTAGTCACCATCTTCTAACAGACAGAGGAAGAACCTGTACTAACGGGCTTCAGTCTATCTGGCGCATTTTGGGGCGTCAAGAGTGTAGTGCAGTTCACTAGCCTCTTATTTCCGTATTTTCGGAAAAAAAATTTTGACTGGCTGCAAGATAGAGGAACGTGGCGACAGCGCTCTATGGCTACTGAGGCCACCCTACACAACATTTCTTCCTCGTGCTCATCTACGACTTGTGGGGGAGGTAGGGGGCAGAACAGTAACGACATCTGCCTGTTTGGAATTTAGCGCGGATGAACTGTGCCACATCCGGTGCGTCCTTTCTCCCACCCACCCCCCAACTGCCACCCCGAGCTTGGGCGACCGGGGCGAAGTAACTCAATAGATGAGCCTAGACACAGTGCTTTACGAGACAGTTGATCCTATCTACGAGGTTCACACCTTCCCACTACCCCCTGTCGCAAGCCGCAAACTCCGACCTTAGACGGAATTGGAGGGTCGCTGTCATTGCGGCCTGGTTACCACCAGGGATAGAAGGGGGCTGTCGTCTTCACTGTAAAACAACCCTCAATCGAGGACACCGAAATAACAGGAAGCGGAAGAACGATGCCGGCCTGTTAGTCGGCATGCGCAAACTGTAACAGCCTTCAAAGACAGTTCGTCGTGAAATGGGCGCGTTCTTGGATCTGACAAATAAGCAGCTTCACGCACGCAGCCATAATGCAGTAGGTGGCGGATCTCACGAGATTAACAAATATGATATTGCCCCTTGAATTCACACCTTCCCGACAGCGTGGCGAAGGGAGATGGATGCGAGAAGACTGCCTTCCGCGAGCCGAACAGCAGATGGAGGAGCAAGTGTAGGCTCAACCAGTCTGACAAATACAGCAAGCCGACCGGAGCATCTCACTGCCCTGCCTCTCAAGACGTTGGAAGATATGATCATGCGGAGATACACTTGATGTACTCATCACCGAGTCCGGCGTAAATTAAATTATTGCACGACTATATCGTTAAAATTTCAGATTCAGCCGTTATTGGCAAAAAAACCGGCCCCTCCGCATGCAATGAATCAGTGTAAGTAGGCGACCGACACTATGCAATCGCCGCCACAAATGCGGCACTAGTGTCGTGGTCCACTTGTCTACCGCGGACGCTCCCCATCAAACCACCACGTGCCTTGTCGCAGGCTCCACGTGTGATCGCCAAGGTCACCCGCCTTACCGCGGACACATTCCCGCCAACCACAACAAGTCACGCTGACCCGTCAAGCAAAATGCTGGCGTGGACAGGTTTTAACTCGCCTAAGACTCTGATGCACCCATCGCTAGCCCAGTGGATTGGACGAACATCCCCAAGTCGCCTGTTTCAGCTACTCTTCCCACGTCAGCGTTAATCTTTCTCTTTCAAATTATGTCCAACCGGGAGACGCAGTGGTTACAAAAGCGCAAAAAATGACTTCTGACGGACACTAAATACTACTGACAACCACAAAAGTAGCAAGCACTGCCAGAGTAAACTGAGGGCACTTCGATTCCGGTGCAGGGAAATCGATAATTTGCTTTTGGCTCAATTATAGGTGAGACACGGAAATAGAGACGCCTGCCAGTGACACACATGGCCCTGAACTTAACCCTAACCGTCACCCTAACCATTTCCTCCCAGGAATTCGACATAAGGTCACCTCATTATGGGGGGTTCTTGCACCCGTGTCCTACAGGACTGTATTCCAGAGGCCTCAAAGCACATTCTCACAACAATGCTAGTGCGCAATTCCGTCAGATCGCACGCACGCACACACGGATGCCCAAAACAATTGTGAAGGTAAAAAACTTATCATACCCTTTAGGCAGTTATACAGACAGCGCCTCGTTAACTTCTGATCCCGTCATTTCGTTCGGTAAGAGGAGCACAAGAACTGACTAAATTAACAACTTTTCGCTGTCCAGCAGACATTTACGTACAGGCAGGATGCGGGGGGGATATTCTATGAATACAAAGACGGCGGAGGGGGGCGATAAATGTTTAGGATTTCCCACTCGTCTTTTGCTTTTCATTTGAGGCAGTACTCATGGCCTCAGCCAACTCCGCGGCGGACAATCGGTGCTCGTCCAAAGCCTTCATGTTGACTCCCATGTCAGCGAGGTGTTTGTGCAGACAATCCCTGTAGGCGGCCAGCTGTTCGGAACAGGGGTCCTGCTCGAAGCGTTCTCCACCCAGAAACCGGGGAAAGAAGTCAAAGAAGCAAGTTTCGTAGGTGTTCTTCAGCTCGTTACACTCTGGCGCAAGACTACCCAGGCGAGCTTTGCTCAGGTCTTTTTCTGACGGTTCTTCCGGCATCCAAACTAGGTGGAGAGAGGGAGAGGGAAGCGAAAGGCTTCAGTGAAAGTTCAGATCAAATCTGGCAGGACTGTGAGAAGCGTGGGAGTCCATGACCTTTCTTGAAAACGGAACAGACAGGACAGAAGTATTGCAGGCAAAGATAGGGCGAAGGACCCCAAACGCACATGCACGACTAGCCAAAGGTGCCTGTCTTACGGGGAAAGTGGCAATAGGGCCTATGGCAAAATAAGCATAGATAATCGGTAAATTCGTTTTTCGGGCCGAAATTTAATGCATTGACATATAACAACCGAAATCAAGCAGGACAATGAGAAAAATAAACATTGAGTGTCTACAACGACCGCTTCCCGACTCTCTGAGCTGAGGTCATTGTAGATAATCCACCAGACCGTCTAAAACGGACAACCCAACTTTGTACACCAGAGATGTTTGGGGTCCCTCACCCGATCCTGACCATACTGCAGAAAGAGAAGAGGTAAGAATGAGCGTACCCTTAGAGGGTTTCATCATGTACGGATGGGTGGGTGAGAGATGGAGAGAAGGAACAGAGCTCCGGGAGAAACATATTTCTTCGGTTAACTTGATTAGCACTCACATCGAACGTGCTAAGAGTCGTCCTATTTATCTAACTCCTAACGGTTCTAAAGCACGCTAAACTCTGGCGTGGCGGCCGCGAATTGCTTTCTTTTGGTGCAATAACCTCATGGAAAAATCCCGAATGTTCGGTCGACTGTTGAGAGAACCACAGGCGCTAGCAAAGACATCACGCCTGCCTGATGATGAGGCGCACGCTGATTGGCTAGCCGATTCCCCAAATGCATTTAGCGGCCATCTTTGCCCTTGTCGCGCATGGTCGCGTTTGCCCAGCGATTTAGGTCGTGACTCCACTCTGTTTCTGTTCCCCGTAGCAGGCTTCAATGGCATTCATGCAAACGAGGACCTCAACAGGCATAATAGCCTCCAACGGCTATGGTCAACAAGTTTTGCCGACAAAAACCAGGGAGACCCAGCTGGTCATTCACGATCCACTTTCTGTCGCCAACCCATAATATCACAGTCAAAGTAAAACAAAACTGGCGCCTACGTTTATATGCTACCGATTTCAGTCCAACTGGCTGAGTATTCGACTCGATGACAGAGGTGCAAGATCAAATTTCAGATCCCTCTGCAGTGGTGTTGAGTGGGACTTTATCCGCTGTCGTTTACATCCGGCAGTAGACGCCGATTACCCGAAGAAAGAAGCAAAGGTGGGGTGGGACTGAAGGGCCATTCTTTGTGCGGACGTAGGAAGTTTCCAAAGGAAAGCAATTTTCCCCCATACAGGTACAACGCCAACGGGCCACTAGTTGACGGCTCTGAGTCGCTGTCGTTGGCAGAAGTTGACCCATGAAAATCAGAAACTGGCCTACAAGACGTGTAGGGTACGCGTCAATCTAGTTTTGGCAGGCCGAAATTACGGCGGACTCAATAATTGGTAAAAAAAAACCGTCGCAAGGCAATAATACCGCCAGCTCAGGTGGCGGTTATGTCCGAGGTCTGGGCCCACGTCCAGTGAATCACTGGGTCTTCAAATGCTCTTGGCGTCTAAACTGCAGGATTCACGCCCGGCCGATTGAAAGCGGGAGTATGAAGTGCCAATTCGGAGCGGAACGCCCCTTTGTCTGGCTAGCCAACTTGAAAGCGACACTCCCCCACGTCAGACTGTATGGCCACGAATATGGTGAAAGTGATGCCACAGAAATTCCCGAAACAGACCCGAATACTTATAGAGGTTGCGAAATTGACCTTCATGGAGCGTGATCTCATGTTGACCTGCGCGCCCAGGACATCTGTGTAAATCTAAATCGGAAATGAAGATATCTGCCCAAGTAGCCCACACTTTACCACGTAAACAAACATTTTATGTTGGGAATGAACTGACACCTGTTCATTTCTGCCAGTTCTTTTGAAAGAAATCACGGGTCTCCAGAAACTAATAATCCGGAAAGGGGATAGTATGCAATGAGCATGTGAACCCACACAGCTGGAAAACCTTACACCCTATTGGTCGTATTAGGAACACGGAATACTTCCGCGTGGACAGATTTCAATGCATATTTATTTGCCATGTCACCAACGTAACCGCATCTTCCCAAACTAACTTGCATGGTGGTTGAAAATAGTTACGCACCTCTGCATGTTGCCCGTAGGCCTTTCGGCGCGATGGAAGGTATTCGGAACAGGTGGCAAGCTTTGCCAAGGAATCTGCAAGCAGCAGACTACGTGCATATGGAGGCAGACGATGCACTATTTCTAAATCGAAACATAACATCTTTCGAATACAGGATATTTTTCAGGAAAACGTGCCCGCAGACGTATACGCCACTTAGGTAAAGAGTGTTTGACTACTTACTTGTACTTAGTACGGCTGCGATCATGCCTGATTTAGCCGGCCTCGATGGTGTCCCGAACTGTACGCCTCCACGCGCGACGATCCACAGCGACAGATCTGGACAGTTCAACCAATGAATGTCTGAGGTGGACAGGGGGTGACCAAGAATTCGTGGATGGCTGCGAACTCTGTACGGACCTTCCTAACACTGTCGACGCAGGCCTTAGAGGGTGTTCTGGGACCGTTGCCGTTTAATACGGTTTCAAAACGAATTAGGTCACGAGAGTACGTCCTGCGGTCGTTTGTAGGTGGGCTCATGTGGAAAAGGTCATATACCAGCGTTTGTACCAGTTACACAAGGCTAATGTCTTATGATTGGACAGAGAAGAAAAGGGGACTCAACTGACAGGCCATGGGTCTCTTCTCAGATATCACCGTGTACAGATAGACAGGGTATACTTTTCTTAACTTTTGTAGCGACAGTAAAGTAGTCAAGTGGGAACAATCTCCCGACCGCCCTCACGAAAATGGAGGATTTTGCCGCTCATTTACAATACCTCGCACTGGAGTTAGCGGTTTCCCTGCCCTACAAGATGGAAATTACTCTATGGCTTAAATAGACCTTCCGCAAGGTTCCTGGACGGTGCTTGTCCTCTGGACGTCCGACACGGTCTCAAATTGCACAAGTACGAACTCATCCGTTTCTTCTTCGATAACTACCGACAGTGGCGTTATATATCCTGCCTAACATTCTCTTCAGTTGTTTCCACATCCAAGGGCAACAGCACAGCCATACCAGTCAAGACTCATTAGTATTTAACAGATTAGGGACATTAGACTGGTACAGTCTTCTAGGCAGACGGAAAGGCAACCAAATGGGCATTGAAATTAATGTCCCCAAGAAAATAATCTCACTGGACTTTTCGGGTTAATTCCAGAATTCCGCTAGATATCTCAGGGGTCGTTTGAATCAATGACGACGGATAGAAGCAAAGACACAAGTTCCAGGAACTAATTGATAAGAAGTAGAAGCGATCGCTAGAACAAGGTTTTATTCGCCTGAAACGTCAATCGTGTAAAGCTCTTATCTCAGCGATCGCATCTACTTCTTATCAATGAGGCCCATTCATCGTCTTCTTCTGGATATGAGCTGCACTGTAAGGCCGGATTTCTGCTCTGCGGGTCTCAGTTATTATGGTAAAGGGCGCTCACCGATCGCACTACGGAACCTACTAGTCCGTCTCAGTTGTAATAACCTATCATAAAGTGCGGATAAGGGGCTTTTGAACACTGTTTAGAAGTGGCATTCAGATGCGTGCGAAAAGGCACATATGTCAGGAATCTCCGGCCAGACACTATGATATATAACCGTCGGCTAATAGCTGCTGACTCGGCCTGTTTGGCATCAGACGTGACCAGCAGACGTCTTTGGATTTGCCAGAAGTTTGTTATAAAGGGACAGGTTTTCGCATCTCACAAGAGTGACGATCCTTCTGATTGGAGGAATAACGACATTCCATGCAGCCGTAGAATCCCATTCTGAGGAGCCTCGTAAAAGGCCATTTGTGTCTCCAGCCTTCGTTGAAAATATTCATTGACGCAGACTTCTATCTGTGATCAAACAAGTAGTTTCCTGAGAGTCGTCTAGTCCTAACAAAAATAACAAGTGCCACGGGCCGACAGTGACGTTCGCAGTCCAGGTGAAATGTTTTCAGTTCCTTTAATGAACTAGTGAGCAGTTTCTGTTATCTCTGCCATGCGGCCGAGGTAAAGATTAAACCTAACATGCGACCACTCGGGTAAACGGAGTTTTTTTGAAAAACTTCAACAAGCGTTCCGAAATTCTCATGAGACCAGTCAAGGGAGTAAACGCGACCTCCACCGAGAAAGACCAAAACGAAGTAGAGACACGACCAGTTCGCTCAGACGTGTTATGCCTGAGTGTCAAATCAACGAAAATTGCGTTCCGCCGTCTGAAGTCGTCTCTCGAGGGCGACTATACTACAGACCAGGAACAACACCGGTCAATTGGGCAACGATAATCAACAGATTCGGAGGTCTCGGTAGAGTTCCGTAGCGTAAATGGAAAAGCTTCCTTCCTAGCACAACCCTGGTTAGTGTTAGGCAGTCAACCAAGGACACGAGGGGACAAGATAAAAGTGGACCTTGCGATTCTGACCTAACGGTCTACGGTATCTTGCGCGTTTTCAGGAGTTCTACAAAGCCCGATGGAAGTAGAGGAAAGTCCTCGAAGTCAAAGCCGCTGTTAAACAGTTAATGTTAATAAACGCTTAAATCTGTAATACGAGAGGCGTTAGAGTGTTGCTCCGAGTAAGTCAAACAAAGAGCGGAAGACCCTCTAGAGGTGCCAAGCTGAAATTTACGTGAATGCAATTAGCGAGCGAACTGTAACTAGACAATGGTACACAAAAGCCAAACGACTTTGAGTGAGCACAACAAAGCAATCACAAAGAAAGCATGTTTTTAAAAACTGTAGGAAAATGGGATAGGAAAAAGAACAGTATTTTGCCATAGAAAGGAGTGTTCTTCAGAGAAAACGTTTGTGTACACGCAAAAGATGTCAGTAACATTAGAGAGATTGGTCAGACTGTAGCTACAGATCATAGGCCGTAGGTTTCTGCCTGTAAGCTTTTGTCATTGAGGTTGTCCTTTTCATTTGGAGGCGCTTTTCGTTCTCACGGAGGAAACTTAAAAGAAGACACCATATTGGATAGTCAATGCCACAACAAAGGTCTACAAAAAGCACAAAGCTGCTACCACCAGATACACCAGTAAGGCTGCTCTAGTTGGTATAGGGATACGCACACATTTGGGTTGTGCCTTTCTAAAAATGTTGCATGCTTTTGCGTCAATTGCAGAGTTATCAGATTTTGCACATGAGTGATCCGACAGCAACCCCTATTTTCACCAATTCAAGCAAAACTGACTAGTTGTAATTCCAACCGCCGATTTCATATAAGTTAAATGGCGATAAATTTGTGGAAGCGATCGGAGGAGAAGGAATCAAACTTCCAAGTTTTGCTCTCACTAAATCCGTCGCCAAAGGTGGTCGGTGAAGCTCAGCAAAGCGTAAGGAGCCCATACTAAAAGCGCATATTTCATTATAACGTGTTTTTAAGGGAAACCCAGGGACACGATGTAACAGGAGGAGGCACAGAATTATACAGGCGAATGCCGTCGCCCTAAACCAGTAAAAAGCAGTATAAAATCGGCACAAGACACTTTTTGAAGGACAAGATTTTCAAACAAGTGAGGTTCTTAAGCTTCACAGGAAAAACCTGATTGCGTTCAACAAGTAGAATGGAAAACATAAGCAACAGTGCTCGAAAGTCTGCTTCTCATACAACCCGATAGTTCGACCGTCGCATCCGACGATATCCAGCGTATGATCTACAGCATGGTGGCGGCCGGGACGGTGACTTGTGCGAAAATTAGTTTATAGTGAGAGTAGACTTGCACAGTATCTACTGCACCCTCTCCTCTCCAACCTGGACCCGGTGTCAAAACAGAGCCAAGAAGACCAGAGGCGGTGGAGGGCGCAGGTGGATGGCACGTCGAGCCCGCACCTTGGCGTTCCACTCCACACTGCCTGGTCCACACAGCAAATAACCAGGTTTTTACTCAAGAACAACAATGGGGGTGGCAGGGGTCCCAGTGTGCGCGGTGCCTGCCGGCAACCGGGTCTGCCACCGTACCCCGAAATGCTGGGATTTGTTACGGTGCGCAAATCCGATAACGCCTGCCAGAATCCGATATGGCCCCGTGTCGGGCCAGCGCATCTACCACGTGGCCCGTTAGGGGGCACTTATACAACCCAGAACGTCATGAAATACCAGGAGAAAGTTAGTGGCTGCGCAACCACCCGTGGCACGATATCGCTAAGAGGTTTCGGATCTCGGCTACCCTACTTGCATCACAAACTTTGTGACGTATGAGTTCTGCCGTCTCTTGACCAAACCACCTGGATTTCCTTTTCAGTGAAGATCAACCTAAACAGACAGCGACCAAAGTCGTAGCCGTCCCTCCATTCAGTGAACATGACAGCCAGCGAAGGTCTGTGAAACGCGTAAAGACGTTCTAAGATGGCCTACTTATTCAGTACCTTTTTCCGGTTGTATATGGGCGCAAAAACCGTATAAAAGTCAGAAGATATCACAAAAATCGAAGCGACGGTGGCGACTGACACATCCTATTTCAACAAATTTTAATAGTCGACGTTGATACAAGGAATTTCCACGGGCGGTTGAGGACGACCCAACAAGAGCCACCAGACCATGCTCTCTCAGCGTAAACAGACAAATGAGCCCTAATCATGCGCGGTAAATGACTCTCGGTTGGCATAAGAAGATAAACCTTGACATAAATAGCCATCAAGCTGATCAATGTAGTTATTAACGTCTAATTGCAAATATCCAGAAGTTACCGCAGGTACTTCAATACCTACACGCATGTCTTCCTTTTTTGCTGCGGTAATACTGTCGCCGAAGATGTGCGACTAATTGTTCGTCAGCATAAGGAGCACATAGAAGGCTCCATAACTACCCGCCACTAAGGAAAGCGTTGGATAAACAATAGCCACGGTGACAAACATGCTTAACTTTCAGGAAGCTCTTGGACAACAGCTAACTTCTAGTCGAAAGTTTAGGCAGAATTTGGATCGAAGGATAAAGATAAAGATCATGCGTTTTATTCTTTTCCTTTTCGTTGTTTCGTATTGCAGACCGAGAATAACATCTTAGCTCTTTAGTGAAGCCATTAAGACTAAAAACAATAGTAAAATGGAAAAAAGACAAGAACGAGATTAGCCACAGCACTTACGCCTTTTGGTGCCGTTCCACTGTATCGGCCGATGGTTCTGGCTTATTAATTTGAGATAAGTAAGTTCTAATCATCCTGCGTATCCGCTCAAGGCAATCGGCCTGATTAAGCAGTTGTTGTCTCGTTTTATCGGATTGTATGATAAGAAATCC
>CACRXP010000170.1:805217-819855 GCA_902702965.1 Spirometra erinaceieuropaei
CTGCTTGTAAGACAGGAGTGACCACGACGAAATCCGTGCTGAGCAGCACATAACAGGTCCCTCTGCTCCAGATACGACATTAAATGCCCTTTAATAAGTCGTTCCATTACCTTGCATAGAATGCAGGTTAAACTAATGGGACGGTAGTTTTCGGGTTCCAGTCTGGATCCTCCTTTATAGATTGGAGAAATATGGGCCGCTTTCCACTCCTCCGGCAGTTCGCCTTCTTCCATGGACTTCCGAAATATCATGGACACCGGCTCACAGAGTACATCAGCTAATTCTCGGAGGACAAGTGGATGAATTCCATCTGGACCAGGTGATTTGGCAGGTTTCAGCTGGCGTAGTTCGGTTCTTATCAACGTAGGTGAGAAGAAAAGATTGTCTTCCAATGCAGGACAGGAGGGATATTGTCGTTGGTCTACATATGGCATGGCAGGAGGGTTTGTGTCATGAGTGAATACCGACTGAAAGAAATTGGAGAAGGCTGATGCTTTCAGGTGGTCATCCGTCTCAATTACTCCGTTTTGGGATCTTAGCGCTGGAATCGGTTCACGATTGCTCTGTCCCTTACGTATGTAACTATAGAGGATTTTAGGATGCTCCAAGGAATTTTGTAATATGCACAGCTCATAGTTGCTTCGAAGTCTATGAGCCTCGCGTTTACACGCATTCCGCTGTCGCTTGTATTCCGTCAGGTCTTCAGGACTTTCTGTTTGTCGATAGCGTCTCCACACTTTATTTCTCCTCTTAAACGCGGCTTGAAGTTTCCGGTTTATCCACGGCGGACGGTTGCTAGTTTTCTTTCGTCTGAGTGGACAGTTCAGATCAACGATTCTTTTGACCAGTGAGCTGAACGTGCTCCAATAGTCATTAACTGTTCCTTGTAATGTGGTTGTCCACGGTATTGCTGAGGCTTGCGTTCGCATGCTAGAAAAATCCCCCTTCCAGATATTTGCCTGTAATTGTTCAGGTGAATTAGGCTGGGAGAACATGGAATACTCGAAGAGCATCACAATATGATCACTAGCACCAATTGGCGGGAGATCTTGTATATCCAGCACACTCTCCTCATCTCGAGTGAGCACCAGATCGAGGCAATTTGAACGTTGCCCTTCCCTAACACGTGTTCCGAGAGTTACATTCTGGAAAAGTAGTTTTTCTGCTGCCAATTCAAGCAAATGTTGCCCGAATGTGTTCGATGGACCCGCAACCGTCCAAGCTTGCCAGTCGATATTGGGGGCGTTAAAGTCCCCTACAATAAGGACGTCTCTGTTCGAGCAGGTCTTACTCAGTTCCCTTAGGAGAAGGCTATCGTGTTCGGAAATCTGGTTTGGGAGACGATACACAACTGCAAACGCCAGCGGCCTGGCATATTTGGTGGAGATAGTTAAAGATAGGAATTCGACTTCCGCTGTTGTTGTTGTTGCATTATGCTCGGGGACCGCGGTTAGGTTGTAGCTAACATAGACAGCGACCCCTCCTCCTCGGCTTCTCCTGCCTCTTCTGAACAGTTGGTAGCCTCTGAGGGATACCTCATGGTCTCCAATAGCTTCAGAAAGCCATGTTTCTGTCAAGGCGATGATATCTGGCGTGTGCTCGTCGATCAGAGTCCTGAGTTCATCCATCTTGTTAAACAGGCTCTGCATATTCGAATACAGCACCTTTAGTGTCCGTCTTCTCGGGGGGAACTGGCCCTGATTACAAAGGGGGTTAGCCACAGGAGCGATCGTTTGATCTGTATTATCTTTCCTTCCTTTATTTTCAACCCCTTCTCCCCCTCTTCTGTCCTTCCTTTCAGTTCTGTCCAGAGCTCCCTCATCTTGTGTCTTTCTGTCGGTTCGTAATCCGGCTGAAAAAACACTTCCTTATGCGAATGACGAAGGGCCATCCTCCCTTCCAGGAGATGTGAGGCCTGGGCTTCATTTGCAAGAATAATTTTAAGAGGCCTTGGTAATGCACGCGACGCATATGCGTTTCCTAGACGGAAAGCTTTGTGCACGGTAACACATTCTCCGTCCTGAAGGACGGCATTTGAATATGTTTGAAAGAGGTTGAGATCGTGTTCGATTCTTTCTTTTGCAGTCGAAGAATTGGACTCAGGAGCTCCCTTTATGACGATGTTTCGTTTTCGGTAAAGATGCCTGTCTGGAAGAGAGTCCCTACGTTTATTTTTACACGCACGTTCAGCATTTCGCCAATTTCCGTTGTCATCGTTTGACTCAGAGACAGCTGTGATGGCGTAGCTACCACAGGGTTCCTCACCAACCGAGTCGTGCGATACATCGTTCGGCAGTGTGGTATTTGCTGGCATTGTGTGTGGACTCTGCTCTCTCGTACGAACAGTCTGACCTTCTTTTTCTTTTCGGGATGCCCCGGGGCGCTTCTGCGTTTCCTGAGATCCCTCTCTGTCGTTCTTTTCTTGCACAAGAGGTCGGTTCTCAGTTGTGATTTCTTCCTTAGACGGGCAGTCTTCTTTCTTGGCGGCTGATCCAGTTAATGGGACTGTGCTTGAATATGTTCTCTTGGTTTTCTGAGGGTCTGACATCGCCGACTTTCTCTTTACGGGTGAATGGCGAGGAAGTTTCGTCAACTTCCCCATCTCTATTTTGAGGTCTTTTATCTCTTTCTCCATCTCCAAGACTTTCTGGAGAAGTTTAAAACACGCCGCATGTGTTTTATGTTCGTTCTTGTAGTTGACATCCATTAAGGTTACTAAACTCCTTGCCCGTTTGGCAGAAGGTTTGATAATGGGGAAGCCGATGTTACATTCATTTAGACAATGCGCATTGTTTATTACATTATTATTTTTAGCTCGTCTGCTGCGCATCTGTGGTCCATTGGTAGCGACGCTGCCCTCGTCATCTCCTTGACTGGGTTCGAATCCCACATGGGGCGAACTTTTTGAGCAACATCCCGAAGGCACTTGTTCGACTACCATTTTCAAGTATATAAACTGGAGAAGTTGTTAGGGATGTTCGAAGAGCTATTTAACCAGACGAACGATATGAAGCAAGTAGGAAACGATATGAAGCAAGTAACAAGCGACTCAGCCGTCTTTGGAATGGGGGATCCCGCGGGACTGTTGGCAAAGAAGTGGTCGGAAAGAGAATGGTTGTCTCAGAGAAAGTCCTGCCGAAGTTCCGTGTGGATCGAGTAATTATTGTTTACGAGCCAGTTTCTTAATCCAAATAGGCCTTCAGAGCGTCCAGTCGGCAGAAATCTCGGGAAAGGCAAATCCGTCGGAGCTCGAAAATTTCAAACCGAATTCGAAAGGCCCGCGTTGATTCTGCCTACCTCGTATAACATTTATATGAAGATTTATTTTTACTTACTTTGAATGAACCACAATGGGTCTTAAAAATTATTTTATTTTATTTATTTTTTAATATGATGTGTCATATAGTAGAGATTAACTTACTGCGCGCTACACGCAAGGGTTCCCCAAGGCTCTGTCTTGCGATACCTGTCACCTCTTCTTCTTTGATCATGTTCTCCAATCTGGGGATAGCGATTTTGCATTTTACACGGTCTATTTCGATTTCAACAAGTCTGTTGTTCGTGTGAACCATTATTTTTTTCTCTTGAAGCTTTCCCCTTTCGGAATGGGTGGTAAACTTCTAAATTTTATATCCTCTTTCCTGGGTCGTCGCACACAACCAGTTAACATTTCCAATGCTATCTCCATCCCCGCATGTGTGAAATGTGGGGCCATTCAGTGTGGTGTACTCGGCCCGCTATTATCTTGCCTTTTTAACGATGCACCAGACTTATTTCAGATTGGTAAGCCATTCATTCATGCCGATAATCTGAAAGTTGCATACAGATATCAGCCGGAAAATCATGACATCGTCTGCGAGTTCCTAAAAGCGACCTACAGCCCTTTGCCTAGTGGTGCTGCACACGACGCCTTTTTCTTTTTTGGCATCAATACTCAATCATGGTGGTTGGGAATGACCACCACTCCCAAATTAGTTTTGACGGTCACGACATAAATGTGCCTGGGGTTATTAAGGAGGTGGGTATATTATACCCCAAGAGTCATAAACTTTCGAAGCACTGCGCCTTGATAGTCTCCAGAGCACGTAGAACGAGCGAGTTTATCCTCGGAACGTTTAAAACCGGCGATATAATAGTAATAATAATTTTTATTCCAGAATCGTGGGGGTCTTATCATAGCAAGTAAGAATAACTTTTACATTAACTTTAGGATTTTAGACGAGGTATAAAGAATTATTAGAGTGTTTAATTCATAGTTTTTGAATAAGTAGCATGTTACGAGGAATTTTGAGCGAGCAGTAAAAAACTCCTAACATAAACAGAATGAGTACGATTGGATTAGAACTATGGGAGAAAAAACTCTCGCTTCTTAGTTTATAAAAAGCAGGCAGGACCGGACTCTATATGGCATTGTATGACGGATTTCATGGAGGGGTAAGAATGCGGGTCAGGCAAGACTGGCCTTTATGTAGGCTTGAGCAAAAGGAATGAGTCGGGAATCATCATGGGAGAATTCATATGCCGGATGAGGCCATTCATGTCAATGTGGCGATTTGAAAACCACTTTCGAGGCGATATGAACTCAGATGCGATCAGTACAAAATCGGCATTCGATTACCGCCTGTTGAGCAAAACATTAAATGCGTGCCTCACACAACATGTAATGTTCCCAACGAGAACACGTGAAGGACAAAGGGCGAACTGCCTGGATCTGGTCTTTACGAAAACACCACACAGCATAGACGAGATCACCTCCATGCCGCCCCTTGGCCGAAGTGACTCCGTAGTGCTTATGTGGGATTATTCGTTATTCTCCATTTCACATACTCCAGTTCACAAAAGACGTAATGCTTGGCGGGGCGACTTCAATCAGATGAGGGCAGACTTATCCGGTCTTGACTGGGGCTCATTGTTTACGGGAAGTGCCAACGATGACTGGGAGCTGTTCAAGAATGTCCTTCTGCAGCTCATCAACAACCACTGCCCACTGACTAGTGTAAGACTGAAAAAACGCCCTGGGTGGATAAATAGCAACCTGAAGAAAGAAATCAACAGGTAGCACAAATTTTGGAGAAAATACTTCGTCACTAGACAAGCTGAATGCTTCAATACCTGCAAGACACAGAGAAACAAACTGAGGAAGCTGATAATGCAGACGCGGCGGGAATTCGAGAAGAATTTGCTACAGAAAGCAACGCAGAACCAAAAATTGCTCTAGAGCTACCTCCGACGAACTACAAGGAACAGGCATCAAATCCCCATGATAAAGACTACTGATGGCGTTGAGATCGCTGATAGTAGGGATAAAGCTGCGTATTTTTCACGGTTTTTCCAATCAGTCTACACAAACGAGGCAAGGTTCCTTCCTCCCTCCACAGAAGAACTGCCGACTCCAAGCGTCAGTGATATGCTCTTCTCAGAAGGCATTGTCCGAATATAATTAGAGGCATTGAACGAATCGAAGTCGCCAGGACCAGGCGAGTTTCCACCCAAGCTTCTCAAAGAACTTGCCAGTGAGCTTTCTGTGCCTTTATCGATGCTCTTTCAAACGTCATTTGACACTGGAACACTTCCTATCGATTGGAAGCTGGCGCATATTACTCCGCTACACAAAGGAGGTAACAGATCAGCAACGACAAATTACAGGCCCATAAGCTTGACATGCATTCTCTGCAAAGTTATGGAAAGGATCATAAAGAGTGAACTGCTGCAATTCCTGGAAGTTCATGGCCTACTATCGAACTGCCAACATGGGTTCCGGAAAGGAAGATCCTGCACGACAAAATTGCTGCAATCTCTCCAGACCTGGATCCGAGCTCTCGACGACAGGCACGCGGTCCACATAGCCTTCATCGACTTCAAGAAGGCGTTCGACACTGTGTCACACCAAAGGCTCTTACATAAGCTGAAAAAATAGGGATCGGTGTCAACTTCCTTTAATGGATCGAAAACTTCCTTGTGGGTCGACACCAGGTCGTGTGCGTCGGTCGGGGAAAATCAGATCCGGCTATGGTCGATAGTGGTGTCCCCCAGGGTTCAGTACTGGGACCCATTTTGTTCCTTATCTACGTGGACGATGCCGCAAGAGATTTAGACTGTGAAGTAGCAATGTTTGCGGATGACATGAAGATATGGAGTGTAATTCGGGGTCTTGCCGACGAAGACAGACTGCAGATGAACCTGAATCGGTTGAAGGAGTGGTCAAACCGTTGGCTCCTGCGGTTCAACGTTGCCAAATGTAGCATACTTCGCCTAGGCAACACAGCCAGATCCGCCAGCACAAGAGGCTACTTTCTGGGCGGTGCAGCTCTACAAGAGGTCGAAGCCCAAAGGGACCTCGGTGTGCTTACGACGAGTTCCCTAAAACCATCCGCCCACTGTTCGAGGGTGGCAAAAAGCGCAATGTCAGTACTATACGCCATCAAGCGTGCGTTTATGGACTTTGACGAAGAAGCTTTCTCTAAGACATTCGGAACATTCGTCCGGCCGCATTTAGAGTACGGCATACAAGCTTGGAGGCCGTGGGCTGTTGTGGATCAAAACTGCCTCGAAAGACCTTAGAGGAGAGCCACGAAGATGGTTAGGGGTCAAAGCTCCTTTCCATATGCAACCCGCCTATTAAATCTGAACCTCTTTCCTTTGAGTTACAGGCAACTTCGCGGAGATCTCTTGCACGCCTTCCGCATTGTAAAGGGGTTGGATTGCAGTCTGGCCTTCGAGGAATTTTTTGAATTTGCTACCACGACCAACCTCCGAGGTCACCCGTTAAAACTGCGCACTCAGCAGGCACGACCGGATGCGCGGAAGTTCACCTTCTCGGTTCGGGTGGTCAAACCAGGGAATGAGCTTCTCGCAGATGTTGTGATGTCACCATCCATACAAAGTTTTAAGAAGAATCTGGACATATTTATGTTCCGAAATGGCCAAGAGCGATGAGAAGTCGAGCTCAACCCCTGTAACTCCTTCTCATTTTGTCCCACCATTATGGGCGTGTTCGAACTATTTCAGCCCAGAAAATCCATCTGTACACCACACATTTTTTACGTTGAAAATAGGGTACTCAAAGGCTTACGCCTATTTCCCTCAATAAACTGAACTGAACTGAAGTTACATTCAGTCGAATCCAGCCGAGGAGGGGGCAAGAGAGATGCGACCAGACTACTAGTATATGGCGAATACAGAAGGTTCTGTCAAGAGCGTCGATAGATCGCATTGTGAGAGGGCATGATGTATGGACTGAAAAAGCGGAAAATTAACACTTTTGATCAGTAATCCTGGGAAACGATAGGACTCAGAAGAGAAGGAAATGTGTGCAGATACGGAAATTTAATGGCGACATACTAAATTCCCGGTGGCCCCTTCTCAGTGTCATAGAGAAACTTGTCCGGGAAGGATGAGGAAAATAAAAGTTTAATCGAGCCAGTATTCAGATAAAGGCGTAGCCTTCTCTTAAAGGGTGTGTAGATAATCTGAATATCTTATGTCTATCGGAAGGTTATTCCAAAGGAAAGTATATCTGGAAGCGAAAAAATGAGAGCGCTTAGAGGTGGAGGAAGCTGGAGGAGCTATAAACAAGGACGATTTACGAAGATTGTATGGGCGACTGCTAGGGGTAAGTGCTGAAATCCGAGGAAGGTTTGAACTATTATTAATGCGAAAGAGAAGACAGAAGCCTGCTTCTAGTCATTGAACCGATATAAAGTTTAGGTTAATAAGCTGGCATTTATTAGAGTAGGAGATATTTGGATGTTCCTTATTTAAAAGTTTTTTAGAAAAACGTCTTTGGACATTTTCAATTTTTAAACGACTAGCTTCATTCATCAAACCAAAGAATGGGCAACAATACTCGAGAATGGGAAGTACAAGCATTTGATAGAGCCTTAATTTAATTTCAGGAAGATAGAAATTGTAAGAAATAAAGCCACAAATCTGGGCAGCTTTGGCTGTAATTCTGTCAGCGTGTGGCGAGAGATCAAGATTACTAGTGTAGCTTAAACCTAAATCCTTGATGTTGGTACATTCAGTCATAGGTGTGCCTTGAAAGACCACTGGTTGGGGTAGTCTGTCAGGTCCGAAACACATATAGTTTCATTTAGAAGGAGAGAATTCCATTAGCCATTTTGAGCTCCAAGCTGAGTGAGCAAGCAAGTCAGCATGGATTTGCTCCAGGCAATGAAGGCTCGTAGATTTTTTGAAAGAATATACACATTTGAGATCATCGGCATAAATAAATGATTGAGAATGTTTAACTGCCGCCGAGATATCATTTGTGTAAAGCAGAAATAAAAGAGGACCTAAAACAGTGCTTTGTGGGACGCCACTTACAATAGGGCTTTCACTGGAAAGTGAAGATCCCACTAAAACCCTTTGTTTACGATTAGACAGGCATGACTTGATATAGTCTATTAGGGGACTGCGAATTCCCATAGCTCCTAATTTAACCAAGAGTCTTTCATGTGGCAATTTATCAAAGACTTTACTATGATCAAAATAAATAACGACAACAGATAGATGGTCATTACGAAGAGAGGTAAGTAGATTGAGAAACGACAGATGACATGTTTCACAAGGGTGATCTGGTCAAAAAAATCATGCTAGGAAGTGCTAATAACTTGATTAGCTATGCAAAAGTCGGTACTTTTTACGGCGATAATTTTTTCAAAGATTTTAGCGAGATAAGGCGTTTTATGGACACCTCGATAGTTTTGAACGTCAGAACGACAGCCAGACTTAAATACTGAAATAATAATAGAAGTTTTCCAATGGTCGGGAAAGAAACCATTTACGAGAAATACTGGAGGGAGTTTGCTAAGCAGAGGAGGAAAATCCCTTACGTGTTTTATAAGAGAGTTTAGGATATTGCCCGTACCTACCGAGTGAGAGTTAGGAAGATGGTTTATCAGTTTATGAATACATTCAGGAGAAAAATTAAGGATGCTGAGAGAAGCATCAGACAACGGAGGAAGTAAAGGGATTGGGTCAGTTTCAATGGTGAAATGATCAAGAATCTTCATCATTTGCCTTACGAAACCAGGCTGACCGAACTAAATCTGTTTCCTCTAAATTACAGGCAACTGCGCGGCGATCTCATTCAAACCTAAAGGATTGTCAGAAGCCGTGAGTATGCCCTAGATTTTGATGAATTCTTTGAATTGGCCCGGACTGACCGCCTGCGTGGTCATCCGTTCAAACTGCAAAGGAAGCGGGCTCATTCGGACGTCCGATGGAACGCCTTCTCACACAGGGTCATCGCTGCATGGAATGGACTCCCTGATGCCGTCGTTCTTTCCGAAAGTGTCAAATCCTTTAAGTGCAGACTAGACGCTCACTTGTTGAGAACCTACTGTACATACAATCATAGTTGTTTTAGCGGCAGCAGTTTACGCCTAGCTCACACTTACCGCTAACTTCTTAACTTTTCGCATTTGCTGATGTAATTGATGACTTAATTTCTGTTTCTCGATATGAATAGGGTGCTCAAGGGCGAAAGCCTCATTCCCTTAATAAACTGACTTAAACTGACTTAAATGTTTGGCCAAGAACGAATTTAACATTTCTGCTTTGCCTGTCTCCTCTGTAATGAAGGCGTCGTTGTTAATAAACAAAGGCGGAATGACTTGGTGGGATTTAGCAGATGATCTTTGACGGATGATCTGAACAACTGACTTAGAAGCATTCACGTCTTTAATAGCTAAAGACTCTCCACGTCTATCTCGCGCGAGCTTCATTTTCGGAGCTAATAAAAATATTTCAACGATTTTAAAATGAACTGATAATGAGCTCACAGAAAGATCTTTAAACTGCTTCCGTAGCTTTTTAAGTCTGTTTTTAAGAAAGAGTGCGCATTTATAATATGTACGTTCGACCTGGTCTGGAATTCTGTTTTTTTACTTTGCCTTATGCGTGCTGCTGAGCAGAAGAAAAAAGATTCCGTTTAAATTTTTTACCAAGAGGGTTTTAACCCCCGAAACACCGGAATTTGAAATACCAAGAACGTTGCCGGCTTCCAGGTCTTGATCCTTTGTAGTTTCGTAGATTACACAAGGGATTATTTTTGCTATTTGAGCCTTTATATGATCGCATGTTTAACCCACTCATTACTTTAAGTCATCTTATCCACCCCGACTTAACAGTTACCGTGAGGTCTTTCCGATTCTTCCTCTGGCACGTACCGTTAAATATCGTCGGTTCTTTTATGTGAACGCAGTTGCTCTTTGGGTTAAATTACTTGGGAATGTGAAAACTCTGCACAATTGTAGTTATTTAAAAGCATTATTACTCATTTTTGCATTTGGAAAAATTCCTACGTATTTTGGGTGCTGACTCTACCAGTCGAATATACCGTAGCGATGGCGTTCGTGGTCTCTGGTCCTCAAGGCCGCCCTCACCAGGGACAATTTCTTTAGTCAACAACGACAGCTGTTCTTCACTGCTTCCGTTTGGGCCAATCCCCAATTCATGAGAAGAAATGACGACTGATAATACCCGATGCAGTGCTTCCCCTCCCTTTCTTGGCTGTCATCCTTTCATGGGCGGCAGTTATTTTGCTCCCGGACCCTCTAAACTACACAAATCCACCATCCTTTTAATTTTTTATCAGGAATTTTTTCACTGCTAGCCGAATTTGTGCTAAATCTCTCCCTGATAATGCATGTAAAGTGGCATTTAATACAATTATTATTATTATTATTATGCCTTTTGCCACACTCGAACAATGACGGGATGTCTTAGGTGGTTCGGCTCCAGCATGTCGATGTCCTTTACGGCTCCAACAGTTTAAATGACTACGCCGTCGAAAAGTATTTGCTTGTGCTTGCCGGTGTAGCTGGATTTCATAGGTGAAGTGTAGTATATTTACCGATATTGAACCACATGGGCCAAGGATTTGCGCACTCCTCCAACCGACTTAGGTTCATCTAGAATCTATCTTTGTTGGCAAGGCCCCGGATTAAAATAAAACCTAGTGCCTACCTTGTTGGATCTTTATTTTCTCGATCTCCAAGTGGTTTATCTTGTTCGAGACTTATGTCTGCTGGACACTTTGTATGCCCCTTGGGATTAAAAATGATTTGTCTTAGCGATACCTCGATGCTCGCAAGATCACAACAGGGTTTTGCTTAGAAAAAGCAATCTCCTCTCCACCATCTTTTTCGTCAGCGTCATCGCGAAATACCCCAAAACAAGGACGGCTGAGATTTTTGTTGTTGATTTCGAACCGTTGTCCTGGTTAAATGACTTTTCCCATACCGTAAAAAACTTTTCAAGATTATTTTCTTGATAATGACAGACGAAGAAATGGACTCAGGATATTGTGTAAAAAGCCCGCCTCCAGTTGGAATCTACCCACGGCACCAGGTTGACACTACAACCGCCAATAGCAATGGACCACTGCCGCGTAGCAAACAGCACGAAAAAGTTGTATTGTGGTGGCCGAGGACGTCGAGGGAAGCACACAACAGAGTAAGGAAACGCTGATGAGAGATATTGGCCGGGTTAGACCCTGAACGGAACTGTAAACACTTCTTGTGCGACCACCCAGGAAAGAGGATATAAAATTTAGAAGTTTACCACCCATTCCGAAAGGGGAAAGCTTCAAGAGAAAAAAATAATGGTTCACACGAACAACAGACTTGTTGAAATCGAAATAGACCGTGTAAAATGCAAAACCGCTATCCCCAGATTGGAGAACATGATCAAAGAAGAAGAGGTGACAGGTATCGCAAGACAGAGCCTTGGGGAACCCTTGCGTGTAGCGCGCAGTAAGTTAATCTCTACTATATGACACATCATATTAAAAAATAAATAAAATAAAATAATTTTTAAGACCCATTGTGGTTCATTCAAAGTAAGTAAAAATAAATCTTCATATGAATGTTATACGAGGTAGGCAGAATCTCTACAATATGCAATTCATAGCCTCTGAAGTAGCAGTCCGTTAAGAAGAATGATGAGCGAACAGTGAAAAAACTGCAATTTAGAACAAAAAATGATTGGATTAACTTTATAGAGGAAAAAACTGTCGCTCATGAAAGAACAACAATGTGGGCGGGACCGACCTGCATGTGACAATGTATAACGGATTATAAACGGGCATCGTCAGGGCAGAAATAAATGTCAGCCTTGAGGGGTAAGTATGCGGGTCAAACAGGACTGGCCTGCATGTGGTATTGTATAATGGATTCAAAATGGACATCATCAGGACAGAATTCATGTACTGGATGAGACTATTCGCGTCAAAGTGGCGAGACGAGAGGAACCCAGACGCGATCGGTCACAGTTCGCTTCGAGCCCAGCCGAGGGAGGTATGACCAAACTACTAGTGGACGGCGAATACTGAGGGTTCCGCCGTGAGCTTCGACAGACCGCTTGAGGACGAAATGAGGCGATGACACCAACAACTGCGAAAATCTTCGCTATGGGGGAGGAGTGATAGCATACGCTCGGACATACGGCCAGTAACTGAATCACTTATCTGGACCCTTCAGATCGAAGAGAAGCTGACTTCGCCTGCATATCACTTTACTCAATGACGGGTGCATTGAAGTCATCCACTGCAAGAATGTCTGGTCAAGTCATTGCGGGCTTTTGAATTTGAGCCGCCATTTTTGTAGCTCTCCATTCACGTGTGGATTTTTACTAATTGTACATAATTGTGCCTTTTCTCTTCGATATATTAAATTGTTTTGCATCCTTTGTTTGTCTGAGCTAAGATTATGAGGTCGTCTCTACAGTACGCTAGCACCCTTTTGAACGGAATTAAATTGTCAATTTCACTTACGAACGACCATGATGCAAGCTGTTGTACTTTACGACCAACATGTCGTATTTGTGATCGTTCTGTGTTGACTTTATCAAATATTCGTCAACAACGGCCTATGCATCGGAGAAAACACCGTTGTGGCTGGCAATTCGCATTCAAACGTCAGCCGAATCACAAATTTTCAATTCCTGCCTTCTTGTCGACAAACTGTCGTTCTATTTTCAACAAAACCCATGATTTGGAGCTACTTTTGTCGAAAAAAGAACACAGCAAAAGTGAAGTTGTTTGCCTTCAAGAGACGTGGCTTAATAGTGACATTGATTCTCAGCTTATTACTCCCCCATCCTTCTACTGCTTTCGAACAGATAGAAAATCTTTATCTTGTGGCAGAGGTGGAGGCGTTGCCATTTTCGTTAATCAAAATTGGTGTAGAGACTGTAAGTCCCTTTTTTCTTACTCTGATGATTTAATAGATGTAATCGCTGTTTTATGTAAGCCCCGTTTGTTAAGTAATTTTAAAGGTATCATATTCGTTAGTATTTACATTCCCCCCTCTTCCTGTGAAGGCGCATTAACCCGTTTTTTCGACTTCCTCTCACAAAAACTTGCTATATTATCCTGCGACTATCTTACTCTCTTATGCGGTGATTTTAATCGCGTGAATTTACGTCCCCTTGCACTTTTAGGCTTCGATGATCTTGTCTCCTTTAATACTCGCGCAGATGCCCCTCTTGATCATATTCTGACTAACCATGGCAAGCTTTTTTGCGTAAAAAACAGGGCTCCATTGTCAGGTTCTGACCATTCCACTTTATTGTGCCTTCCAAAAGTCTATTCCACTTCAAAACGTGCACTGCTTGCCAAGTCTGAGAGAAAGGTTAAGGTTCGCAACACGTCCGCCCAAAACATTCTCATGCTTCAGACTTGCATTTCTCTTACTATCCCCACTTTCCTTGAACATTCTAATGTTGAATCCTGTTCTTCCAACCTGACAGCGTTTTTAAAGGAAATTTTCTATATTTGCTGCCCTTTTGATACTGTTATGGTACGACCGGATAGAATTTCTTCCCCCTATCTGAAATCGTTAAGACGTAAAAAAGAACTCCTTTACAAGCTATGCTTACGTGATAACCTTAAGGACGTTACCGTCTTAATAAAAGCAGAGATTGACAGGCTAAATAGCCTGTTTGTCAGCCAACTCTTTTCCTCTTCTTACTCCCCCTCTTTCCCCCCTTCCTCAGCTGAGATTTGGAAAAATCTTAAGCGTCTCACTGGTCATCGCAACACGCTGGTGCATGTGGATGCAGATTTAGACTCCCTAAATAAAAATTTTATATTTAGTCACAATGACTCCCATCTTCCCTTAGAAGACATTCCCCTATCACCGAGTACATTCCAACCCGTGTCTTTGGCAACAGTAGAGAAACACCTTAAAAAGGTCCGTGGATCAACAGCTGCCGGACTGGATGGTGTCTCGCCTTTTCTTCTTAAATCTTGCAGTTCTCAGATAGCCCCTATTTTAACGCACCTAATCAATATGTCTTTCATGGAGTCCAAGAATCCCGACGCCTGGCGTACAGTGAGAATCACTCCCATCCCTAAAAAGCCTGCTAACTTTGGTCCTAAATTTTTTCGCCCAATTGCCTGCTCCTCTGAAATACTAAAGCTTGCTGAAAGAGTTGCCCTAGATATCATAAAGCCTTTTTCTTCCAGTTTTTCCGACCCCTTAACAATTTGCATACAAAGCTAAACGGAGTACTTTAGATGCTGTCGCTCTTGTGGTCCACTCTGCTCTAAAAGCATTAGATAAGGGTTGCCGCGAGTATGCGTGCGCTTTTCTTGATTACTCCTCCGCCTTCAATACCGTCCCGCGTCCTC
>CACRXP010000170.1:824577-836292 GCA_902702965.1 Spirometra erinaceieuropaei
CGAGTCTGTTAGTGGTCTTCAACTCAAAGACGTTCCTCTGACCACCGGCTCTGGTACCATACTTTGTGACGTCTCAACTCCCTTTCATCGCCCTTTTGTGCCCGCCTCGATGCGTCGAGCTGTATTTCAAACTCTGCATGAATTCTCCCACCCTGGGATCCGAGCCTCTCAAAAGCTCCTCGCGGAAAGGTTTGTCTGGCCTGGCATGAACAAGGACGTCAAAGCTTGGGCCCGGTCGTGTCTGAGCTGCCATCGCAACAAGGTGCAGCGTCACAACAAGTCCCCACCAGGCACTTTCCCCAGTCCCGACGCACGGTTCAGCCATGTGCACCTGGATGTCGTAGGCCCCTTGCCTCCATCCAATGGTTTCACCTACCTCCTTACCTGTGTCGATCGATATACTCGCTGGGCTGAAGCTATTCATTTGCCGAATGTTCAGGCTGAAACCATCGTGAAGGCCTTCGTCAGTCGTTGGGTCGCCATGTTCGGTGCCCCATCCACGGTTACGACTGATCGTGGTGCCCAGTTTGAGTCGGCTCTTTTCCAAACGCTACTCAATTTCCTTGGCTGCACACGCATTCGGACGACAGCCTACCACCCCGCTGCCAACGGTATGGTGGAACGTTTCCATCGCCAGCTAAAGACCGCCCTGCGTGCCGTAGAAGACCCAGGAAACTGGTCGGACAACCTTCCTCTTGCACTCCTCGGCATCCGCGCAGCTCTGAAGTCGGATCTGGGCTGTAGCGTAGCCGAATTGGTTTTCGGCACTACCCTCCGACTTCCAGTCGAGATGATCACCCCAACCTCTCGTGGAGCCGACGAGACTCCTGACAATCTTGTGCATCGTTTGGGACAATTTATGCGCTCGCTTTCCCCGGTTCCACCTCGAGCTCCAATGACTGAGTCTTATGTCGAAAAAGACTTGGACAAATGTACTCATGTGTTCGTCCGGTGTGACCGTGTGCGCCAGCCGCTGGAATCACCATATGAAGGACCGTTCTGCGTGCTCGCGCGCAACACCAAGACCTTCCGAATTCTTCGCAATGACAAGGAGGACGTGGTCAGTGTCGATCGGGTCAAGGCTGCTGTTGCGGAGGAGCCGCCGGACCTGTCACAAGGACAAACATGTGCTGACCCCCTAACCCCTGTTCCTCTATCTTCCCTATCCCCTATTCGTTCACCCTGCCCACTGCCTTGCCCTTCCCCTCCCTTGCCCTCTACCCCTCCGTCCCGCATACTTCCTCTCCCTACATGTCAACAGCATCCAACTGCAACACCATCGTCCACCACAGCACGCAGTCAACCCTCTTCGACTGTACCTCCTGCATACATAACTCGCAGTGGCCGTCACGTTCATTTTCCCGATCGTTTAGTTACCCATTTTTTCTAGACTTGTGCATATCCTCCGGCGCCGTATCTCGTCGCCCTCCGGTCTAGAAGGGGGGTAATGTGGTGAGGTACCTTACTAATTTACCTTTGACAATTTAGTCCCATTTCCTTTGACGGCACGGCTTGTTTGAATATGACGAGAAACGACACACCTGTCCAACCCGCCTTGCTTGCGTGCTCTGCTGTGGTATTCTGTTGTCAGTTTTCTTAATGTTCTAAAATCTCTATATTATTCACTGCTCCGATTTACTTGCTGCATTTAAGGCTAGGGGCTCGTGAGATATAACTCGTTAGTTCGTGAGAGCATTACGAAATACGACAATACGGTAGAATTATGACATTGTGTTATATAAAGTAGGATACGCTTTGACGTCCTCCCGTGACCGGTCTTTTCACATATGATACTTATGATAGCAATATTCACATCCTTCACGCGCTCGCTTGTACATAAATTGAATTTTCAATCATCTGTGTAACAAATTGTCTGAAGTCCCCTACAATCGTTCTCTATTTATCAGCGGATTATCAATAGGCTGTAAGGCTGCGGGAGGTGAATTGTGGGATCAAACATATTAAACATGGGCGGGCAAAGACATTTGCAGTAAAGTAGGAGTTCTGTGATGCCCGTGCACGTTGTTTAAAATCCGTTTTGGAATTCAAGTCCTTCGAGCTTACGACATTTTAGCTTCTGTTAGGGTATATAAGATACGCTGTGTTGGACAAATCCACTAGTGGATTAGCCTGCTTAGCAGTGGAATAGGGAGTTACAACAAAGGGTGAGTCTTCGCAGGTTTCTTTTATGTCCGACTGTTAAACATTATTGCCACTTCATTTGCTTATTTAAAAAAATATAAATCAGACGCAACCTCCAAAACTTCTCAAGTTTATGGAAAACACAGATGTTCACGATGCATCTGCTTGAGAAGTAAGGTCAGCACCGCCAGTGGGAACTGAACATGCGACCTCTGGGTGGCAACCACACGGCCACGGTTCATGTACGCCACGCTTGGTTCCCTTATTCCAGATGCAAACGAATGAACGCTCCGTATACTTTTCCAAACAACTCTTTTTCTATGTCAGCGAAAGTTCGTTTATTGGCAAAATGAACACTGGTTGCCGTTTTGGCCGCCCTAGCGCACTGAGAGGAAGGCTTAAGTGTCGATAAATTGTTGATTCCAAGATTTTTTTGTTTGGTTACATTTGAAAGGCATCTTCCACCAAACAGGTAATGGTAATTCTCTCCGTCGTCTCTTCCAGTCGTATTGAGTCGCAGCGCGACGCACTTCTCAAGGTTAAACTGCAGCAGCTGTTTATCAGACCATTTGCATAGGCGATTCAGTCCTTCTTGAAGGGCCCGTTCATCATTTTCCCCGTTGATCGCTCGCCATAACTTGATGTCATCGACAAACATGACTCCATTGCACTCCAGTCCATTCATACAGTCGTTGACATAAATTAAAAACAGTACTGGTCCGAGTACAGAGCCCTGAGGATCTCCACTCACACCTGGCGCTGGCGTTGACTTCACACTACCAATACACAAAGCCTGTTGTCGATCAGTCAGAAAGTCCTTTACCCAGTTTAATAGGTTTCCCCTTATCCCTGACTCTCGAACCTTGTAAAGTAATCGGTGGTGTGGGACACTATCAAAGGCTTTCTTGAAATCGAAGTAAACTATATCGACCCTTGTTTCTTCGTCTAACGAGCGAGACCACTGTTCCGTTGAATAGAGCATATGAGTTAGGCAGGAGTGATTTCGTCGAAAACCATGTTGGGAACTAGCCATGAAATTATTTTCTTCAAGGAACTTCGTTATGGATTTTTTGACTATTCTCTCCATGACTTTGCAACAAATGCACGTTAGGCTCACCGGCCGATAATTGTTTGCACTTGTTCTAGATCCACCCTTGTGAATGGGGTATATTTTCGCCACTTTCCAATCAGAGGGGAGAATGCCTCGGTCAAAGGACGAAGTGAAGATGTGCAAAAGCGGTCTGGCGAGTTCGCAAGCCAACTCCTTCAGAACTTTTGCCGGAATTTGGTCAGGACCCGGAGACTTACTCTACTTAAGCGCTAGAAGTTCTTTCCTCAAATCTTCTTCCGTGAAAATGATGTTTTCTATTATTTCGTCGGTTGTCCCAGCAGGAAATCCAGCCTCGTCAAAGTTCGTTTCATCGGTGAAAACAGATACGAAAAACCGACTAAGATGTTCTGCCTTAGCGTCATTTTCGATGATATCCTCATTGTTTTCTCCTTTCAACATTTAGACCGTCTCCTTGTTGTTTAACCTACTGTTGGTGTAACTGAAAAGCACTTTTGGTTTATCGACGGCCCGTTCCATAACTCGCGTCTCATATTTTTTTCCGCGACCTGCGGATAGCCGACCCTACCTCGTTTCGCTTTCGCCGGAACTGCTCGTAATGAGATGGTTGTTTTGTTGTTGCATACCCTCTCCATAGTTTGTTCTTCCGGTTTACTTCTTTCTTTATATCCGGCGTTATCCTACACGATTTGAATAGATAAGTGAAAGTTATATTTTTGGATTCAATTTCTAAATCCCTTGCACAGTTTTCCAGTGTAAACCTGACGAAATTTTCTATTTTTTTTCTTAAGTCTTCTTCGCTTCCTGTCGTGTTTCTGCGATTTGTCATAAAGCAGAAATCTATTGTCGCAGTTTTTCACCCAACATAGCCTCAATCCTATCAAGTCTTACCTGCATAAACAAAAGGTTTTCCTCGTAAAAATATAGATTAACATTATATTTTAAACGATAAACCGTCTCCACTGACGGCTTTCATCGTCAGTTTATTGAGAATTATACTGTTATCTATTTTATCCTACATAGCCTCATTATCCAATTCAGATTTATTCACAGTTCTGTTTTACCACCTACGAAATTGTCATTTGCCCGTTTTTTTTTCTAGTTTGCATTCTGGTATTGAGTAAAACTTGCTTAGTATAAATTGTGCTGTCTGGTCCACCAATATTTGCAGCTTTCATAAATCGTTTCATCATACATAGCCTCATCCATATATCCTCGAAGTTTCGGCAGTTATCATCCATATAAATATTTGGACTTAAGTCTTGTATTGCGTTTTCGGCATGAAACCTCAAGCAACCCTTCGTCGAAATCTGAAGGAAACTAAACTTCATCTGAAACCCATTGTTCATATGAAAAAAATTGATCTAGGGGCGCTTGATGATTTTAACAACTTTATGTCTCGTTGCGGATCAATTTTTTCTGTCCTTGGTGCCCTTCTTGACGGAAATTTGCCAACGCTTACGTCTCAGCAGTGTGAGAAGCTCATGCCTGTCATTTACCTGGTTGCGACTGAGACTGAAGACAGGCACAAACGAAGTTTCAACTTTATATTAAAAAACGTTCCCAAGAGTAGACAGCCAATTGATGTTGCCTTTCAATTCCTTTTTTCATGCGGCTTCAACTTTAGGGTCGCGGAAGCCAAAAGGCTTTCATCTAGGAGCAAGAATCCACCCATTCTTGTCAAACTCTTTTCATCGATAGAAGTGGATTTTATTTTCTCCCATTTGGAGCGATCAACTCAATATCTCAGGGCAAATAAACTTTTTATTAGTCGAGACCAGACTCCACTGCAACGAAAAATTTCTCCCACATTACCAAACGTAAAGCCACCCCCGAATTCTACCCAAATGTCTTTTTCCTCTAAAGCAGTTTCTCCATCTGGTGTCGACCAAATCCCGCCACTATCTACAGCGGCCCCAGTTCCATCTAGCTCTTCGACTGATCACATTATCACAGAGACGGTTAAAACTAGCCTCTTTAAAACTCCCCCACGGAGCAAGGATTGTTCAAATGCGGCTCCCAAATTTATAAGGGAGCTTGATCTTAGCAATAAAGATGAGCTAGTCCTTGAAGCACAACCGGCTCCCAGCACTCAGAATAGTGATTTGGTTAATAAACTTACATCGAATCCACCCCGTTCCCACGCCTGGCCACTCAGGTCTGACCTTGCAGTTAGGTCTAATAAGCTAGATGAGAGTTCAGGGAGGTCTTTACCTGTTCCTATCCTGAATTCTCAACTTAACGCCACAGTTGTGAAGCCCTCTTACACATCAGACTGCAAAATGCAAGTATATTGCATTGCTGATAAATTTTCCAATCCCGTTGCTAGCCTGACACCCCAAATAATAAAGCCCTTCCCTGATGTTAACTGTTTCCCGAAACCATTACGTCCGCCACCTAACATAAACTACCCCTCGTATTATGCTAACAATTCCCAAAATCCTATTTTCTTGTCTCCTATTTTTCCAACCCAACAAAATAGTTTTCCTCTTCCTGGGTCCTCCTCAAATGTTTTCCCACCTAATGCTGCATCTCTAACTAGTAATTACCCCATAAATTTTAGACCGCAGCAACTTTGTCCTCCACCAATTGCTCCGTTTCCACAGCTTAATTTTCCACCTCCGGCTCTTCCTTTTTTATAAGTAGCAATGAGCGGAACCTACTTATTAGGAATACGCTCAGTATTGTCTCTCTCAACGCAAGATCTGTCGTACAAAAGATGGCACACCTAAGAAGTGTAGCTGTTGAGTTTGACACAGACGTATTGTGCATTACTGAATCTTGGGCCCACTCTCTAAATTCAGACTCGGTACTTAACATAGATAGCCTTAGTTTATACCGCCAGGACCGTGCCGACAGACGCGGCGGTGGATGCCTTCTTTACATAAGAACATCACTTGCACAATCGCCTTATGACTTGAACATTTCCTCCTTCTCTGGAAATTTATGTTTTGCTTCGGTAATCCTTCCTCAAAATAGGAAAGCCTTAGTCAGATGTGTATATAATCCTTCTTGTTCCTCCGGTAATGAAAGCCAACTATGTGAACTCTTTGAAAAAATTGCAGAAACTTCTTTCGATGTCAAGATAATCGTAAGCGATTTTAATTTGCCAGAAATTGACTGGCACACACATACTTCTCCTCCTAAATTCCAGAAGCTGCTTGACACAATTTACTTTTCAAACCTGACTCAATTAGTTCACTCTTCGACCAGAAACGATAGTGTTTTAGACTTAATGTTTACTAATGGCACCTTCCCTTTATCTATGGATTTCTATCATGACCTTTTTGCAAGTGGTCATGCATTCATCCATTGTCGCCTTCCAGTTGCCATTTCCGCAAAGCCAACGTTACAACGTAGTATTTTTGACTTTGCTAATGTTAATAAGGATTTAGTAAATAACTTTACCTGCACTCTTGATTGGCACAATATTTTTTCAAATAATGATCTAAATTTTTTCAACAATTTATTACAATGCGTAACAGAAGGTCTTCTTGACCTTATTCCTCGGAAGATGTTCAAACCGAGTGCTAATTCCACCGCTATCCCACACTTTCTTAAAAACAGACTTAAAAAGTTACGGAAGCAGTTTAAAGATCCTTCTGTGAGTTCATTATCAGTTCATCTAAGAATCGTTGAAATATTTGAACTAGCTTCGAAAATGAGGCTCGAGCGAGATAGGCGTAGAGAGTCTTTGGCTATTAATGACGTAAATTCTTCTAAATCAGTTGCTCAGATCTTCCGTCAGAGATCATCTGCTAAGTCCCACCAAGTCATTCCGCCCTTGCTTGGTGCAAGTGATGCCTTCATTACAGAGGAGTCAGGCAAAGCAGAAATTTTAAATTCGTTCTTTGCCAAGCATTTCACCATTGAAACTGATCCGATCCCTTTAATTCCTTCGTTGTCTGATGCTTCTTTGAGCTTCATTAATTTTTCTCCTGAATGTATTCAAAAACTGATAAGCTATCTTCCTAACTCTCACTCAGTAGGTACGGACAATATCCCAAACTCTTTGATAAAACAACTAAGAGATTTTCCTCCTCTGCTTAGCAAAATCTTTTCAGTTTTTCTCGTAAATGGCTTTTTCCCTGACTATTGGAAAACTTCTATTATTATTCCAGTATTTAAGTCTGGCTGTCGTTCTGACGTACAGAACTATCGAGGTGTTCATAAAACATCCTCTCTCGCCAAAATCGTTGAAAAAATTATCGCCATAAAAATTACCGAATTTTGCATAGCCAATCAAGTTATTAGCCCTTCCCAACATGGTTTTTTACCAGATCGCTCTTGTGAAACATGTCATCTGTCCTTTCTCGATCTACTTGCCTCTCTTCGTAATGATCACCTATCTGTTGTCGTAATTTATTTTGATCTTAGTAAACCCTTTGATAAAGTGCCACATAAAAGACTCTTGGTTAAATTGGAAGCTATGGGAATTCGCAGTCCACTAATAGACTTTCTCAGGTCATACCTGTCTAATCGTAAACAAAAGGTTATGGTGGGATCTTCACTTTCCAGTGAAAGTCCTATTGTGAGCGGTGTCCTACAAGGTACCGTTTTAGGTCCTCTTTTGTTCTTGCTTTACATAAATGATATTTCAGCCGCAGTTAAACATTCTCAATCATTTATTTATGCCGATGATCTCAAATGTGTATATTCTTTCAATAAATCTACGAGTCTTCATTGCCTGGAGCCAATCCATGCTGACTTGCTTGCTCTCTCAGCTTACAGCTCAAAATGGCTAATGGAATTCTCTCCGTCTAAATGTCGTTTATATGTGTTTTGGACCTGATAGGCTACCCCAACCTGTGGTCTTTCAAGGAACACCTATGACTGAATGTACCACCATCAAGGATTTAGGTTTAAGCTAAACTAGTAATCTTGATCTCTCGCCGCATGCTGACAGAATTACAGCCAAAGCTGCCCAAATTTGTGGCTTTATTTCTTACAATTTCTATCTTCCTGAAATTAAATTAAGGCTCTATCGTATGTTTGTACTTCCCATTCTCGAGTATTGTTGCCCATTCTTTGGTTTGATGAATGAAGCCAGTCGTTTAAAAATTGAAAATGTCCAAAGACGTTTTTCAAAAAAACTTTTAGATAGGGAACATCCCAATATCTCCTACTCAGATAGGTGCCAACTAACTAACCTAAAATTTTTATGGGTTCGAAGACTAGAAGCGGGCTTCTGTCTCCTCTTTCGCATTAATCATAGTTCAAATTTTCCTCGGATTTCAACACTTACCCCTAGTAGTCGCCCATACAATCTTCGCAATTCGTCTCTAATTATACATCCTCCAGCGTCCTCCACCTCTAAGCACTCCCTTTTTTTCGCTTCCAGGTATACTTTCCTCTGGAATAACCGTCCAATAAATATAAGATCTTCAGAAAATCTACACACATTTAAGAGAAGGCTACGCCTTTATCTGAATACTGACTCGATTAAACTTTTATTTTCCTCATCCTTCCCAGACAACTTTTTCTATGACACTGAGAAAGGGCCACCGGGAATTTAGCATGCCGCTATTAAATTTCCGTATCTGTTCACGTTTCCTTTCTTTATGAGTAGTCTCGCTACCTAAGATCCCTCACCAGAAATGTTAATTATTCCAATTTTTCAGTTCACGCATCGTGCCCTCACAGAATGCACGCCATCGACGCTCTTGGCGAAACCTTCTGTATTCGCCATATACTAGTAGTTTGGTCGCATCTCCCTTCCCCCATCCTCGGTTGGACTCGGATGAATGTAACCGACCGCATCTGGGTTCCTAGCGCCTCGAGACTGATCTTCATGATGCCCTCACTGAATGCGCTTCATCGATGCTCTTTGCGAAGCCTTCTATATTAGCCGTATACTAGTAATCTGGTCGCATCTCCTTTGCCCTATCCTCGGATGGACTCTGATGAATGTAACAGACCGCATCTGGGTTCTTGTCGCCTCGAGACTGGTTGTCATCGTGCCCTTACTGAATGCGCTCCATCGGCGGTCTTCACAAAGCCTTCTATATTCGCCATATACTAGTAGTCTGGTCGCATCTCCCTTCCCCCATGTTCGGATGGACTCGGTTGAATGAAACTGACCGCATCTGGGTTCCTATCGGCTTGACACTGGTTTTCAATTTCGGCACTTATTTTTCTTATTGAAGGCGATACAGGCCAGTCCTGACGGACCCGCCTACGTACCATTTTATGAAATCCGTTACACAATGCCATATACAGCTGACATCTATTTCGGCCATGTTGATGTCGGGCTTTATTCCATTTTGCACCGCCACATGCAGGCCAGTCCTCCCTTTTTTTCTGATGCTATTTTTCTGAGGGTTTTTTTTCTCCTGTTAAATTACTACAATCATTTTTAAATTTTGCTTTGGAGTTTTTTTTTCACCCCTCGTTTTTTTTCATTTTCATTTTGCTTAACGGACTTCTAATCTCAAAAACTATGCATTGCACTTTGTTCAGATTTTGCCTACATCGTCTAAAATTTGCATGTAAATTTATTTTTACTTGCTTTGATGGGACACCGACGGGTCTTTAATAAAAATAATTGAATTGAATTGAATCCAGGCAGGCCGAAAATTCTTTTTGACTCTCTTTGTCGGACAGTTTCGACGCATGATGTCGGTTACGACTCTTTTGAGAGTGTTCCAATCAACATCTGGATGTCCGGAAAGAACATCATTCCAGTCTACTGCCGATAATTCCCTTCTCATGGCGGCAAAATCTCCTCGCCAGAAATTCAGATGAGGCTCAGTCGTATTCACTTGTTGGCTGCATAGGCGGTATTCCCAAAACAGCATGACATGTTCACTCTTACTGAGCGGTGTTATGAACCTGAGTTCGCCAGGGCTAATTGGATCATTTGTAAGGACTAGGTCCAGACAATGTGCTCTTTGGTCTTCTCTGATCCTGGTTGGGAACGTGACTCTTTGTACCAGAAAAAGATTATCCGTTAGCTTCAAGAGCCTGGAATCAAAGGAATTTCGCAAACCGTTTACTAGTAAATTGTCCCAGTCGACCATGGGTGCGTTGGAGTCTCCGGTTATCAGTACCTCTTGGTTTTGTGACATCTATTTAATTAACCCAAACATAGCCTAGTCAACCTCAGAAGTTTGATTGGGCGACCTGTATACGGTCAGGCTTGTCAGGAGTTTCGCCTGGCATAAGACCGATCTTTCATAGTGAGAGTGTCAATGAGCGGGAGATAGGAGCTGGAGTTAATGCGAATAAGGAACCAAAGGCCAGCTTCGTGTCTTCTAACTCACAAATTTTAAAGTTCGTCTGGTGTCATCTCTGAGTATAAGAAGTGCCGGATGCGGCTTGAGAGAACAGTTTCCGGGTTAAAACCCTCTGAACATTTTCGATCTTATTACGGTCGCAGGCGTTCATTAAACCAAAGCAAGGACAGCAGTATTCGAGGACTGGAGGAACAAACATTTGATAAAGTCTAAGCTTTATTTCCGGAAGGAAAAAATTATGCGATTTGAATCCACATATCGGCGCGGCTTTGGCAGAGATTCTATCTGCATGAGGTGATAAAGCAAGTTTATTTGTATAACTTAGACCTAGGTCCTTTATGGTGAGGCATTCTGAGAGTGGGTTATTCTGAAAAATTATGGGACCAGGAAGTTTGGTAGGACCAAAAGACATGAAACTACACTTGGATGATGAAAACTCCATCTGCCATGTTGAACCCCGTCTGCTTAAGCGTAGTAAATCAGCATTAATTTTTTCAGCACACATATTTGCGGTGTCCTTAGAGTATGAGTAAACACACTTGAGGTCATCGGCATAAGTAAAAGTTTGCGAATTTCCGAGTTCAGTCGAAATATCATTGATGTATAGAAGGAAGTGTAGCGGACCCAGAACTGTGCCTCGAAGTACGCCACTCGTGAACGGGTGAGATGTCGTTAGCCATTACTAACCATGACTTTCTGATATCGGTTGGACAGCTAGGACCTGGTGAAGTCGAGTAGAGGCGGCCGGATGCGGAAAGCATCCAAATGTCCCAAAAAACGTCTATGGGGCACCCTGCCGAAGGCTTTGCCAAGATGAAAGTATATAACCACCATTGACTGCTGTTCATTACGAAGAGATGTGATTGGATTCAAAAATGCCAAGTGGCAAGTTTCGTATGATCGTCCAGGTAAAAGTCCATGCTCACTAGAGCTCAGAAGCCGATTAGCTAGATAGAAGTCAATAATTTCATTGAAAATAGTCCCTTTAAGAAGCTTTGCTAGAGACGGCGTTTTGTGCACACCCCGATAGTTATTAACATCGGACCGAGATCCAGACTTGAAGACGGGAATGATAATTGAGGTTGTCCATGTTTCAGAAAAGAATCCTTTTGAAATATAAATCGAGATTAAATGACTAAGCAATATAGGAAGTTCGAACGCTTGTTTAATAATCGAATTCGGAATCCCGTCCGTTCTCGAGCAGTGTGAGTATTTTAAACGACTTATGTGTTTCTTAATGGGATCTGAGGAGACATCGATTGTACTCAG
>CACRXP010000170.1:842862-882408 GCA_902702965.1 Spirometra erinaceieuropaei
CATTGCTGTGCACTGGGCATCGCTGCGTGAGTTCAACTCACCATCATCCCAACCGTCTGATAAGGTAGCATCCTATCAAACATCCTGTTTAACTGTGATGGCATGTAGGATGTGCTATTTCGAGTGAACGAAGTCTTCAAGTCAGTCACTTTGTTCACAGATGCTGGGAAAATCGAACCCAAACGAGAAGGCACCCCAGGACTAATGGCTGTCAGCTTGAGGAATGGGCAGTTCGCAATATCTCGAGTTGAGGCTACTGTTAAATGTCCAGAGTAAGGACGAGATCGACACTCAAGCCGATTCCGCTCTCAGGGTTTTCACAGGTCTTTGGAGACGTCTGTTGGATCGTCACGATATCTCCAGTCACTACGACCGTCCTCTTTTACCGGACATTTATATGGCCAGTCAGCCTGTACTATTGTAAATATTTGGCTATTTGCACGAAAGGCGGGCGAGAACGGGAAACACTTGATGACCGCTACCCGAGAACCATCCTTTGAACGAAGCGTTCGACCTCCTCTCGAACGGGACAGTTGGGGTTCGCAGCGGCAAAACGGTGGGGATCCCTCATAAAAGACGACTGGGTTTGTTTGCGCACGTTATTTGTAGCCTGCCCCAGGAGGTCAACGCTGCCACTCTTCATCCAGTGCCCTGGGACATAGTGAAGATCGGCTCAAAACTTGACTCAATATAGTTCGGAAAGCCTGTTTTTCAATCTTTTATATTTGGTCTCCGTTCATGGCAAGATGAGTGGGCCGAGCTCTCTAGCTCCTCCGCCGCAGAGGTATACTTTGCAACACCATTAATTCCAGATAGATCAGGCAGGCTCATAGCAGTACCAGGTAGCATGCATAAGGATTCTTAGTCTGTTGCATCGCATCTGACAAGTGTAATCGAGGTATCTTTTTCCTCAAATGTTTACACGTCTGCATCTGTGCTGACAAGCCCCCGAAGGCCTGAAGCTCAGTATAGTCACTTTTATCTGACGTAAATTTTGATGCACTAATTAGTACTACACTTGTATAAATCACGTTGAGACTGATGGACGTCTTGTCTGTACGAAGACTTCCGCCAGCATTTGTAAACCAAATTAGTAGAATTACTCAGTATCCTATTTGAATGTCTCTCAGCTTTTAGTAATGCATAGTGACGAACGATATCGAACCATTGGTCACGTGAATTTCGACGATATTATGTCTGTGGATTTAAAACAAATGTCCCGGGAGTTCAGTCGGACGAAGTAGGACTAAAAACTGGCCTCCGAGGCTGCGACCTATTCGGCACATATTTCTTGATGATCTCCCCTGAAAATTGGAAGTTTGACATTGGCTGCTTTCATTAGCTGTCTGTCATGCAATAATCGACCCAGTCTTCCGTGATTTCCATGTTATATCGGTTTTCACTAGCTTATGGTCGCTTAAGTTGCACGACCTTCGTTTGCATTCTAGAAGCATGCGTAATTTTGCATTTGAGGCGGTTTAGGTCTGCCAGGGAAGTAAACGTGTTGACACTGGCTCCGAGTGGACAGGTCTTTGGGGAAGCGGTTGGTTTCGTTTCAACACGGCGAGGGAGGTGGGGGAGGGTGCAGCATGGATGAACCAGTCGGTATCTTTGTTAAATCTGACCACGAGGTCAGTCTCTTTTGGGTTCATCTACATGTAGGGGCTTTCAGATTAATCACCTACAATCTTAAGTGGGTAATTGTGTCCGCGGAAACACCCACGAGGATGGTGTTGCCGCAAGTGTGAGACTCTCTGCTTACCTGACTGTTAGGGACTAGACATCTCTCTTAAATTCTCCATTTTGTTTCAATTAATCCCATTAGAATTGTCTGTGCACGATGGTTGGTCGCGTGGACTTTCGCTGTTACCAACAGCAATTACGATCGCCTAGAGAACGTTGTGAAGATTCAGACTAGATACAGCTTTAAGGGAATGATATTCGGTTCAGCAAAAGAAGTCGCTTAAAATTTAACTGTCCTATTTGCCCTTTGCCCAAAGTCATTAGTGTTTCATTTCTTGTGAGACTCTCTGCTTACCTGACTGTTAGGAACAGGTTGGTCTTTATCATTTTTATTATGTGCTTTATGCGCGAGGCATATCTAGTTTAGGAACGAGATCATTGTCTTCATGTTAGGAACTGGGCGCTTGCATGCTACTGGTCAGGTCTCAATTCGTATTGTCACTTCACTTGAAGTATCCGAAATAAGGTGGAGGAAGGGATAATTAATCACAGTACTTTGGGGGTCATCGATGAAGGTATCTTTCCGAATATCCGCCAAGCGAGATCAAGAGTTCAGTTCAGCGCTTGACAGTGAATATAGCTTGAGGAATTCGTCTGACCCCTTTTATCTCACTCCATTATCGCAACTGCAGACTTACTGGCGGTTCTTTCCGTTCATGTTTAGTGTCTCCTCGCAGAGGGGGGGGGGGGTTGGCTTCCTCAGACTGAAATATCAAGTTGACCCTAGTTATCAGCTATGAATCCATTCTGACTTGTCTTCCGAGCAAGTAAATATGCCAATATTCCGCCCTTAAGTCAACTTCTACGTACGCCAGTAAATGCATTCAGATTATCCTCACTCACAGCTCGGCATTTTCCAAGGATTCGCACCACAGCATCTATTTTCTCCTTATTTTATTGTAGATCCAACGGCTGGTGGCCTTCATTGACCAAGAGGCCAATACCAAAGTGGAAGAAATCGATGCCAAGGTAGGCAGCCGCCGTCGGCATCCCTTCCCCTCCAATGTGTCGTTTTTTGTAGGCTGAGGAGGAATTCCAACTGGAGAAGTCCCGCCTGGTCCAAAATCAGCGCCTCAAAATAATGGATTTCTATGCAAAAAAGGAAAAGCAGCTGGAGCTGTCCAAGAAAATGTACGTCCCCTTCTTCTCCCTGACACTGTACTGTCTTTCAGTCAGGACTCCAACCTGATGCACCAGGCTCGTCTTCAGGTTCTGCAGAGCAGGGAGCAGTTTATTGAAAAGCTGCTGGCTGAGGCGCGTGAGCGCCTCTTTACAGCCACGAAAGACACTGCCAAATATCGCACTACTCTGGAGGGACTGATCTCTCAGGTATTGTTTCAGTCTTTGCTGCGGCCTTTTGTCCAGGATCCCATCCAGTTGTATCCTGCCCCATTCGATTATCATGTTTTTGCCCACAAATTGGGCGGCTCTGTTGTGTTCAGGCAGGGCAATGCGTTCAAGTTAACCATGAAATTGGTCCGCTCGACGCCATTTGCCTCCAATGAGTGCGGACAGAGCGCATGGACCATAGTCCTCCTGTCCTCAAAATCTCGGACAGCTGTTAGGCGACTTCTGTGTGGTATAAGTTCCTGTAGTTCGAAGGTTGGCGTCCCATATCACGCCAATTGATTATTACAGGAGCGTACCAGACTGCGACTCAGGCCATATTTTGTGGCGGGCAATGTTTCCCGTGTTGTAATACAGCTTGGCCTTCTGACTTTATATATAGGCAGCCGATTTGCCTGGTCATGACCGAAAGACATAACCGCTGCATGTTTCGTGATTAACCATTCGTCGGACCTGAGGGTCTGCGCATATCCCCACGCGCCTTCGTTGAGAGCCGCTCCATTAGTGGACGCGCCGGGTAGTGCACAGCTGGATGCAGTCTGTGCCAGTAAAATCAACAGCACGAGGAGAGGGGATGAAATGGTAGAGGGGCGTTCACCGATCGTCGTTACGGGACTCACTCGTCCCGTTGCGCCTTACGAGTGAGTTTTGTAAAAACGATCGGTGAGCACCCCATCTACCATTGTATATTCCCGATCGAAACCGACAAGACAACGAGCCCCTGGCTCAGTGGTTAGAGGCGTTGGACGTCTAACTAATAGGTTGCGGGATAGAGCTCTAGGTGTTCCACACTTCGGAAACCAAAGTCGGTTTTTAGACATCTTCGCATCCACCGTTATCTCGAAATGACCCCTCCACCTCTGTATGGCCTTTGTTCACCACGATAAATGACATACCTGTAGGTGATTTGTTTTCAATAAGGCATGTTTTGCCGAACCAATTGGTTTTCGTGACTCCAATCCCTTTTGATTGGGCGCTTAATCTGTTGTCTACTCATCTAGAGTACATGCTGTCTCTACCGTCTGCGTGTGTGTCTACATCAGTCACTTTGAGTAGACGCCCAATCAGTGCTCATGACAGGCGATCGGGATAGTGCACGAGTGAAACTGCATGAGTCAGTCTAGCCTGTGATATCCATCCGCCTTTAGAACCAACCATGTACACAGGGCCAGGGCAACATGACAACCCCTCAGGTCTGATGTTTCCTAAACAAATGTCGGTCATGCACAACCCCTATCAGCCTACATTTCGTCACCTGTCTACTCCTTCTCGGGAACGGAAGTCGTTTTTTAGGCATCTTCGCATCCACCGTTATCTTGACACGACCTCCCACCTCCACAAGAATCTGCCATCGTGGCCGCACTTTCAGGTCCCAATTTAGCTCTGTTCTGACAACTTCCAGGCCGTCGCTACGGGGACGCCACTAAGACGCATGAAAAGCGCCACTTCTCCCTGCCACCGCCTCAGCCAACGGACCTCATTCCAACAACGAGCAGACCAAATGGGCTTGCTTACATTTGTGACATCTGTCCGTCTAGGTGCCAGAGTTGACGAGGTGTAGACCCTTCTATCTAAAGGCCGGACCTGCACTCCGACTGGTGGTTCCCCTAGTTTCAGGAAACTGTGTTGCCGACCCTACCTTGCGAACTTCGAAGTCAGGTCATCAGTCGTACCTTGCCAGGCGAGACGTTACTCTGAACGCTTAATCAGAGCAGTTCAGCTACAGTTTGCGACTGGCTGACGAGACAGGAATGAACTGTTGACTTCTACTGGAGGGCCAGCCGCTGTAGACTATGACTGAGACTTGAGGATGGCGGATGCATGTTTTGTGAGGCTTTTCGAGCTTCCTTTACCCGTAGGCAACTTTCATTGGTTCATAGCCCCTGGTCAGGAGCAAACTGGACTACGTAGATTGCAGGTTTTTGAGTCAATTTTGCTTATAAGGGTGGCTTGATATTTGCTGCGTACCTTCGCTAGATACATTTCAGGCCTTTTAATTAGTACCCATTTTGAGCGTTTACCCAATAATATTTTCCCTATACTCTATAAGAACTGCAAATCAGATTTATTGACGGGACTGGGCTGGACTCATTTTCTGTCGACAGCTAAAATCGCCTGCCTACAGCGAAACCGCGCTCGCGACCCCGTCGTGTTTTCAACTCTGCCTCCCCCGCGTCCACAGAATATTAGATGAGTCTTCATTACACGGGCCCGGGTCGCGCACTGCTTCTGACCAAAGTCCGCGCCTGCCTGTCTCAAAGTGCAGCGCGCATCTCGCTCGCTGGCCCGTCACTGACTTCCTGTGATTCTCTTGCGTTCGCAAAGCGCCTCGGCAGCTTTAATTGTCTGGCGGCGACTGACTCGACACGCGAGCAGTAGAAACTGTTGTTTAGGCTGTCATTGATGCCAAAATGGCGGCCGTCCTCACACATGAGTCGCGTCACGGGTTCTGGGCGGTGAAAAGGCGGTCGGTTCTCCCTCGAGGTGCGTTAACCGATCACCTCCAGTGCTTTTTTGACAGTTCAATGGAGGCGTCAGACGTCTCCTGCTTGGCCACTTTTCACAATTCCCCAGCCTACACGGCGAGCTTTCCCAGTACGAGGAACGTGGTTTAGCCGCAATTTCACCTGACAAAACAGATCTACGAGGTGGCAGCCCTCCTGATGGTAGGATTAGGCACAGACCGTCGACTTTGTGTTCCCGACAACCCATTTTGAATCCTTGTCGTCGGTAAGATTTTCTTCGGCGCAACCGCCCAAATTTCTTCTACCACATGCGATGCAAATGACCGGCATTGCAACACTTGTCAGAGTTTTTTTGGAAGTATAAGTGCACAACCAGAAAACATATAAGTATCTTTTGAACACCTGTTCACCTTGTGACGGATTCTTCAACAATGACACAACTTGGAGTTGATGATGATAGTTGGCCTCTGTGATCTCACCACCAGCCTTCCCGTCAGTTAGATAGACTCTTTAGACTGCCCTGGCATGAACCCGCAACCACTACCTCAATAAATCATGCCACCGCAACGCTCGCTCTGTTATTCGGTCGCATAGTGATGACGTTTAAGTCCCACGCGATTCTTACCACAGTAATCAAGAAGTCACTTGGATCACATGAAGCCCGATTGGTTCGGCCAAGCGGTTGTCCGAATTATCTCACCTTTACCTCAACCGACGTATGTCCACCGTTCGCCAGTGAGTAAAAACCAAATTATTAATCGTTGCCGGAGCTGCTGCGTTCGTTCGTCTGTTCCGTCGTCAAGTGTCCATCGTCGTGCGATCAAACCCTGTTCTTTCTCTGATCCTGCATTGGTTGACGCATGCTGTACCTACGAGCCCTCACGACTAACTGATTACCGCGACTTGGAGGCACATACGCCATGTGTTGAGGACTTGACTGAATTTATGGCCGGCAGGCAGTTTTGTTTTCTGTGCGGGCTTAGTTGAGTTGAACGGCGATCCTCATAAACAAAGTAAATTTAGGATATATCCACGAGCTTAAACGATTGACCCCGTGGGCCGAAATGTACTATACATCCTTAAATGTTTCCACAGATATTAAATAATGATCCGGAAGACAATCATGGCGCATATTATGAATTGCGCAATGTGATATCTGAATTTTGTCTTGGCCACATTGTTAGTCTTGGCATACTTCTTCGCACTTCGTAATTTTCTCTTCTATCTCAACCTAGGCCTTGCTCCAGCTGGTAGAGCCAAACGTTCTCATCAAATGCCGAAAGTGTGATGTCGACCTTGTGCAGGTAATTCGTGCCTTCTGCTCTTTCGCCTGACCATCAGCACCCGTCACCAACCGACCTTTGACCTCTGTTGTCCGCTTCTAGAGCCTATTAATTTTATCCAGAACACTTTTAATCACCCATCATATTCTACCCACTTAGATTAAGTAGTCATGTTGTTGCTGTCAATTTTCCCGATTCACCCGGTTTGTCTTCTTTCTCCAGTCTGTGCTGCCGTCGTGTATCACAACAGTTCAGAAGGCGACCGGACTTACATGTTCAGCAAAAATCGACACGAATAACTTTCTGCCTGAATCTTGGTACGTTTTCGTTTTATAGTCTGGCACCCGTAAGTGTCCCACTCTGTCCCATGCTTACTGTCTTTTGATGGCTTCAGCTCTGGTGGTGTTGAGGTCTCCGTGAACGATGGGCGAATTCGTGTGATCAATACTCTGGACGCCCGGTTGGACCAGGTGGCCGAGAAAATGCTACCACAGATTCGAGAGCAGATCTTTGGTGTCAACAAGAACCGCAAATTCGCTTCTTAAAACGCTATCCAAACTCGTTGCTCCTCCATCCCTGTCCGTGCCCTCTAAACGTTGTGCCTCCAAATTGCATAATATATTTGCCACAGAAATGTGTCTGCCTCCCTTACTTAACCTGATGCAGTTTACTCCATCATTCTCCAATCATTCCGCATTATTTGACTTCTGCATACTATCCCCTGATTGCACAACTCATTTTCTTGTTTTCGCCGACTGTTCTTTGTGGTAGTTCTTTAGAGGCAATAAAGTTTCCCAGCATGTCTTCTTAATTGCTGTGTCCCTCGAGGTAGACCGTGCAGGAGACGTCCTGGTCATTGGGATTGGTATGAAGACGCGGTTCGGCTGTCTGTCAACAGTCGTTTTTTCCTCGTCTGTTTATCCTACACTTCGTTCTCGAGATCATTTGGATAGTGGCAGCTCAACGATGATGTGCGTCGTTTGCATGGTGGGCGCAGCGCCGATGACCGACGCACGAATTAGTTTATATTGTTTGCTCGCCCGCCTGAACCTGATGGCAAGATAGCGTCGGGACGACCGACGGCTCAGTGGCTGGCAGAACTAGACGCCCCGTCTACGCGCGCCACGCACGTGCCTGGTCTGCTCACGTCGGCCATCTGATCAGGCGCAAGTGACTATCAGAGCTTAGCGGCCCGCCCACGTGTGTCGCACAGCACTTGGACGGGTATCAACTTCCATTAAAGAACGTTTCCCACTGACATGGTAGGTGCATGTGGTGGGTGACGCCGGGACAGGTTTGTGTACGGTGTATGACCGGGCAGGGCGAAGTGCGTCGACGGGGTTCTAAGTTCGGTGTCTTACTGCAGATTTCCGTGGTAGAGCATATGGCGGAGTCGGCCCGTGCGGTGACCAAATGATCGTGGACAGTTGGGGTGGGTGCGCGACGGCCTGTTGGTTCTCCTAACACTGGTTAGCCCGTCTCAGTGCATTGGATTCGCTAATGACTTGCCAGACCGATGCGTGATGTGTAGGTGTGATCGCAGTGGAGGAAGGTTGGGATAGAGTTGACATTGCTGGTGCAGGGGGCGGTGGTTGGTGAAGGCCCTGGGAGGGATCTCACTGTTGATGGAGGTGATGGTTGTCGGCGCGACGCTTGTGGTATTGGTGGTGATGGGGTGACGGAACGGCGGAAGCTTGCTCGCCATTGGTGGGGTGGGTGGTGGGTTCCGCTCGAAGCTGTTTTGGATACGGAGGATATGCTGCGTCAGTAGTGTACCGAATCCGAGGTGGCTTTTCCGTTCGCTGAATGTCCGTTGGCATTGTGGACATGATGAGACGGGTTGGGCGTTGGAAGTGGTGGTCTGCGAAATGTGGGACTTACGGGCCGCTCTTTGACTTTGGGAGCGGCAATTCGACTGGCCTCGTGGAGTGCTGCGCACCCGTTGCAACACCACTGAGCAGGCACTCGTCCGTCCTGACAGCGTGGCCTCTCCATCATAATTAGATTTGCCTCAGCATTGCGTGGATGCCGAAGATTCTGGCTCATTTCAGGACTTTTATGTCTGGAACTCAATCTTGCCATCTCTGTTAAAATATTCTTTGAAAGCAGCTGACGTCGAGTGGCTGTGTTTCAGGGCTTCATTGACAGAAATCGTCCAGGTCTCCGCCTCACAAAGTTTGGTCGTCAATTATGCCATCCTCCACGCCCTGTGTATCGTGTTGAGTTGAAGTCCACGGAAATTCCAAACCGACCCATGTAGCCGGCTTAGGACCTGCCTGCCTTTATTGCGCTGACGGGCCATTTTGTCATCGATCTTTATAGTCCTGAAAGTTATGTTTCTGAGATATGGGGATCTGTCCAACGATGCGAGTTTGGTGCCGTAGAACTTGATAGGGGTTTATTGTACTCCGCGTTGGGCGTTGGTTGGTGCATGACACCCGTCTTCCTCATGTTGACCATCAAAGATGAAGCGGTCAACACTGCGCTGCATGCCCTAATCCGCTGTGGTATTTAGCGCGCAATCCTCCACGAACAATAGGTCGTATATGTTGACCATAAACGCCTTTAAAAACACTTTTGGACGACGATAGTTAAGCAGTTTTCGCTGATTCAGTAGTTGATGTCGGCCCCGGACCCCCCCCCCCAATAGGCATCTAGTAGCACGAAGGAGAACGCGAGACTAAATAGAGTGCGAACGAGAACATAGGTATGCCTCACTCCCACCACAGTGTGGGATCCGAGCCAGGCGTCGGCGGCACGCCTAGGTGCGGCTTCGGCCGTGCCAGCCTCCAAATCTCTGTCGCCTTGGTCGAAATCCTGGTTATTTGTTGTGTGGACCAGGGGGTGTGGTGGAACGCCAAGGTGAGGATCCGTCCGAGCCATTCACCTGCGGCCTCCCTCGTCTCCGGTCTTCTTGACTCTGTCTTGACACCGGGCTAGGGCGAAGGAGGAGGAGAGAGTGTAGGTAGATGCAGCGCAAGTCTACCGGCACTCTAAACCCTTGCGCAAGTCACCGTCCCTGCTCCCCCCGTTGCTGCAGCTGTGGGGCACACGTTGGATATCATCGAAATCGATGGCCGAACTGTCATGCCTCACTCAAAAGGTCACCGCAGATTCTTTGATAGCTGTCCCGTTGTTCGTGACACGAACCGTCACTCCATCATGAATTTGCGTAGAGTGTTCTGATTTGATGTGAATTAAGCTTCATCGGACGTCGATGGTAGTGTGATCTGGCCTGTAACATCTTCTTGGGGACGAATTATCGACAAGAATGACTGGAGCTGCTACTGCCGGCTTGTTGGCGGTCACCAGCCTATCCTACTCCAACCCCAGGAGGGGTTCTTCAATCGCTGATCCTCGGGCTCTACCTGTGGTCGGTTATTTGGATTATGCAGTCATGTGAGAGTAACGTTTTTTTCTATTTTTACTTGCTTCGACCAGAGCCACTGCTGGTTAAAGCACTTCCAGACTCTACGTTATCACTAACCAGTTCTGCCAGTGCTTCGATATAGTTTTTCTTCGGTGGGCGTTCCACCTCAAGATGTCGGAGACCGTCGGGCCGAGATGCTCTCTAAGAAGGAACTATCCTTTTCTGTCCGCTTGATAGTTAACGGCACCTGGACGTTCTGATACTAATGGAGTGGTTTTGGTTACTATGTAATTATAAGTGACTGGTAAGTGGACGAATCGTTGGCAACGACTTGTTCACTCTCCGCCGCACACTTGTACTACTGTTCTCGTGATTCGGTAGTATTTTTGATCAGATACGTGGGTTTTGCAGGGGAGGGTGACAAACGGTCGGCCTCCGTGACTTTCCAGGGAGAATGTCGACTGCCCGTCCGAAGATGTTTTGTCGCGTGTCTATTTGATCTTCGCGGCTTCTTTCGGTGTGAAAACCATCCCGGTTTGTTCTCTATGTGACGACTGTGGAGCATCATCAGTCTGGGCCGATGCTGGCAGCGAAGACATTAATGAAAATGCTTATTAGACTGACGCGTCTAATTTTAGCATTCTGCCATGTCTCCTTCGTTGAGTAAAGTAGGTGAGACAACTTTGCTACATCTCTTTAGAACAGATTTGCTACACCGCGCGTGTTGAATCATCTCCGACTGCTGAGAACTTGGAGTAACCACTTGGTATTTCGTCTTCATGCGCGAATTTGTTGTTTCGGAGACATCGACTTACTGTTGGAATTAAAGCAGAAGAGTTTGCGAGGGTCCCCGAACTAGAAGCTAGGTCGGATACATCAAAAGATGATGGGTTGGGCAAGGGGGAAGTTTTATTTCCATCCTCACGATCATTTGCCTACTGAGCTGATAAATAGGCCTGTCTCCGTTCCGCTTATCGCTGATCGCCGAATTGCCCTTAAGTCGATATAGAAGGAGTCACCGGTTTTTTACTCCATCAACAGTTGATGCTCAAATTCTGGTAGTATATTTTGTCAGTATGGTTCACTGACCATGCAGCCTGGCGACGCAGTGTCCTGGAGTGTGGGCTTCTGCATTCCGCGCCCTCCGCACACTGCGGCGATGTTGGCTGATGCCTGGTATCAGTTTGCACATGCTGGGACCCAGTCGCATAAGTGAGGCCTTGGCAGTGACTTCCCTGAATAGGACCTATCCTCCCTTCACCTACAGAGATTTATTGAAACAGGAGGGATAAGCGAATTATTCCAAAATTTAGAAACATTAACGCTACCAAATGCCTGCACACTAGCCAGTATATGCATAATTGTGCTGTAGAAGGTTGGTACGATGTCAGTTATCTGTGGGTGAAGTGAAGGCAGACATTCTCATTCTATGAACTTGGGACAATAAGAAAATTAAAAACAAACCTTGCTGAGATACGGAAAGTAATATTATGACACAAATAAAATGTTAGACGATATGGGTCAGGGGACATTATGATATATAGTGGTGTATTCATCCAACTGGCGCTTAAAAGCCTCAGCGGATGTGGGCATGACGATATATGCAGACAGAGCATCCCAAGTCCGAAACACTTTTGAAAAAGAACTTCCGTGTGTCCGGTCCCGCGCCAGTCACGCGTAATTTGAGTGGATGACCTCGGAGGTTCGTTGTGGATGCTTACACAAGGAAGTCTACAGGTGGAATACGGCATTTCTGATCGCTCATGATACGGAATGTTTGTATCAGGTCGCCCCTTATCTGTCTGTAACTCAGAGGGAGAGGCCGAGGTTGGATAACCCTGTCCACTAACGAATTTGGTTGTCCGCCTTTGAACTTTCTCCAGGATGCCGAGGTCTTTGCGGTCCAGGGTTTCCACGCTTAAATGTTGAACTCGAACTGTGGCCGCACAAACGTCTGAAATACTTTAACTAGATAGTCCCCATCCAAGGTAGCGAAAGCACGCTTGACAAGGTAAAGGCCTGATACCGCGGACTTGGATACCTTGGAGTAGTGCAGCGACGGTCTAAGTGATTCGAGGGGATCCAGGCCCGATGTGTTTCTATACTCGGTCTGCTTTGGTGAGCCCTGATCAGAATCCCGGATCTCCACGTGGAAGCCAGGTTGAAGTCCAGGCATTTGATGTCCAGTTTAGGAGACCTCAGAGCAATCATCCCCCTCAGTTTCGATTGTGCTGAGGATAGAGATAATCTTTTAGGGGAAAAAAAGCAAATGAAACAACTGACCGAGCTCATGTCCTCAGTGGTATGATTGATACATAGTCAAAAAATCATTTCGTTTTTGAACACCTAGAGGGCATTCTTAATAAGGAAAAGGAAATCAAGACAGCATGTTGTATCAATGACGAAACAGAGTCCCGTTGAAGGGGTCAATTGGTGCTAGATTTACTTGCTCTGTGAAAACTGGGGGCTCCTTCCCAGGCCACGTGATCTATATCGATGTCGTTGGTAGTAGCAATAGCACTGTTAGTAATGATGGTGATGTGGTGGTGGCGGCGGCGGCAGCGGCAGCGGCGGCAAATTTCACTCCACAAAACTATCTTTTTCCGTGTGAAAAAGAAGAGGGTAGATTCTTTACAATGCTGTTTCTGAGGACTATAACAAACTCAAAATCACAATGGTCATCCCGTTCCAGAAAGTGCAGCTTGCTCCTAACCCAATCACCTGCCCTTATTCTGAGGAGACAATCTTACCGAGGCCAAACCATCCTATGAATGTCGGCCAGCAATGCAGTCAGGATGGTGGGGCTTGCATTTTGATGCCGTTTTTCGCGCCATTCGCGTTCTGGGCACCTGCTGCCTCCCCTTAGCATCCAAAAATCGTTTTTCCTTAAAACATGCTGCGCTTCTATTTTCGGCAGTGCATCAAACCTGCCGACCATGCTAAAGGACTAGCCAGGTCTTTTAATTGAGTCGTAGATACTTGCGAGCTTACGGATCTTATTCCCATCGCCAGATTGACAAGGATAATTAAATGCATAAAAAATTAGAACTTCTTTTTACCTGCCTTTCACTGTTTGATTCAGTTTCTACCCTCGTGGTCAGTTTAGTTCCATTTATTTTAAGTATACTAGCGAAGCCTTCGTAAATCCATATTTCATTCATGGCGGTCTGTTATAGACAGTTGTACATACATTTGGAAATTCATCCTTGTCAAAATATTATTCTCATCATTAAATCGAAGTTGTTATTTGCGTAAATCTTGGTATGGAGCTGACCCGATCTTTGTTTCAGGTTCAGTGGGCCGAGGAAAAACACGGGACACATATAAACATTCGAGTGTTCCTTGAAGAGCTTCGGAGACGTTGCCTCCATAACTGATTTGTCTGGGCATCAGGTATTTCTAGGACTTCAGTTTATTTCATCTCAGCGTTCCGTCAGTTCAGACACTTTTTAATTCAAAACTCATGCATACTTGCTTATCACATCAGGAGTTCTTATTCATGAACTGCCCACTCAATTCAAACTGACTAGCATGTGCAACAAATAAAAAACGCCCAAAAGGTTCTGTAATAAAACTATTGTATTTTGTGTCGCATACTTCTTCGTTTATGTCCGTAAACTTGCTTCTAATTTTATAAGCGATTTTTATTAATTTCGAACTACAGAACTTTCTTCTTACTGAAACTTGTCTTTTTTTCCAAATCCTTTTTTCAAGAGATATGTCTGAGCATGTTTGAAAATTAGATCAGATAAAGTTTGAATTGATTACCTAAATCTTTTCAGCGGGGTTTCTGGATCGTTAGCAAGAGAATAAGTGGCCTCTGTTTTGTAGCGCCCGAGCACACTGGGCTCTGCGGAAAGGTAGATTCCTCGGGTTTGGAACCAGTACTCAAAGGTTCGTCCCCGTGCACGATGATCTCACTAGGATTGTCGTTATTCATCGCAAGTTTACAACACACGGATAATCCAATGATAGATGTAAATAGAAAGGTTTATTGTAATGGATAGAAAAATGAATGTAATATGAAAAGGTCCAAAACGTCACACAGGTCCGCTGATTCAAGGTAAAGCTTCAGGGGAGGTGGAGTTGGAGGCTTCCACGGGGGAGAGAATAAATCCGTCCTGTATCTGCACTAAAAGGCACAAGAGACCACAAAATTGTCAGCTTCTGTCTCACACTTTCTATCTCTTTCTTCTGCTTATTAAAACAAACTGGTCTGGTTCGGTCCAGTCGCTACAACTGCCCCCCCTTCAGATGGAGCCCTGTCCTCAGGGCGTGTAGGTATGGTGTTGGGTTGGGACGTGACTTCAACTTCGTCTGTGTGTTGGGGTACGAGATGTGGTGGTAATATGGGTAAGTTGTTCGCTGTAGCCGTGGGTGGTCGTCCTCTGTATGGTTTTAATTTGTCGTAATGTACTGGAAAGGTGGGTCCTTCTGGGGTTTGTAGATCACGTATTATATAGGTGGTCGGGGGTTTAATGTCGGTGACTATGAACGGTCCTTCCCAGGGGTAAAAAAACTTGGCTGGTATTCCAACAGGTTGAACTGCTCGGTAACGTAGGACCAAGTCGCCGCGTTGATAGGGTAACCCGTGAGTATGTCGGTCGAAGTAGTCTTTTTGTCGATCATATGCCATACGTAAGTGTGAACGTGCTAAGTTATGGGTGAGTCGTAGGGATTCCTGTAACTCAAGTACGTATTTGTCTGGCGGGATTTCGTCTGTTCCTGGTATGGGGAAATTCGAGTCCGCGGGTAATCGTAGGTGTCTGCCTGTGAGCATAAAGAAAGGTGCGTATCCTGTCGAACTGTGGAGGGTAGTACGGTACGCCATCAACGCGTAGGGTAAACGTATATCCCAGTTTTGGGGGTGGTGATTTTTAGCAAAAGCTTTTAGAAGGTCGATTAAGGTCTTGTTCGTGCGTTCCACTTGACCATTGCCCTCCGGATGCATTGGAGTTGTGCGCGTCTTTTGGATAAGGAGAAGGTCGCAGACATCGCGAATCAGTTTGCTTTCGAAGTTGGCTCCACAGTCGGAGTGGATTGAATGGGGTGCCCCGAAGCGACAAATCCATTGATGGAGAAGTGCAGTCGCCACAGAGGCTGCATCCTGTCGTTGTAACGGTGTTGCTTCTGCCCACTTCGTAAAGTAGTCGACCATAACCAGTATGTACCTATTACCGCTCGTCGTGTAAGGTAGTGGCCCGATTATGTCGACGCCAACCCGTTGGAACGGGAACCCTGATGGCATTGATTGTAATGGTGCTCTTGGTTTCGGATTAGGTCCTTTAAAGGAAGCACATGTAGGGCACGTGTTGCAAAAGATGGCTACTTGTTCACGTAAGCGGGGCCACCAGAAGCGTTGTCTCATTGCGGCTTCTGTTTTCGACTGTCCGACATGTCCTAGTTCACGGTGAATATCTTCGAGCACTGATAGTGTTAGTGAGCCTGGCACTATGAGTCGTGGCCTGCTATCGGTGGCGTCTTTAAAAAACAGTAATTCGTTTTCAATAAACAAGTGTGGCCATTGTGCTCGTAATATGATAGCGTTCTCCGAGGACCCGCGTAGTTCCTCGTCTGTTGGGCGATGTTTGCCGAGTAGCTGGTGATCATAGACGATGGCCGTATCTGGATCTGTGCTCTGGGCTATGGCCCAATGGTGTCGTGTTGGTTCGCTAATGGTGATGGTGGCAATTGTACTGGGATTTCTGATGAAATCTTCGGAGAGTAAAGGTGATGGACGCCGTGACATTGCGTCGGCGTTGGTGTGTTTTGCTCCAGAGCGGTATTGGCAATTAAAGTCGAACTGTTGTAGGTATTCCTGCCATCTTGCCAATTGTCCTTCTGCATCCTTCATTGACTGCAGCCATTGGAGTGCTTTATGATCTGTCCTAACGATGAAATGCCTGCCGAGAAGGAAAGGTCTGAATTGTTTAATGAAATTTATTAGAGCGAATAGTTCGCGTCGGTATGTACAGTAGTTACGTTGTGGCTTGGATAGCGTTTTGCTGGCATAACTGACTGGGCGTTCTGTGCCGGTGGTGTCAGATTGTGATAAAACTGCTCCTATTGCAAAACCACTGGCATCGGTATCTAGTATGAATGGTGGAGCATCTGCTTGCGTGTCAGGTAACATGAGAACAGGTGCCGTTACTAGTCGAGATTTTAATTCATCAAATGCGTTTTGGCATTCCTCGGTCCATTGGAATTTCCGGCCTTTCTCGGTGAGTCTGTGCAAAGGTCGGGCAAGTTCCGCGAAGTGTAGTATAAATCTTCGATAATAGGGTGCCAGTCCTACGAAACCCCGTACTTCGGTTGGTGTTTGTGGTGTCGGCCACGTTCGTACGGCGGCAACTTTGTCGGGTGATGCATAGATGCCGTCTTTGCTAATCTCGTGTCCTAAGAAGGTGACCTTCTTGTGCAGAAATTGACATTTTCGTGGGTTCAACCGTAAGCCGGTTTCGCGTAGCGCTGTTAGGACTGCCTTCAAGTTGTCATTATGTTGTACTATCGTGCTTCCGAAAACTATGACATCGTCCAAATATATTAAACAACAGTGCGGGTATAGAGGAGTTAAAGCCACTTGCATGAGTCGTTGGAATGTAGCCGCTGCGTTGCATAATCCAAACGGCATGGTCTCGAATTCAAACAGACCCTGTGGTACTATAAATGCGGTTTTAGGTCGATCCTTTGGTTCCACTTCGACTTGCCAATAACCTGATTTAAGGTCGATGGTCGAAAACCATTTTGCACCAGCTAGGGCGTCGAGTGTCACGTCTATGCGTGGCAGAGGGAATGAGTCTCGCGTGGTGATAGCGTTCAATCGATGATATTCAATACAGAATCGTAACTTGCCGTCTTTCTTCTGAACTAGTGTAACTGGTGAGGCCCAGGGCGACTTGGAAGGTCGGATGACCCCTGTGGCGAGCATTCTATCAATGAGATCGTTAACCTCTTGTTGTAATTGTGGCGGAACGCGACGCGCGGGTTGCCAAAGTGGTTTCGCCGTCCCTGTATCAATGGCATGTCGAATAAGCGATGTTCGCCCTATTGATAAGTCGTGCCATGCGAACATGTCTGTAAAGTTGGCGAGGAGCGTTTTCAACTCCATTCTGTCTGTGTTGGGAATGTCGTCATCACTCGGGAGTATGTCGCATATATCTGTGGTTGGTAGGGCCACTGCAGCGGTTATCGACGCAATTACTGTGTCTTCATCCATATTTCCAGTTGAAGGTGCCTGCGTTGTCTCAGGAGTGAAGGATAAGATGCGATCGTGTACATTAATAACACAGTGGTTGGAAGCCAGGAAATCCAGCCCCAGTAGGACGTCCCAAGCCAACTTATGTGCGATTATAAAAACGTGTTCCTTAGTAGCATTGGGGAATGTTATTGGAAGTTGGAGTGTGCCGGCGGTATGCATACGTGATCCATCAGCTGTAACTAGCGTAGGTATGGGACGTACTGTGTCGATGTCGTCTATGCAGTTACTAGGCAGTATGTGGTTGGTAACTAACGACACTGTAGCGCCAGTGTCAACTAACGCCTTAACTGAGCGACCGAAGACTTTTACAATAGTATAAAATGGAGCGTTGGCATTAAAGTTATCAGAACAAGTAGGAACGCATACTGTACCCGCATCTTCATTTCTGGCGGTTGGTTTCGTCGTCGTGCTGCATGCGTACCTGTTTGGCGTATTGGGACTACGTTGCGGTGTATACTGATTTTGCTGATAATTTGCGTGGTATGTTGGCAATCGGACATTGGCGTTTCCTCGGCCTGTCGCCGTTCTTGTATCTTGCCTGTACGTCCACGGACGCCACGGTTGTCCATAGCGGTTGAATCCTCCTTGATTTCCTGGTCTTGGTGTTGGTGTGTTGGTCAAGTTGTGTTCCTTGTTCGCCTGCCGGTAGCGTTCGACACGCGCTATCGCGTCTTGGAGTTCAATCGGTGGGTGCATAATAAACGTGTGTTTTAGGTCCGGTAACATCAGGCCTTCGAGAAAATGGTGGAGAACCACTTTCTCTTTGTCAGCTTGTGCGAGTGTTGGGTAAGCCGCATCGGCAAATCGAAGTAAATCTTGTGCGTAATGTTGCGGCGTCTCAGAAGACTGATATCGTCTTCCAATAAGGCCGTTGATGGCCTCACTAAGAGATAGTGTAGGGCGGAGTACTTGTTCCAGTCGTTTGCACAATGTTTCCATGGACATTTCTGTCGTCAGGCCTGCGTCAAGGGCCTTATCTAGTTGTTGTGGACCAAGTGCCTTTAGTAGTGCACGACTGCGTTCATTTGCCGGTATTTCCTGTAGATAAAAACGGGTGCGTCTTAGCCAGGCTTGGAACTCTTCTCGGCCTTCATACTTAGGTAGTAGCAGTTGTGTTGGGGCAATGGTAACATCATTCTTAGTGTCAGCTTGGTTTGGGTTCGTAGGAGACGCTGCCACCATTGTAGCGCCCGAGCACACTGAGCTCTGCGGAAAGGTAGATTCCTCGGGTTTGGAACCAGTACTCAAAGGTTCGTCCCCGTGCACGATGATCTCACTAGGATTGTCGTTATTCATCGCAAGCATACAACACACGGATAATCCAATGATAGATGTAAATAGAAAGGTTTATTGTAATGGATAGAAAAATGAATGTAATATGAAAAGGTCCAAAACGTCACACAGGTCCGCTGATTCAAGGTAAAGCTTCAGGGGAGGTGGAGTTGGAGGCTTCCACGGGGGAGAGAATAAATCCGTCCTGTATCTGCACTAAAAGGCACAAGAGACCACAAAATTGTCAGCTTCTGTCTCACACTTTCTATCTCTTTCTTCTGCTTATTAAAACAAACTGGTCTGGTTCGGTCCAGTCGCTACAGTTTGTCTCGTTTGTGGTCCAGAAAGACTGACCTTGAAACAGGTCTTCTTAATAGTCAAATTCACTAAATCTGAATTAATGCAGACAATTGCAATAATATCATTACATGTGGTTTTTCGTAAATGAAAATACGAAATAAGCCCATGTTTATTTAAAGGAAATCGGAGCTTTCGGTACGTACCATAAGTTCGCATTTTCAGCCCCGTTAATGTCACGTTACAGTATACATCGAGTGAGGCATGCGTGTCTTCCGGTCCAACGTTTTATTGTTCCACTGAACATGTGGCATTAATTAAAATGGTCTCATTCAGGTTATTCACAACGAAGACGGATGTTAGAATTCCAGTGGTATGCAAGAGTAAGAAAGAAAAAGGCTGGTAGATTCCTGAAACAGTTAGTTAATTATTAGTAAGTCATCGTCAGGGCTGACAACATTTGCAGAACAATCGACAGTTATAGGGGGCATTGTCTGATCCGCTGTCACTGACGGAGGTCTAGAGGTGACTGCGCAGGGCTCGGTATGACGGCTCCATATCGATTCATCGACTTACTGAGATGTCCGCCGAGGACTAGGCTTCACTCAGTTGTCGGTCTTTCTGCTTTCTGCATGGGCGGTTATTTTGGTAGCTGCTAAGTTGAACTCATCGGTCGTCTGTAAGCTGTTCTTAGCCCCTTGCAATATTTTGTCGCCCCATCGCGCAGCCAGTCGAAGTCCGTGTATGCGCGATCCCAGCATCTTTCCTGCCTGACTTGGTAGTCACAAGCACAGTTTAGGTATGGGAAGCAATAGATTGCCCCCCAAACTGCTCCTTGGCCTTCAGTCGGCCCTTGGTTTTCATTATCTTACTGCGCATGACAGTTTTAGAGGCGGAATGTATCTAGAAAAGGCTCCGGGAAAATTCAGCCGATACGCCATTTTAACGTTCGCGGGAACAGTGCTATAGGAAGGCAAATCTCCTACAGACTATCTTTATTTCTAGAACACAGAAAATTTATGATTTCAGCTCAGTTTAGCACGGTAAAAACCGGAACGAGTCTCGGAGTACCCTGTGTGCATGCGAAAACAGGGTCCGATACACAGAGAAACTATTTCCACGCTTCAAAAACTCTGCAAGGTAAGGAGAACTTTGAAGCATACAGCCCTGCATGTAGAAGACGCAGTAATCCGCGAGACACTTTGCCTAACACGTTAAATAAATAAATAGATAATTTTATTTAAGACCCTTGGGGGTCCCATCGTAGCAAGTAAAAATAAAATTTCCAGTAAGTTTTAGGACAAGTAGACAGATTCTGTACATTATTCAGTTCAGGGTTGTAGAATAACAGACGCAAATTAAAACGGTCAGCGAGCAGTGAAAAAAACCCTTATGAAAAAGGCAAAATGAGTATGAATTGGTTAACATCAAAGGAGGGAAAATTGCCGCTCATGAAAGGGAAAATATGCTGGTCGAACGGGACTGGCCTTCATATGGCATTGTATAAGGGACTCAAAACGTAAATCGTTAAGGCAGAGCTTCCCAAACCGGATGAATTTGTCCGCCTCGAGGTGACAAGATAAGGGAACCTTGATGCGATCGGACACAGTCCGCTAGATTCCAGCCGAGGACGGAACATTAAACGCTAGGGCGGTCATCAAAGCGTAGAGGGGAATATGCGATCCTGAGATATCTTTGCAGACCAGCTAAACTACTATAAGATGGCGAAGGCAGAGGATTCACGCCGTGATCGTCAACAGACCATTTGGGGTCGAAACAAGGAGTTTACATCAAGATCTACGAAAATCAACGTTTGAGGATGAGGGTTCTAAGTCGTAGGGGCCAGAGTGGAATTCTGATGAGTGCCGGCGATTAGCGGAACGAGGCGGCTCGGAGCGTGCACGTCAACCTAGCCACGCTACTCCTTTGCTAATGTTGACAATTTTCGCAAAGCTCTATGATGACCTCGCCGCGCATCAACTTTCAAGCTAACTGGGAAAGTAATTTCAATACCTCTGCGAGAGTGAGACATTCCTCCAACCGTCTTGTATGCACAGCCTCGCGTGCCTCTTGTGTGTTTAAATCAGAAATAGTCGTTTGAATAACGCCTCTTTATTCAAGGGCAAGAGCCTGGACTTTAACATGCCATAATTTAGTAAAATTTGGCTTGTGAAATGCTGTTAAATAATTTGCAATGGAGATTAGGTCTTCTCATGGTAGTCCTGCTGGTTTACGGTTCAGCTTGATGTGTTGGGCTCACGCCTTAAGTCCTCTCGTCGCTGTGCGCCTATTCCCTTCCAAAAAGCGGGAGGATTACAACGAAAATCGATCTTTCGAACGTTTTTTTATATTTTACTCATTTCGTACTGCATTTTGTCAAGGACGATCCAACATAACTTTCGTGAGGATGAAAAAGAAGGTTAGGAGTTTCACGCCGGGGTAGATGGGCAGCGAGCTCAATGAAATTAGTTCCTGTCCCACAATTATTCGGATAATTATAAATGAAGGAAAATTGAATAAAAGCATGCAAATCTGTGGGCAGTTGTCCAATTTGTTCCATTTAAATTTGAGCGTCGGAGACTGCACTGTTTTCTCTTAGGACGAGAACCCTGGGTTGTGCAGATTTTGCTGTATACACGTGACAATCAAAATTAAATGTTACTGCCTTATACGAAATCTTTATGGCGCCAATTAATGCCCTGCCTTAATCAAAACCTAAAGCAAAACCGTTGACGACTTTGTTTTAATCGGCCCTTTCTGTTCGTGTGTAATCCATTTTCTCGTCCTCTGTAGGCAAAATGGGAGTCGCGCGACCAAAGGAGTGTGGGATAGCGGTTAGGTTCTACGAGAACCCTGAGATAATAGCCAACTTTGATCCTGTCCGAACATGGCTTACCAGAAATCACAAGAAGTACACCCAGTCGGAGCCACCGACAAATAAAAGTCTCGCCAACCTTTGTTATCAATTATTGACGTTCCAAGAACAACATTACAATAAAAACGTTTGTTTGTCTTATTTTCCCAACTAAGAATTTAGGTGAAAGACTCGGCCATGAAACTTCCATCGCGATTGTTTATGGACTTTAAGCCTGGCGGGTCACTGTGTTACATCTTCCTAATGTGCATGAAGTACCGACATGACCAGGGATGGCGTAAACTAGATTTTAATTCCACTCGCATCGAAAAACTGCATGAGATGTTTGATTGCGTCAAGCGTGAGCTCGCAAACCAACGGCTGTGGTCGAAGCCGAGTGTCTACCTCACTGAGATGGATGAGGTAAGTTTCTTTTCCCGTTTTGCTGTTTTCGAGATGGGCTCAAGTTTTTCTTTTTTTCCCTATTTTCGCGTGGACTTATGTTGTTAGTTCGTTGAGGAATTGTTTTTTTGTCATTGCTTTTGCTGAACGCAGTAGTTCTCAGTTTTACTAGTTTAGTACGCATTGCAGGCATAAAAGTGAGTCGCGTACTTTTATCGCAGTCTAGTCGCGACCTCTCACCTGGGCTTTACACATTTAAGAAAATCGAGGGTTTATGCTCCTCAATTGTCGCCGTTTGTCTCCGGTGTCCCCGATACTTTGGTTTCCTGAGGACAGTTTTTATTGTGGCGGCTGCCGTCTACTTAACCACCCTAACCACGCTCGAATGACGACGATCTCTACTCACTCATCAAAATCCACCTCTCTTAGACTTTCCGCTTAAGAATGTAAGGCTGACATTTTCGGATTGCTTTTGTCTACACTCTCCCTGCTCACAAGTTGGCTTCCTTGGCGGTGGCGCCTGAACATTCTAAAGTCTGGATACATCCTAAACGAAAGCCCTTTTTCGACGTACTGGACCTGTGGCCCAACCGTTCAAGACAGAATTTTTTTAACACTTACAGACATTAATCGGAGTAATAAAAGACTGCAAAAAGCGGTAATCGGAGTGACCACTTTGCTTCCGGATCGCGCGGTCATTGTGGTGAATTACGGGCTTAGGACCAGTGGTTAATTCCCCCTATTGGCTTGTGAGGAGTCTTACAAATAGACATTCACCCAGGCATTAACACGGTCTATTGTAAACTTGACCCTCTTCCATGCTTAACGTCCTGGCACACGATCCTTATCAGTGTACACATTGTCTCCAGACGTCTTTAGTCAGTCAATTCTATGCCGCTAATATCATGACCAGAATCGAGTAATATTACGTGACGCCCGCCAGTTCTCTTAGATGAACCATAAGAATGACCGAGCCACACATATATGCTAGGCAGGATGACGCACATAACCGGTACTGACACCGACAGATTGTTTTGCCGATCTTTGAATGAAGCACAAGCACCATTGATCGAAGACGTCCAGGCTGTGTTGGGTTTCTGAACACAAAGGCCCTGCATCATATCCGTGCTGGATAATTGTCTTAACCGGAGCCTACTTTGCTCGAAGCTCGGTCTTCAGACTGATTTTATGCCGAATCCAAAAGTTTAGACCAATTCGGACGAGGCTGCACGCGCTCCTGACAGATTTGATGGCCAACTTTACCCTTGCTTGTTAAACAGAAGGTTTGACCCAAGGTATCAGAAGTTTTTGACTATGCTAAGAGTTTTGCCGTCTATCGTGACCATTTAGAGTTTTTTAGCTGCAGGACTTGAGGCGATCCTACCCGCCTTTATATTCAGACCTATTACGGCTGCCGCGCCGTTTTGTGACGAAATGTTGCATCTCTGCAAATGTGCACATCAGCACCCCAACACAGCACTACCAGCCTCACCCAAATCTGTAATGCACGGATCATGACCTCTTATAGCACTGGAAGGGTCTGCTAGCACGTAAGAGCTATGGATTCTACGACTGTTATTTTCACTTTGAGCAATCAAAATGAGGTCACCCCAACACCATTGTTAACTACGATTAACTGGCAAACGTAACAGCGGAATCCCGGATTTTAAGTGACGATTTTCCATAATTTCATCAAGTTCATCGGATATTACAACAGTTTTTCTTCCTGGTTATCTTATGCCCAGAGTTCAGCAGCGCTCATCCGCGAAACTGCAGTACGCATGGGATTAACGCTCGCAAAACTGCCTGAACATGCTACACACATTATTCACCGACCTCCTGACGGTTGGTGTGGCGATGCTCGTGAGGATTCGGTTTCTCAGGCTTTCCGACCGATTTTCAAGGAAGGCAGGGGCCTTATGCTGCATTGGCTCTACGCGCCTGGTTCCTTTGATACGTGGCATACGAGTGAGCAACTCAAGTTTTCGCATACCATGCTAGCATTATTGGAATACTTGAACCATGTAGCTGACTATTTCTTGCGTCATTCTACTTTGCGATCACCCCTTACCTTGGACACTTTCTCAGATCTGCCAGTTGAATGGCCTTCGGACATTGATCCTGAGCCGCGCCCGCCCCTTGGCACGCCCTGGGAGGTCGATGCAAGATGGCTACTGTACTCAATGGAACATCATGAATGGATGATTGAGGAGGACTTTCTGGCACCCAACAGTACGCTGCGCCCAAGAAAGTCGTATACATGTAAGTGATACCTCTTACTTCGCTAATCGTGTCTTTTATATTCTTGAGACGCGTTGTCGCACTGTTATTTCCTCCAAGCCCCCCCCCCCCCATCCCAGTTTATGCCGACCGCGCAGCGACTCCACAGTGCTTCTAACGTGGATACCTGCTAAAAGCTTAGGCATTTTCGTCATGTTTCTGTCGTTTAATGCAGCCGGAACAACCTTGCGTACATAGCTTGTACACCTTAAGGACAGGGTTGGTTACCTCGATAGAGGGGGCGTTGTCTTCGAGACTCCACGTGCCAGTTGTGGTGCTGCCTACTGTGGCCAAACTGGAATCCGTCTCGACACGTATACATGAACATGAGTTAGCGGTGAGGAGAACCTGTTTGCCGGTTTCATTAGCATAATTGGCTTAATCACAATTGCAGTCTATCCGGCAAGTGACCACTGATTTCCGGTTGATGAGAATAGGATCCTTAGGGTTCATAATTTGCCGCGGATTGTTGCTTCAGGTCTGACCGATGCCAATCCCAAATTCGCCCATCAGTCTGGCGATGACACAAGCTTCATCGGCCGAGCCAGCGACAAGATGGCCAGCCTGGTTCTCGAAAGTTGGTCCTCAGTTGGCACAGTCAACGGAGCCATTGGTCTTCATCCGGCCTACCATGCGTTCCGTGCGGGGCTTTAGTCAGTCCAGACGGGGCCGACAACACTGGCGAACAAATCGCAGCTATCTCAACAGTTGTCACCTTCACAACAGGGGGAAAGAGCTAGTCGAGGGTCAGACGACCGACGCGCCCAAATAGCCGAACGCGATTAGCACATGCAACGGCAGCCGATCAACCCATCAGGTTATGGGGGGAAGGCCCACAGACACAGGGACCTAGCGGCGACAACGACTGCCGGGCAGGGGACAGAGGATGCACGAGCGCCGTAGTGGTCGGCCACGGAGAGGCCAAAGCCAACCCCCCGCCAGCAGGCAGGTCAGAGTTCGCGTACCAGGCATGCCTATAACACGAGACAGGCGGTGAGACAGAACAAGCCTGAGCTAGCCAGGAATAAATACCACCGCTCTGACGGTGGGATTGCGGAAATTGCCGGAAAACCAGCACAAATGCAGTGTGTTCCATGGAATCGCCCCTTCTTCTTCGTCTCCTTTTGGGGATGATGAACGGGATATATATTTATTTACATGTAATCTGCCCATCTGTCAACAGGACAACGGACCCGTGGCTCAGTGGTAGTGTCAAACTGCATGGTCAGAACCGAAATTTCAATGAACATCCGAGTCGTAGTACCACGAGTTGCATGAAATCCATATGGATTTCATACTGCAATAGGTGGGATTCTTTAGGACCAAAATAATCTATTATGTGAGCTTTCGAGACCAGTTCCCCATCTCGTCGTCAGACCCATGGGTCATATACAAAAACAGTTAGCTACTCAATTTATTCTGCAGTTGTCCGAAGCCTGCGCCAATTTGCGTTGATTACGTTTTGTCATCTCCTTGGCATTGACCGCCTTAATGCTCACTTTTTCCTTGAGAAATTTTTGCGTGGCATCTAAATCGACTTTCCGACTGGTGCATGCCTCATCTAAGTAAATTGCTTTCAGTAATTCACGGCCTACACCACAAATATGTCTGCTGACGCTTTGCTCCAACAACTAGATCTATATATATTTTTTTATCCAACTAATACTTTTCTCCCTGAAATCGCCAGTCGAGGAGTTTTTGGACGCCGCAAGCACTCAACACGCACCCAGCTCTCAGCTGACTGGTGCCTTCTCGGCCTCCTCGCTCTCCGCCTCAGCGCATTCCACAGCAGCGGTGACTCCGTCTTCTCACTCCCATCACCATCAGATGGCGGCCGCCGCCGTCGCCGCCACCTCCGGCGAGAATACTAGCCACAAAAAGAAGCGCCGACGCTCACCGTCTCCCACAACTGCCGCTGACTACTACAACGGTAGTCAATCGCAACAGTCTTCAAACAGCAAAAAGCGTCGTCATGGCTCTAACCTGCCCACCAGCTCCAGTTTCTCTACCAAACACTCCAATTCGTCCTCCAGTACTAGCTCATCCAGAAAGGTGAAAAAGGAGGTTAGTACCCATTCTTAGGATGTGTGAAGGGGAGTGGGCGGGACAGAGCTTTCTTGGGCCCTCTTTCAGAGTTGCAACGTCCCGTGTGCCACAAAGATCCCTGACAGTCGAAGTGGGTTTGAGACTAAAATCTCCCAAGGTGAGCCAGATCGCCTCGGGTTTCACTGTCGAACATACCCGCCTGGTCACGATATATAACAAAACCCCCTGGGATAGTGGACATCTTTTGTTATTTTGTGTCGGACCCTCTGTCGAATAGGTCAGAGTGAAATCTACCGTCGCGGCCGTCGCCTAATTTCGTCGCAACCCCCGGAAACGGCACGAAATCAGTCTGAAAACCTAGGTGCAAGTGCACGAGGCTTCGTCTAAGACGATCATTTGCACTCAGAGATTAGACACCACTTGAAATATTCGATCGACGGTGCTTCCGCCTCATTCTTCCGACGACTGTGAAGTTGCCCTCTAACAAACCGGTCCATTACGTCCACCTTATTCGGCAGCTACAACGGTTTTGCCATGTGCTTAGAACGCCACTTTGTTGGCTGGTCCCGACAGTTAGAGTGGGGCGCATGTTCGCGAATCTGCAGTATAGAGTTAGGCTAATAAGCGTTGATAGGCGCCTTTACAAGTGACAGTTCGATCGTCGTTACCAACGATCTCCATCTTGTGCCCCACGACAGGGTAGACGCAGGGACGGTGATCGGGTCGTAAATTTATGGTGATCGTAGGCTTTCGCAGCGTCTGCCACACTCTCCGCCTACCTGGGTCTGTTGTCAAGACAGTCAAGAAGTCGGGGGCCGGACGCAGGTAGCTGGTTCGGTGTGAACCCGCGCCTAGACGGGCTGCCATACTCTCCGGTCCGCGCACAAAGGGCCGGGATTTCATACAACAAGAAGGAGGGAGAGGGCGGCGTGGAACCCAGCTGAGTGGGAGTGCCATGAAGGTCACAAACCGTTGCTTTGTATAACAGCAGAGCAGCCACTTTGAGGCCTGAATATAGTAGGCAATACAGAACTGACCGTTATGTCTACTTAGCCCCTTCCAACTCCCGCTCGTTTCGTCTCATCTTTGCTTAGTCTTAGCATAACGCACTGGATCTGGTGGGATAGCATGGTGTCGACACTGTACAAGTTTTCTCTGCCATAGTATCGTTCACGTGCGTCATTACTGCCGGCTGTACAGTAGCGATCCTTGTCGGGTAATGGCCGCGTCATTTTATGAGGACAGCTCGCTTTTCCTTGACGTCTGGGATTTTAAAGACAGTGCTGTTCTTCTGCCTCCCGAAAGGTCCGTAGAGACGTAGTGTCTGAATTTACATTTTAACTTTAACATATTAACTTTCTGCTTCTTCAGGCAAAGGTTATTCTCTTCAACATAAACGTAGGTTCATTTTGTCTTTCAAGTTCTTGAGTTCGTCAACCTCAGTTGTTCAGCAGCACTTTCTATTGCATCTATTTGTTTTTTTCACTTTTCTATTGGTCGGCAAAGCCACCGTTTTCTACGTTCGATGTTACCGTCTCTGTGTTTTGTGTGGGAACTCCCTTCCCCCACCGAAGCTTTCAAAAGTCTCACGCACACACAATCCACCCGCGCCCTGTCGTGAATAAACAGGTGGCTACTCTCCTCTGTCGCATACGATGCTGAAGGAAGTGCCAGTCTGAGACCCAGCCAGAAGTGTTGTTTTCTACAGTAGTTTGCTTATAGGTGTTTCGAGAACTCCTCTGTGTGTCGGCCGGATGTGGTTCGTTGAAAGCCTTCTCTGAATGCGGTCTGTGTCTTTGCGTCCGACTTAAAATGCGCCAATGTGTATAAAGTTTTGCGAAGCCGCGCTTGTAGAGTGAGCCTAGATACTTATCGAAAATGTAACCGGCCATCCTTTGGACTAAATTGTACATCCTCTCGTCTGGATTTGACCTTGCCACTGCTAGGCGACGATACTGTGCAACTCTTCCTCTCTTTGGTCCAGCCTATGCTCCTTGGTCTGGTTCAAGTCGAGAGTCTAAGTGGTATTTTATCGTACCTAACGTCACTTTCCAGTCACTGTCGGGATTTACGCTCTCTACCTATATGAATGAGGCCCAGGACGCAGGGACCAGGCTTTGACTTCTTCGGGCTCGAGAGAGAGAGCCCCAAGGCACTATGAAGCGAGTGAGTTCCGTAGCGCGATCGGTGAGCGTTCCCCTCTTCCATTGTATGTACACGTTTGCAACCGACAGGACGACGAGCCCGTAGATCAGTGGCTAGAGGCGTTGGGCTTCTAACTAACAGGTCACAGGATAAGGCCCCAGGTGTTCCACACTTCGTGGTGGGGTATGACTGACGACGGCTAATAAGCCAGAAATGGCCCTTCCAGTCTGCCTTGTCTTTGTCGACAATGCCATTCTGCATAGATCACGCGCTGCTGAACTGCAACTCACAGTGCGACGAGTGAGTTCCGTTGCGCGATCGGGGAGCGTCCTTCTCTACCATTGTGTCACAGCTTTCTTCATTGAATTGATTTTGCTCGGTATTTTTTAAGGATTACCTCGCAATGACGCCAGATACTCAAAAAGATGACACCAATGACACACCTGACCTCACCAAGGAACTCGACGACCCAGAACCGCCGCATAAGGTGACTCAGGCCGCGATGACCCCCGGCACCCCAATGTTACCATCTCGAGGCTCTCGCACCTCAATCGCCACCACTGAGCTGAGTGAGTATATTCCTCTTTATGTTTGTCTCAGTGCGAGCTCTTTAAACACCAAGTTCCAAATCATTTCTGTCCTGTATCCGGTATAGGATTGATGTGCGCACGATTTCCATATGACTGAATACTCATTTTAGGGTAAGGTGATACCATACTAACAGCACAGGTATTAGCCAAAAGCCCATACACGCGTGTTTCGCCGATATTCTGCCGCTGCATGGCGCAGCCGCTAGGGGTTCGGCTCGTCAGTGGGTCCCCCAGTATTTCCCGTGTATGGACTTTTGGCTAGTACCTGTGCTGTTAGTATGGCATCACCTTACCCTAAAGTATACTTTTAGCTGTCTGTCGACACTTAATGAATATTACGCGGTTACCCGCTGTAGCTGATGGACTTTGGCCCAAATATTCATACATACAATTCTCGGTCTGAGCCTATAGACCTTGAATAAACTGATCTACTCCAACTTCGTAGATAATTTCTGAGGAAATGAAAAAACGAAAATGAATTCTCATTATCACATTCGACGACGTATGGGCTCATGGCTCAGGCGGTGGGGTGTTTGGCTCACTGACCGACTGATCCAGGTTCTCACGCCTGAGGTCTTCCCGTTCTGGATTTATGTATGCATGTCTGAAACCGGCCAATAAGCCAGAAATGGCCATTTCCGTGTTTCATGGCTATTCTCCGTCCCGCCTTTTTGTTTAGCTGGTGAACAGGTGAATTCGCCTGCCGCTGGACTGGACGATCCCAACCGTACACTTGACGGTGGCAGTGGAGGTGAGGGCGGCGAGCAGCCGGTGGGTGATCTCAGTGTGATCGAGCAGGCGCACTGCATTGTGATCCCGTCCTATTCGGCCTGGTTTGATTACAACGCCATTCACGGCATCGAACGGCGTGCCCTACCGGAATTCTTTAATGGACGTAACAAGAGCAAGACACCCGAGGTCTATTTGGCCTACCGAAACTTCATGGTGGATACGTATCGCCTCAACCCTCAAGTGAGTCGCCAGTAACTCAACTTTTTTGCCTCCGGACAACAAGGGGTCGACGCGAAATTGTTCGACGACGTTCTTGTCGGCCCTCCCCATTTTCGGGAAATCATGAGTAATTGACTGTTGACTGGAGGCGCGTTTGCACTGACACCAAGCCTAAGTCGATGACGAAACCTCATATATATGTACAGCACAGTACTACAGTACGTGACCTATCTCATGAAATCTGGTGACAGAATCTGATGTGAGAATTTGGGACGTCTTAAACGTTGCGCACTTTGCTTACCCGCTCAGCCTCCTTTAGGAAATTGTGCAGAAATTGTGCCTACGTAATTTTTTTTCAAGCAAAATGCTCATAAATTTGGTCGAAAATGAACGTTGCGGTATACTCGGGCAATTTCCTGTACTAATATCTGTTCTGGACTTCGGTTGCCCATCTGTGGGTTATTATCAGATGTGTAAGCGTGTCCATGTCATGATAAAAACAGTCATGATGGTTCGTGTAAATTTTGCTAACTTGACCAGTTATATCGAAGGGTATAATCAGGATTTGTCTTTCTTAGCAGTTGCACCTTTCCCATATGTCTGCATAGTATCTGCAAGGTCATTTTTCGTTTCGTACGACTAACTCGCCACATTTCCAATGACCGGTAAACAGCAAGAGTTCGGTCGTGGAGCAGGTAAAGGTGACTTGGCCTATCAGCCGGCTCGCGATTTCCCTGTATGGCTATCTGTCTAGTGATTGTTACTTTGAAATCATAGGCTGTTGTTTAAACCACGCCTGTCATTAGATACGGATACGTGTGTGCTCATGCCTTATCTATCCGACCTCTGTGCTGCTACGGGTTGCACCTGTCCACATGTGAGGATCGGCAGCGGCGGATCTGGACTGCTTGGTCCAGGGACCACCTACATCTCCTAACGGACTCTATGAAGCCAGGTCTTTAGCTGATCTCTTCGTAGCTTCGAGGTGGGCATCGGGGCCGGATGAGGGGTATACAGCATCGAACTAATTTGGCGTGCGACAAGAAACGCACTTAAGCAACTTCAGCTGTCATTCCTGGATGACCTGAGGTATTCTCATGGTGTTGCAGCGAGTATGGATGGTCTCATTCAAGACGAAGTCGGTGTACTTCACCAGAAGGACGTTTTTAGGCAACGGTGGTCAAACGCCTCCCGTTTTGGTCCACCTGTCACGCGCACAGCCCATTATTCACAACGGTACATATGAGGATTGACCGCGCACTTGTTCCTTATACGTGGATAATTGTGACGATGGAGATGTCGCGACGTGGGAACTGCGGATTCGGGCGACGCTGTCGCCTTTGCTGTGTGCATTTGGCAGCAACCTCACTTCGAAATCAAAACTGACAACCATTAGCCCCCGAGGGACACCTTCTCTTGGCCAGAAGGCGGGCAAAGTATGCCTGAGGCCAAGTCATCATGAACGATTTAACCTCCCATGTTTGTTCGATAACCCAGAGTCAGAGCGTCAGTGTCCACAAGAGAACCGCGGAAAATCGTAGATACAACCACCTTTCTTGGTTTGCCTCATTTACCGTGCTCTGGTTTACCTTTTTGTCCATGTATTTGCTAATTTTGTTTGCCTAGGAATACCTCACCTTCACAGCATGTAGACGCAACCTAACTGGAGACGTGTGCAGCATATTGCGCGTACACGCCTTTCTTGAGCAGTGGGGTCTCATCAACTACCAGTTGGCGGCGCCACTATTCGCCAGTGGACCGGCTGCCGGCGGCTCTGAGGCAGCCAGACTCGCGGTCGCCGCCAGTCTCGGCCCGCCATCCACCGCACACTTCCATGTCCTCACTGACAGCGCTAGCGGTCTGCAACCGCTGGGTTCGCAGAATCAGACCGCTTTGAACGCCATGGCGGCTGAGGCCGAGAAGGCGGCGGGAGAGTCCACCTCCGCCTCCGCGAAGACCGACCCCACCACTGTCGCCGACGTGGACCCCGCAAAGTCTGCTAAGGTATATGTCTCGTTTAGCCCCCGCGTCAGCCCTTCTTTGGCAGCTTCAGTGCTAATACTTGTCTTCCCTTTAGTCTGAAGCCGGTGCGTTGGATGCCTCAGCTGCCGCCGCCGCGGGAGTAGCCAGCCAGCAAGGCATGCAGTCCGCCACTGCAGTAAGTGCCTCGAGTGCTCCCCCACCACTCATGGTGGGTGATCCAGCATTCCGCAGTGACCAGTACCTGAGTAAGCCGAATCAGTTAACCGAGTTGGCACCCGCTGGCGCCGGCGCCGCCAATGCGCCAACGGCTGAGACCCTCGCGGTCAACCAGGTCCTGGTGAAGGGCGCCTCCAAGGATGGCTGGACCGACCAGGAGACGCTGCTCCTTCTTGAAGCCCTGGAGATGTATCGCGATGACTGGAATAAGGTGAGTAGGGTTCTCCTGTATTGTGTTAAATTGTGTGGACGGAAATGCATATTTAATTTTGATAACCTGTGCCTGCTGTTCAGTATAACGCCTTTCCGCACTCGACGATCTGCGCTATCGGATGCGGAGACTTTGACTCACTCTCCCTCAGCAGTGGAGACCGAATGCTGGAGGTCAAAAAACGCTTCACTCTGCAGGATGATAGTGTTAAGTCGGGCTTTCCAGGTGCTGTGCTGACGCCGACATCAGGCATTGCACTCGTGGGGCAAGTCATGCATGACGTGGCTGGAGTGTTTCAGTCGGCTTCCTTCAGCGGGCTGGTGTATTATCGCGATGTTTTCGAATCAGTTTCGAAGTCGAGACAGAGACGCCACTCCGCCGTTTGTGTGGACTCTCAGCCTACAGCTCCAAGGCAGAGCGAAAATGCCCGTCGTGCACTCAGGATAGGTTGGTGCACGCAATTCTCATGTGATCAAGCGTGGACTGTCTTCTTCCCCACTAACTTTGTGCGCCTCATTTAAGGGACCGTTCGTGGTCGGACCCTTTTGTTTTTGCTCATATTCTATGTGCATAGCCCCACGAACCGCAGTGGTGGATCGACCATATGGATCCCCGGTACACGCTCATTTTTGGTGATTACGATACAAAGACCCACCCTAGGCTTGTAAATTGTCCCGCGAATGTATGTATCCTTACCCCTTCTATTTCGAAATTATTTGACTCCTGGATATTCCAAAGTGCGCTTCCGGCTGACAGTCGCTAGCCACAGGGGATGCCGTCATACCAAAGGTCTAGTTGAGAGATATCTTGCTTTTTGTGTTGGCAGATAAACTAACTGAGTAAGCCATGCTGTTCATGTTGCACGGTATATCATGGGCCGCTGTGCGGCTGCTGGTTGGGCTCGAGAGAGAACCCGTAAGGCACAACGTAACGAGTGAGTCCCATAAGAACGATCGGTGAGCGCCTTCTACCACAGTACACTCTATTGGTCATAACAGGTTTACACATCAGTAGTTCTCAGCAGGAACCTTTTAGCTGTTGAACACTCCAACATTCGCAACAAAGGTCCCTCTTCTCCAACGATAAACAGCCTAGCCAAGATAGTTGTCGTTAATTAGGACAGACGAGTTTGGTCACCCATCTTCCCGTTGTTAATTCCACCTGCAACTTGGAATTATCGAACGTGGGAGGGCCCAAGGCCCCACTTGCAGCTGACCGGTCTGATAATACTCCTAATCGCCCCCGCTCCATCATAACCTCCCTTCTGCCCATGTAGGTGGCGGAACACGTGGGTAGTCGAACCCAGGACGAGTGCATACTCCACTTCCTCCGCCTGCCCATCGAGGATGCCTACTTGGAGGGCGACTTTGTTGGTGGTACCGGCGCCGGCCCTGGACTGGCGGGTCTAGCCAATGCGGCCTATCCACAGCCACCCTTCTCCCGTTCCGGTAATCCCATCCTCTCCACGGTGGCATTCCTGGCTGCAGTGGTGGATCCACGGGTGGCTGCCGCTGCGGCCCAGGCCGCCCTCAAGGAGTACGCCCAGATGCGCGACGAGGTGCCCGCCGGCCTCTTACACGAGCACAAGGCTCTCATCGAGGCCGTGGTCGCTGAAGGCCGTCGCGACGTGGATCCCACCAAGTTTGGTCTGGAGGAGTTGGGCATTGCTCTCAGTCCGACCTCTGCTAAGACGGAGGAATCGACTGCAGCTGAGAAACAGGACTCCAGTAAGGTGAGTGGTACGGTTTTCTCCCACGGGGATTACATCACTGTATGAGTTCGGTAATATTCCTTATGTGTGTTATGGGTTACAAACCTACACATCTCGTGGACTTTGAGAAAAATAGAAGGCCTCTGTGTATGCTAAAATATCATTTCTTAAGAGCCTTTGATTTGAACTGAGATGGACTAGGGTTAAGCAGATTTTCGACTTTGAGGTCCAACGTCTAGTGCGTCTACTTCCATACTTTCTTGTACTGTTCCTGCTGTAGTGCTTTTTGCAGCCAGGTCAACAATGGGTCCGTTGTATGGCTTTCTTTGACGGATAGAAGTACCCGGATTTGCCCGTTAAAGCTGTCCTGATTAATGCGCTCGACTGCCGCTATGAGCGATATTGGCCACCCCCCGTCTTCGCTGTCTGGAAGACTTCTGCTCCTCTTAGTGCCTCACTGTTTTCTTTTCAGTGTACGTGGACGGATTATCCGTTGAATCTACGGTTACTGTTGCTGGCGTCTGGCTAGTTCACGAGATGGCAGTGTGTTGGGACTGCTTGCGTGCATGTGTGCGATATCCAGTACTTGTTTTTAGCCCTGTATATGCGGGTGCTACGTTGTCACTCAAATATTTGCGAGACCTGGCAAGTTCTACGCCCATGACCTGGGGGCTACGCGCTGAATCCATTCTCATCCTTTTCGTTACAGGACAGTTCGACTGAATCAAAGGAGCAGGCAGCCGCGGACACTAGTAGCGGTGCTATCGAAAAGGCTGGTGAGTCAACGGCAGCTGGGATCGGCGGCTCTGAGTCGCTGACCAGCTCGGATTCCACCAACGAGACTAAGATGGCGACCGCAGTAAGTGGTCAGACAGAGGGAGGCAAAACAGGCGTCACTGCAGCAGCCGAAAAGATGGAAGTTGTTGATACTCAGTCAACCGGTGTTTCCGCCGCCTCCGTCGACATAACCTCCGAGCTTCCAACTGAAGGCGGTGACTCTAAGGCCACTTCTGAGGCCCTGGTAGCAACATCAGAGAAGCAGCGACAACCTGCAACTGACGCAGAGGCTGCGCCACCGCCCTCCGCTAAATCTGCCGTCAAGGAGGAGACGACACGCACCAACAGTTTGCCGCCTAATCCAGACAGTCTGGGTACTGCGGCCGCTTGTGCGCTAGCCGCGGCAGCCACAAAAGCGCGTCACCTCGCTAGTGTCGAGGAAAAACGTATCAAGGGCCTTGTGGCCCAGCTGGTTGAGACGCAGTTAAAGAAGCTGGACATAAAGCTGAAACAGTTCCAGGTACGTACCTCCCAATTCATGCTTCTCTTGTATCTCTCTTTTCTATCCTATTGGTCTGTTGACCTCTATGGGAATTCTGAGTCATTCAAAACAAATACACCTGTCTGTCCGCATGTTTAGTCTTTCTCACTCTCTTTGTTTAGGAATTAGAGGCCATTTTGGAGCGCGAACATGAGATGCTGGAGCAGGCGAGACAGCAGCTCATGCACGAACGGCAGGCCTTCCACATGGAAGTGATAAAGACGATGGAAAACCGCGCACGTGCCCTCGTCCAACAACAACAGCAACAACAACAACAACAGGCGGCACTTCAGAACGCTCCCCACCTCCAGCCTATGAAGTACCTGTCACAGCCTCAGCAACAATCGCCACAACCGCAACAGCAACAGACCGGTCTTCCTGGCGGCCCGCCGATGCCGCCCTACATGCAGGGCGGTTCAGGCGGTGGCAGCGCGATGACACCAGATCCACACGGGCCATCAGGGATGATGCAGTATCCACCCTCAATCCGTGGGCCCCCACCACCACAACATCCGGGGGCTCCGTACATGCAGCAGCAGCAACAACAGCAGCCACACCCTCATCAGCAGCCGGCGCCACCTCCCCATGCACCGCTGCCCATGCCACAACAGCAACTCCAGCAGCGCCCACAGCCGGTAAGTGGCTTCCCGTCTTCGGGAATGCCACCGGTGCTCCACACGGCGCCGCCAGCTCAGCCACCACAACAGCCCCCGGCACCGTTAGTCATCTCTGTGAGTCAAGCCTCCAATAATGCAGTCAGTACTGTTAGTTCGCCTGGCGTCGGACAGGTGTTGAGGCCCGCGGACAATCAACAAACATCGCCTGCAGCACCCTCGCTGGCGACAGCCCCCGGTGCTGACCCGTCAGTTTCCGTGGGGGCTCCGCGCTCTCTTGCGGCGCCGGGAACAGAGGAGAGGGCAGATCCGCAACAGGCGCCACCGGCACTAGAGCAACAAGACAAGTCGGAGGCCCTGCAACCTCTGTCGCGGCGCGCAGAAGAGGACGACGAGGAAGGTGATGAAGATGAGGATGAAGAGGAAGAGGACGACGAAATGGAGGAGGGGGCGACTGCTGCTCCTGTCTCAGCTGCTACAGTTGGAGCGGTAGAAGAGTCTGTGGTACCACCCCAGGCTAGCCCGAGGACGGAAGCCCACGAAGAAAAAGGTGTTATGCCGCCAGTATCAGTGATGCAGCCGGTGACTCTAGTTGCTGAAGGCGGCTCAACTGTGGTGCCCCTGAGTCATGAGGCCGCGGGGGACCACTTGGCGAGGGAGCAGCAGCAGCAGCAACAACAACAACAACAGCACTTTACGGAGAGCGGTGATAGGTAAGATCCCGCGCCCAACCCTATACGGTCTACTTTATTGCTGCCTCCTTTCCTTCATGTCCGTGCATTTCGGCCTCACTTTGTCCCTGTGTGTCTGTTGTTACTCACTTATTGTAATTTATTAACTGCAATCTTCCCATATATACATATACACATTTTTACGCATATATTGTTTTGGCTCTTGGCTAACCTGTCGGCACAGCTCCTCCTAATCGCACTTGTTCGGGTGCTGCACTGACCAAGATTTCGGAACAAACAACTGAAGCACTCACCCCTAGCCCCGACTAAGCTAAAATCCATTCTTGTTATTGGTCGATACTGTTTTGGGATCAGCAGACTTTGTGCTGTCCTCAACTAGGGGTGGTTCGGGCATGTTCTTCGCCGTCCACCTCAGGAGCTCAGTGTTACTTCCCTCGATCCGGCACCGTTGACCCATTGGAGGCGTCGAAGAGGGGGTCAGTTCAAAACCTGGCTCGACACTGTTCGTCAAGACCTTGGACCTTCGGTATTCGGTCTCCGTCGTTGGCGAAGGGAATGGGTTGAGCTGTCCAGATCTGCTGCCGCGGATCGTCGCGCGTGGAGAGGTACAGTTCGGGACATCATCGAGGCCGGCTAGATCAGGCATGATCACAGCCGTATCAAGTACAAGTACTAGGGGTAAGAAAGTTACTTCCTGATCTCTGGATATTTCTGTAACCACCAGCTACGCGAGAGGTTAAGAATCGGTTTCGCGAAGGGCGTCTTCTCGCAAAACCTACCGTTTATTCCTACCTTAAACCTTACAGGACGACGGAAAATGTTGCGCAGCGTTTTTCTCACGAGATCAACAAAGCAGTGGGTTGGCTCTGAACAATGGTTTCGGAATCGGACGTCCCGCTCTATGCTGTCAGCTCTCTTTGGTCTCTGAGTGCCGCCAGCATGTCGAAGCAGTGGGCGCTTATTAGGTGGATCCACCTGATAAGAACCGCCGTTATTTGTCGTAACAACGCACAATGCCCACGGGCCGTTGTTTTGAAAATCTCGGAACACGATGCATAAACCATCCGGTCGTTAACGTCTGGATATCTAAGCCGTCGTTTAGGACCTCCATAGCTCAGTAAACGGCTATGCCTGGGACAAGCTTATGTAGACAATTGGGACGCGATAAACCAGCGAAGTATTGGAGTATTTTTCCTAACACAGTTTGACGGCTTTCGAACATAAGCAATGGACAGCCTAACCGGTAACCTACGGGCGGATAGGGACGTGCCCGCAGGAAAAGTAGTCAGACACAGCAAAGAGAAGTCGCCACCTATCTCAAAAACAGCCGCCAACAGTGGCACGTTTGTTTCCAGACGCTGTGGACACAAGTCAATTCGAGACTAACAACCACTGTGAAATTCGTCTGTGATCTTACCTGATCGAGGTAAGCAGCAAGTGGTTGAGAGGCAAGGGATAGTTTATAAAAATAAGTTTTACTGTCGTTAACTTTGCCATCGGTCGTGGAACAAGGGTACGAAGGTCATAACAAAGGAGTCTAAAAGGGTGATAAAAAAGGGAAACAAGGGGATTTCGTAAAAAATGGTCTGGTGGTCACCAGAAGAGAGTTCGCTCCATGAGGCCAGAAAGCCAACCAGAAATGCCGCCGCCACCGCCCTGGGGACCCCAATCCCGATTTACCATGTCTTGACGTTGGGGTACCCCGCGAGATGAGTCCACCTCAAAGAGATCGGCATCGTTTGTGAGGTATGGATGTGGTACAGGCGGCTGCTCGCGAGACGCAGGGACCTTGAACGTGGCGGTTGTAATGCAGCTTCTACGATCAGAATCTCCGCCGTGGGCGACTACTGTACGCCTAGGGGAGGGATGAGCGGGTAGTCATTACAAGACAGTTGCGGTAGGCTGTAAGAGGCCATAGCTATAGGCAACAATCCGGCGGTGTTAGTAGTTGGTGTCATGCAAGTATTACATCTAAGATGCAGCCAAGAAGCGGAATCAGTAAGAAAACTTGTTCGTGGGACACCAACGGTGGCAGTTGCTGGTTACCATGTGCTAATAATTCAGTTAATGGCCCAAGACGTTTTCGGTAATGCCTGCGATTACACTTCACGCCGTCTCGAAGATCGGCCAGCAAGGAACTGATGTGAAGATGTCTAGACCAAAGTGGTAACATCATTACTATGCAAACACCAGTCAAAACCACTCTCGTAGGCAAATGCGAATGGACCAGGGCAATCCAAAAAGAAGACAGTAGTACTGAGAACTTCAGGTCTAATAAGGCTCCTTGGCTTTAGTTGTCGAGCTACTGAAAATTAAGGTTACACAACGCCGTCTTACTACGATTTCCTGAAATTCCTACGGAGGCGTAGGGTAAGCAAGGGACTTGGGACTTACGTCGATTTCTGCCGTCGAAGAACTGGGCGGGCAGATATACTACGATTCCCAGCCGACGAGGCGAGGTCACAGCCTTCGCGGACTTTTGTGAGAACGAGTTCGGG